>JARQOC010000002.1:398545907-398573005 GCA_033576535.1 Allobates femoralis
GCTTCCCCCACCAGGTGCGGTCACGACCCGGACCTCGCAACGGAATGGAGCTAGCATGCTCCCATCATGTATCGAGCTCTAGACTGCTCTGCACTTGCTCGGTCTCAGCTTCCAGAAAATCTAACTCAGCTCCAGGAATCTATCTCACAATCACTCAGATGGCGGCTCTTATCGTGCCAGCCACTCCCACATGTGGACACACCCCCTCAGCTGCTGTTAATCAGCCTGTCCCACGCTCCGGTTAACTCCCTGTGTTCCGGGTTGTCAGCACTCACTCGTTCCATCTATTCTTCATGGGATCCTCGATCTCATCCCACTCTCACTGCCGCTTCATTAGCTCATGAAACCTCATTGTGTCAGGTTGGTTCACACAGTATTATCATCACAGGGGAAACCGGGCCAGTGTGCACAGGATCATCCTCTGTCCTACATGTGATGTACCCCGGCCATGCGGATCATGCCGGCGGTACATCCACAGCTGTAAGGACAAAGCAAATAACGGAGGCAACTGTGTAGTGTGGACTGGTCAGCTCCTTAAATATGCCGCCCTATGCAGCGACAACCAATCGTAACGCAGGATCTTCCTCCAATGATCGCTGAAGGGGGGTGGTTTCACGGAGGCTGTGTCACGCCCCGGGGAGTTATCTAGGTGACGAATAACCCTTACCCTACCGTATTTACACGCCGATACAGGCCGCAACTATCGCCTTGAAATCAACCTGTTTTAGGGCACTGCTCTGAAACAGGTGCCTCAAGTGGCGGGTGGCAACAACCGTCTTCACACGCCGCTACCTCGGGTTGATTTGGCGGTGTAAGATACATTTCTCTCATGTACCGGTTGTTGCCACCCTCCTGTTGCGGCGTGTAAAGGTACCACTATGGTACCTTTACACGCCGCTACTGGATGGTGGCAACAACCGGGTGCTTCACGTGCACGAGCACGCACAAACGGTTGCACACGGTAATCGCACCACCTTTACACGCCGCTACTAGGTGCGCTACGGTAGGTTACATCTATCTCTAGATACACCGCCGGGTGCCACAAGTTGCCATCTGTAGCTTACCCTACCATCTTCACACGCCGCCACCACAGGGCGGAACAAAGGCAGCAGGTAAAACATATAGGCGTGCCACAGTCCATCACGCCGCGCCCAAACCACAACCATTGGCCAACACAAGAGTGTTCTGATTGGGCACGACGCGAAGGGCGGATGGCGGAGACATGACATAGTATTTTTCGGACTGTGCCACGGAATAAGCGCTTGTGACACGGCGGAGTGTTGCGGATTGAGCTAACGGGATGATTATGCGTCACGCACAAGCGGTTTACAGTCACATACTCCGTGCGTATGAAAGAATTAGTGCTGGGCCATGTGTGCATTGTAGAAGTGTTTGCCTTGTCACGCTGAATAAGCGCTTGTGACAGCGGCGTGTGGCGATTGCGCTAAGTGGTGCTTGGGCGACACACAGTAGCGGCTTACAACACACAGTATGTGCGTGTTGTGTAAACATTGTCCTATGTGTGGTGTGTCTGGATACCAATGTGTGAATAGAGGCCAAATGGTGCTCGCATATGTGTTAACACATGTGAATAGTGTTGAGGAGCTTGCTATGCCACATATCCCTGATGTGTGTGTCTACGTATTTCATCTCACCTGACAATATGATGTCCTGCATCAATGTGCTGTGTGCAGGTGACCCTCTGCCTACACCAAACCACAAGGATTATGTCCATACATTTGTCACATACACTGTTGCCCAAAAACCTGCCCAAACATCATGCCCACCCACACATATTGTCTGTCCATCCCCGCCATAGGTGGCAATGTGTGTGACAGCACTGGCCACAACCCAAACCTTGATCACACTGCCCTCCATCCCCATGTAATCAGGCTCACACAGAGTATTTTGGATCCAAGGCAAATAAATTTATGGCGGCCGTCACACGGAACGATATCTTGCCCGATATCGTTTAAGCGATCTCCTTTTTGATCGCTTAAGCGATATCGGGCAAGATATCGTTGCATGTAATCAAGCGATTTACGATGGTAAATCGCTTGATCGTGACATCGCTGATCTGAGGTTCGGTTCTCAGATCTAGCGATGAACGATGCAACGATCTGCATCATCGTGGTGTATGACACCACGATGATCCATCTCCCAGCGACCGCGTCTATGCTGGGAGATGGTAACTATGGTACACGTCGGGTAACTAAGCGACGCGCGGCGCCTAGTTACCCGATGTGTACCATAGTAACGAGCGAGATCGCGGATCCACATCGCTGGTGAGTCTGTCTGTGTGACATCTCACCAGCGATGTGAGCGATATTGTAAGCGATTGCGCGTGCACGTGATCGCTTACAATATCGCTAAAGATATCTCACCGTGTGACGGCCGCCTATTAGAGCTTAGCAATCCAGACCTTGGAAAAGAAAAAAAAAAACATACAGAAAGGAAACACAATGCACATTGAAACAGCATGTCACGTTCTTAACACATATAAATTTGGGATCCCAACATCAACAAAAATGAGACTTTGTGCAGCACCAACATAACACAAATAAAACCTAATCTAACTAACTAACTTAAACCTCTGCACACAATGAAAGAAAATAAAACAAAAAGACATGGTGCAGAAATCCTGCTGTTACCACCATGGCACCCTTTTGACGATCCTCCAGAACCACCCACACTAGATGTGCTGGTTCTGCCAGCTCACTGCACCAGAGCCATTAAAGTAGGAGCAGTAGGCATCTCTACTGTCCCTGGCCTCCTGCTGAGTGCGACCATGGCTCTGCGGCTGGAGTGGCACCACACCATGGTCGTCATCACGCCAAGACCCTGGACGGACCTCCCCTGTTGTGGCGTCTGCATTATCTACAGAACGTCCTGGCGTGTATGATGCTCTATCCCTACGACGCAGGAAGTTATGCAGCACACAGCAGGCCAGCACTACCGCGTCAATAGACTCCAGTTTCATATGCATAGGCGTATGAAAAACCCGGAATCGATTCGCCATTATCCCGAACGCATTTTCAACCACACGGCGGGCCCGGGATAGCCGGTAATTGAAAATGCGTCTTTCAGAAGTAAGGGCCCTCTGGGGATATGGCCGCAGTAGGTGTTCCTGAAGTGGGAACGCTTCATCCGCCACAAACGCAAAGTTAAGATGTCGGGTCGTCTCCTCATTTGAGGGTAAGTTGAGCCCACCGCTCCTTAGTAGTTGTGCCAAGGAGCAGCGTGCGAACACACCCCCATCTGAGTTGCGGCCGTTCATTCCAACGTCCACGTACAGGAACTCATAGTTCGCATCCACTAGAGCCATGAGGATTATACTAAAATACCCTTTGTAATTTGAAAAACAAAGAGCCCGAGTTGGCGGGTTTAGTAATCCTCACATGCTTACCATCCAAGGCCCCGCCGCAGTTGGGGAAGTTCCACCGGGTTTCAAGCCTCGGCCAACTTACATCCATTCTGCGGCTGTTTCTGGCATCTTCATGTAGGATGGCTGAAGAACACTCCAGATGGCCTCACATGTCTCAGGGATCAGGCGGCTGAGCAGGGGCAGGGAGACACGTGCCGCGTATGTGAGGGATGTCATTGACTGCCCTGTAGCCAGGAATTTGCAAAGTTAGAGCCAAACGCTCCTAGCTGATACCGATTGACGCATCATAGTGTCCTGACGGGCAATCAGTGGCCTCACATGCTCCAAAAGGAAGGTGAAACAGTCCTGGGACATACGCAGGTAGTTTCGGTAATCATCGGGATTGTTCAGCTCCAGCTCACGCAACAGCTGCATGTGTCCCCGGGTCTCCCGCCGGCGAAGCCAATCCCGGCTCCACAGCCGCCGTTGTCTGCGACCCATCAACCGGTCATACCGATCCTGAAGCCACATTTGCTCTTCCACCACCGCGAGAGCCACGATAACATTTCGGTCATGTATATTCTGCATCCTCGGTCTCAGCACCTGTACATTACAAAAGATAACATCAGTACATAGAACAATATGGGGACATGTCAGCATGTAAAGCAAGCCACACCTCTTTGGGAGTACACACTATAGCCAAGCAGATGTGAGCTCTCGTGTGCGCACAAAACACATCCAGGGAGCCATGCAAGGACAGCAACCATTAGTGGTCGAGAAACAATCGGAACATGGCCAATCATCCTGTCCTCCTATCCGTTAACACTTTGTTCAGTGGGGGAAATGCGCACATCTGGACCTATGTGAGTTACAAAGGGACATGTGTCACCACTAATCTCGCATATACATGTCACAGAAACCATTCAGCATAGCATATGTAGTTTCCCAACCACAGACAGTAATCCACTACGTACCAGGCCAGGCCAGGGTGAGTAAGCATAGATGTCACAAACCAGATTACACATGACTTATCATGGTGGAACTTGGTTACACATGTGTTTGCAGGGGTGATATCCACATCTGTTCAATCTCTGCTGCGTCACACCTCAAAGCCATGTCTGATCCTAGCCATGTTGGTCCCAGTGTCCGTTGACTACAACCAGTATGATCTAATCGATGATGTGCACATCAGTACCACATTCCTGTCTACAGTCCAGCAGCCATTCTCCTGTATGGTGAATGGAAACAAAAACACAAATGTGTCACTGAGAATATGGGACCCCCTGTCCAAAATGCCAATTAATAGTCGGCACACCACGCTAATGTAGTCCCAAAAAAATAAACCCTGGGTAGTCCGCTACACAGCTTTTGGCGTTAGCCCAACAAATCATTCGCCTCAGCTCCCCCCCATGCCGCAACTTCCATGTCTGCCCACGAATACTCACTTAATGGCTCTGGCCAGCAAGCGTAACGTCTGCCGGGGTGAGCAGCTTTTCAAGGACGGCAACCAATGACGATCGAGCGATCTGCACCAATTAGCTGCCGCTAGACCTGTTCGCAGGTGTACGCTAATAATGTGCATAATTGGTGCTCTCTGGTTGGTGTAGCTGACTATAAAGCTCTGCTAATGCCCACCACACCTTGTCCAGACGTCCATGTGCATTGAGCTACTGGTGTCCAGTGATCCGTGCTCTGTTGCTCTGACGGTAAGTTATCTCACGTGCTTGGTCCTTGACATGCGATTTGTACATAACGCAGATGCGTCTCTCACATGGCGCTTAGGCAATGTGTGTATGGACGTTGTGTTTTGTGCTTCTGGTCTGTCTTGTGTTTTTGGTATGTGCATGGCTTATTCTCTGTAGGCTATAGGCATGTAGGGGCCTATTGTTCAAGTATGTTTACGTATTTCTTAAATTGAGCTTAATTATCAGGGCAAAATATTAAGGGCTGGTTGGCCCCAGTACTTTCCATCTCCATTGATCCCTGTAATGTGCCCCTGTTTGGGCAGGGGATGGTTGGTGCATGGCCTACAGTAGGGTGTCCATGGGTGTAGTCAGACCAAGATGATGATGTGTTTGGCCATAAGCTGTAGCATGTGCTGTTGTGTCAGACAGCCAGGCCTCCTTTAACACATGCCAAACCTTTCACATTGTGGCCAGGCCAAAGATGATATGTTGCACACCATGGCCAGGTGCAGATGTGCCCCTGGAAGCATGTTCCCTCACTCTATGTTTAGGTATGTTTAAAGAGGTTATTTGTCGGTGTAATCCTTGTTCCCACCATGTGTCATTGTCAACATATGTCTGGAGCTTAATCTGTCAAGACATGTGTAGGCGATCTGAGCTCTTGCACATGGAGAAAGGTTGGCACAAATGCTAACATACATGTTGCCAAACAGCTTCATGGCGAGAAAAACAAGAACTTTGCCTGCGTGTGTGTAAATAATTTCCCAACCATGGGTTTATTTTTGTATGGATCGTGTACTGACTGCTTTAATTGGTGTTTTTCTCCACACAGATGCCGAGGGGTAGCGTTGAGTTTGAAACACAGCTTCTCACAGACTATCAACGACACGAGTGTCTGTGGCGCACCTCGCTGCCTGAATATCGCAATCAGGCAGCGAGGGCCGAGGCCTACAGGCCTCTTGTCGACCTGGCCAATAGGATGGCCCCCAGGCCAGGCAAGAGGTGGGACCAGGCAATGGTGGCCCTTAAGATAAAGAATATGCGGGCCACGTTCACGCGGGCTCACCTAAACTACCAGGACCGTCGGTCAGGGGCTGGAGGTGAGGAGGTACCATTGCCTACCTTATGGTACTATCCGCTCCTCACCTTCACCCTTGGCCACGGCAGCTCGCGTGCAACGCGGACCTAACCGCCCCATTGCTGCGTCCCCATGTAGGCCCTGGCCAAGAAACATCTGCGCCACAGGAGGTGGGTAATTGTGTTACGGTGATGGCCCACAATGCTTGCATCACATGTGTGCTTGCCTGCATGCTTCACCACAACCCCATTGTGATATTTGGGTCCTGGGCTGGCAAACCATTTCTTTGTATGTGTCCTCAGGGGCTTGGCTGGTTTAATCTACAATCTATCCACAAAGCCCTTCTCCAATTCTGCAATGACACAGACATATGTGTCTTTTGTGGGTAGTTTGCAATATTCTAAAAAATGGCTTTGTTTTGTATTTGAGGAGGGACATAGCAACATGTACTAAATGGTGAAGGCACACATGTGTGTGGCCTTTGGCCCATGTAGTGTATGTTTAATGTAAGGGGGTCCTATTTTTATTAGTTTGGGGCTCACAACATCAAGCTGGGCCACATGGTCCCTGGCCGGGATTTCAGCCAGCATCAAGCTCGTGTGCTCACATATGATTTTTGGTTTAGGGCACTCTGAATGCCACATATGTATGTTTTACGCAGAGTACGTGGGATGCTACAGGTGAGTGTACAGGAGACGTGCAGGTGTTGGGGTCACTAGCCTTCTATCTTTCTGGTGTCTTGTTTTTTGGTTGGTGGTGTGTTGTGTGTGGTTTGGCATTTTGGAGGCCTATGGCCAATTTAGAGAAATGATGTTGCTTTTATTAAAACTGTTTTTCTTTTTTCTTTTTTTTCACAGGCCCCTGAGCAGGCTGGCTCCATTCCTGAGCATCCTGTCGCTGATGAGGCCAGCCGAGTACATCTGCGGCTGAGCAGGAGGATGGAGCTAGTGATGTGGGTCCGGACCCAGGGCCCAGCTCGGTTATCCAGCGAAGGCGACGACCTGCCCCACCGGAACCGAGCTGGGCACCTGGGCCCGCCAGGTCCTTTTGAACAAACAGCGGACCCACATCTCTAGCTACGCCCTCCACATGAGCGACAGGTTGTCAAGGGTGGAGCCCCTCCAATGTCAGATCGCTCAGCGGGTCTTTGACCGTGTCGTTGATGCGGCCGAAGATGGGGCCCTGCAATGGGGATGCCACATCCCTCCGCAGTGCGGAACGACATCTGGCCCCTTTCGGCCGCCGAACCACCATGGCGAGTGAGAAGACTGGCCCCGACACGCACCCCAAATCCTCCCCAACACGTCGTCTTCAATCCGGACGTTTTCAGGCAGGTCGGGGCTGCCATGAGAGGGGGGGGAGCCGGCATTGTCAGAGCAGACAGAGGAGGATGAGGAGGAAGTGGGACACTAGTAGCCAATGCACTTAATTGGCCGTCTGGACTATGACATATTCACCCCGCCACATTGGCCCCTTTTTTTTTATTGATTATTTTTGTGGCCAAAATTGCCCTATGTATTTTCTTTATGTTTATTTACTTTTATTATGTAATAAATTATTTTGTGTCACACAATTGTGTCTTTATTTAAGGTTATAAATGTAGGGTTCAGCGTGGCTGAATGTTTAGGGTCACAATATAGTGGACACTATCCACACATTTTGGGCAATGGCCCCAGAGCAGGAGCACCATGTGGGCCGCTAACATGTTGTTGCACTTCAAAGAGGTGTGGTCATGTGGGTCACACAGTTACGGAATGGACATGTTGGCGACAAATACATGTGTGTTGTGACATCAAGGAACACACAAAAATAGTAGTCATACTTTTTATTGACAACATACATGTGTGACAGACATTTGCCACAATAGACACAATGCTGTTTTCAGCTCGTAGTAGCCAGTCCACACTCCCCCTGGTCCCAATGTGGGACACTATAAGAAAAGAGGGCAACAGGGTAGCCAGTCCACACTCCCCATGGTCCCAATGTGGGACACTATAAGAAAAGAGGGCAACAGGGTAGCCAGTCCACACTCCCCCTGGTCCCAATGTGGGACACATAAGAAAAGAGGGCAACAGGGTAGCCAGTCCACACTCCCCTGGTCCCAATGTGGGACACTATAAGAAAAGAGGGCAACAGGGTAGCCAGTCCACACTCCCCATGGTCCCAATGTGGGACACTATAAGAAAAGAGGGCAACAGGGTAGCCAGTCCACACTCCCCATGGTCCCAATGTGGGACACTATAAGAAAAGAGCCCATCGGGGGCTAAAAAAAATAAAACAAAAAGCCAACAAGGCAACAGTAAAAATTTTTGGTCCAACAAAGACAACAGATTTTCAAGCAGGTCAGCCCATTTAGGTGTGGGTATTGTGACACATCATTGGAGGCCACCATGATGTTGCTGCACGGCAGCCAGCATGGCAGCCAACTGGGCTAGGTCTTGCAGCCCGCGTCGGAGTGCCCAGTGTAGCCCTCATCACGTCCTCCATGGTAGGTACACCTGTAATGTGAAAAAAAAGACATTTACGTTCTAATAGTCCCTAAGGTTGTTTGGTATGTTCACAGAACAAATATGGTCCTTACCCCCGGGCTCAACCTCCTCCTCAGTATCAGGGGGTGATGGGAGGCACTGACACTCCACCCCGCAGCTCCAGCACTTCTCCATCTGCAACAATGGGTGAAGAACATTATTCACAAAATGGGTGCAAATCCTAATTACCACAAACCACCACACTGCTTACAGTGTGCAGGGCATAGCACACAACAAAACACACTTACCACCATAATCATCCAAGGCTGGCTCATTTGCTGGTTGAGGCATGGCCTCATCCTGGCCAGCAGGCGATGGCACCTCAGGCTCCGGCCCCGTTGACTCATCAGCATCTGCCGCGGGCGGAGCTGATGGGGAAGGCAGCTCCTCCTCCTGATGCCCTGCTGGGTCTTCCTGCTTCTCCTCCTCATGCCCTGGTGACGGGCTATTCCCTTGTGGGGATGGTGTGGCAGCTGCCTCTTGAGGCGATGGGGTTGGTGGGCCACCTGCAGGTGGTGCCGGGGGAGCCTCATCAGATGAGTCAGCGACATCTGTATTTGAAGAAACAATCATTCAGCTGTCAGAAGAAGGTTTCAGCTCAGAGATGTTGACACATTTAGATTGTTGGGCTATGTGTTTGCAGTAGTCCAGATATGGGATGAGCTCATGTGTTATGCATGTAGTGTGTGTATGAGACAGTAGTATGGTTATTGTGTGGAGAGCATCTAACACTGTGGACTCATCTTTGGACCAAAATAAACATGAGTTTAAGGCAGATGTGTAGGCACTCCCTCAATATTCTGCTGACTATATGCTACCCCATTGCATGTGTCCCGCCGTAGCCCACAGTCTCCTTATAATATGTTTGTCAACATATGTGTGCTGTTTTGTGCTTATACATGGGCAAATGTGTGTTTGGCCCCAACAATTACTCACCACGCAGCCTGGCAATCCGGGCACGGATGTCCACTATGCGGCCTGGGCATTTCTGCTTCAGGTCTGCGATTTTCTTCTGGACGGCTTTAGCGGTCATCTCCACCCCCAGTTTGTTGAGCAGGGCCTGCTGGATCCGCCTAATGGTGGCTCGATTGCGCAGCCTGGAATGCCATGGTGATGATGACCCCAGTAATCGTACCGGTCACAGTGGTCTATAAGGACCAGTAATTCTGCCATCCCCCACGATGCAGCGCGCTGTGTGGCCGCCATAACTGCAATGCTGTGTGCAGAGGAGGGGCTGGCACCTTGCAGGCAGAGTGAAACTGAAACCAACGTCATGACGTCATTACGGCCGCTGTCGGGGTCACGCACCATTCAAAGTCGACCTACGCGCAGTGACACGGGCGAAACACTTCTGCGGCACCTACAGAACAAGACCCCACAGAGCGGTGCGTAACGCAACCTTGTGCGCTGTGTACTGAATTATTCATTTGCATGTGGTATGACAATGCGTACATTAGTGCGCGCAGTGACACGCCAAAAGCACTTCTACGGCATCTGCAGTACAATAAGCCAGGGCGGTACGTAAATCAAACTTGTGCGCTGTGTACAGCATTATTCATTATTCCTTAAGAGAATGTGCACACTATATAAGGACCATGGCGCAATGATACTTTTGCCTTCCGCAAGTGTGTGTCCGCGTAATTGTACTAATGTATGATCGTGCATACGGCGCGTATCTGTAGTGCTGAAGTGACAGCTCATCCAAGATGGCGGCAGCGGTCATCTCCACCCCCAGTTTCTTGAGCAGGGCCTGCTGGATCCGCCTAATGGTGGCTCGATTGCGCAGCCTGGAATGCCGGTGGTGATGATGACCCCAGTAATCGTACCGGTCACAGTGGTCTATAAGGACCAGTAATTCTGCCATCCCCCATGATGCAGCGCGCTGTGTGGCCGCCATAACTGCAATGCTGTGTGCAGAGGAGGGGCTGGCACCTTGCAGGCAGAGTGAAACTGAAACCAACGTCATGACGTCATTACGGCCGCTGTCGGGGTCACGCACCATTCAAAGTCGACCTACGCGCAGTGACACGGGCGAAACACTTCTGCGGCACCTACAGAACAAGACCCCACAGAGCGGTGCGTAACGCAACCTTGTGCGCTGTGTACTGAATTATTCATTTGCATGTGGTATGACAATGCGTACATTAGTGCGCGCAGTGACACGCCAAAAGCACTTCTACGGCATCTGCAGTACAATAAGCCAGGGCGGTACGTAAACCAAACTTGTGCGCTGTGTACAGCATTATTCATTATTCCTTAAGAGAATGTGCACACTATATAAGGACCATGGCGCAATGATACTTTTGCCTTCCGCAAGTGTGTGTCCGCGTAATTGTACTAATGTATGATCGTGCATACGGCGCGTATCTGTAGTGCTGAAGTGACAGCTCATCCAAGATGGCGGCCTGTGAAGGAAGAGCCAATCGGAACGCAGCATCTTCCACCAATGATCGCTGATGGGGAGCGGTAACCCGGAGCCTGTGTCACGCCCCAGGTACATACCAGGTACATAGCATGGTGTCGAAACAACCCTTCTGTTCCTTCTTTACACGCCGATACAGGTAGCTACCATCGGCTGGGTAACACCGTTTTAGGGCAGTGCTCTGAACAGGTGCCGCCACTGGCGGGGTCACTACAAACCGTCTTCACATGCCGCTACCTTGGGTTGAATTGGCGGTGCAAGATACATTTCTCTCATGTACCCGGTTGTTGCCACCATCCAGTAGCGGCGTGTAAAGGTACCATTAGTGATAAGTGATAAGACTATTAGTGCATCTCAACTGAGTAGAATATCATCAAACATCAATGTAGTATTGCCATGTTTCAGGACATTTCTGGAAGCCCTGAAACACGTTGACTAATAAATCAATATTATATTTACCCTTTGATAAACCCAGTGAGGATTTTAACCCTTCATCTTCCCCACTTTAATTTTCTGAGATAATGACCTTTGGGTTTTCAATGGCTGTAAGCCATAATCATCAACATTTACAGAAATAAACACTTGAAATAGATCACTCTGTTTGTAATAACTCAAGAAACAACCTGAACAATTTGTTATTTCTCAACATGTACTACTGCTTGATTTGTAGGACTTGTAGATGGTGCAGAAATATAAAAGTTGATTTTTAGGTAACACATTTCTATTATAACAATATTACAAGTCATAAGACCATTCTGCTGTATGTTAAACTTTTTTCACTCTTTTATGTCCTGGTATTTGTATTGGTTGGATGAGTTTGTGCTTAGTGGATCCAACAAAATAGGCAAATTATAATAATTTAGCAGAAGGTGGAACCCTTCAATGTAAACAAAGAGGTTAAATACAGGAGGAAGAACCTATTAGCATCACATAAATAATGCAAATAGAAGGACCAGTAGAATGAATTCTTGCCTGAAGGAAGTGAATTTCTTTCTTATGTAAATCCTTTGTCTAGTGTAGGGAT
This sequence comes from Allobates femoralis, assembly GCA_033576535.1. Classification (NCBI taxonomy): domain Eukaryota; kingdom Metazoa; phylum Chordata; class Amphibia; order Anura; family Aromobatidae; genus Allobates; species Allobates femoralis. Next base: position 398,558,009 of record JARQOC010000002.1, read on the forward strand.
GTCTAACTCAAATACATGAGGGCCAAAACTAAAAGCTTGGACAAAGAAGCAGGCCAACTTTGCTATTTATTAAAAAAAAATGTCTGCAATTGATGACGTTTTTCCACATCATCAAATATGGAAACAAACTTAAAGGGGTTGTCCCATGAACAATGTACATTTTAATTACCGTATTTTTCAGAATTAGACATATATTTTTCCACCAAAATTGAGGGGAGGAAGTTGGGGGTCATTTTATAGTCCAGATATATATTACCAGGGGGCGCAGTGGAGTGGGGTCACAGGAGGCAGGGTCGCCATTGATAAAGTCAGCCGCAAGTGTGGGGCAATGCTGTGGACCTGAAGATGGGAGGAAGGGGTGCCGCTGTGACATGATACGAGGGCCATTGATGTCCAGGCAGTGTATGTGATGGGCATAAGTAAAACGGGTGCAAAGGTAGCATGCACAAAGATTGACATCCCAGAGAGCCGATATCTCAATCTGCGTGTGCACTCTTCTAACACGATGGACTTCAGTAAAATGGCTGCGGATGTGGCGCATGAGCAGATTGAGATCTCAGCTCTCCAAGATCTCAATCTTTGCTTGTGCTGCATCTTCAGCCATTTTCCTTATGCCCATCATGTACACTGCTTGAATATCAATGGTACTCGCATCGCGGTCCCACTACACCCCCTCCTCACATCCTCAGGCCCTCAGCATTGCCTCACACATGTCAACAACGACTTTATCAGCAACGACCCTGCCTCCGGTGACCACTCTCCACCACACCTTCCTGGCCAGCTATATGCAGATTATAAAATGCTCTCCCGGATTATAAAACGGAACCACTTTTTTAACATGTGAAAAAAAACTTTTTTCCTTCCTATTTTTTCCTCTAAATGTGGGGTGCGATTTATAATCTGGTGCATTTTATAATCTATAAAATACAGTAATAGATTTTAGAGTAAAATATTGGAATAATATACCGTAATATGTTATATATATAATATATGTTATGTAAAAGCAGTAAAAAAACATATCATATGGCTCAATTGCCTATTTTAGCTATATAATAACAAAGGATAAAAAAGTGCACCATACAGTATAATGGCCCCCCATACTGTAGTACTCTATATAGTGTAATGGCCACACATAGTGCTCAATACAGTTTAATGCACGCCAAATAGTGCTCCATACAGTATAATAACCTTATATAGTGCTCCATACAGTATAAGGCATCCCAAAATAGTGCTCCATACTGCATAATGCGCCCCCACATAGAACTCCATGCAGTATAACGCGCCCCCACAAAGTGCACCAAACAGTATAATGGTCCCACATAGCCCACCGTACCGAATAATGGCCCCACATAGTGCTCCATAGAGTATAATAGTCCCACATAGTGCTTCATACAATATACAGTGTCTTGTGAAAGTATTTGCCCTCTTGAACTTTTCAACCTTTTGCCACATTTCAGGCTTCAAACATAAAGATATAAATTCTAATTTTTTTTGTGAAGAATCAACAACAATGGGACACAATCGTGAAGTAGAACAAAATTTATTGGATATTTTAAACTTTTTTACCAAATTAAAAACTGAAAAGTGGGGTGTGCAATATTATTCTTCCCCTTTACTTTCAGTGCAGCAAACTCACTCCAGAAGTTCAGTGCGGATCTCTGAATGATCCAATGTTTTCCTAAATGACTGGTAATAATAAATAGAATCCACCTGTGTGTAATCAAGTCTCTGTATAAATGCACCTGCTCTGTGATAGTCTCAGGGTTCTGTTTCAAGTGCAGAGAGCATCATGAAGACCAAGGAACACACCAGGCAGGTCTGAGATTACTGTTGTGGCAAAGTTTAAAGCCGGATTTGGATACAAAAAGATTTCCCAAGTTTTAAACATCTCAAGGAGCACTGTGCAAGTGATCATATTGAAATGGAAGGAGTATCAGGCCACTGCAAATCTACCAAGACCCGGCCGTCCCTCTAAACTTCATCTCGAACAAGGAGAAGACTGATCAGAGATGTAGCCAAAAGGCCCATGATCACTCTGGATGAACTGCAGAGATCTACAGCTGAAGTGGGAAAGTCTGTCCAGAGGACAACAATCAGTCGTACACTGCACAAATCTGGCATTTATGGAAGAGTGGCAATAAGAAAGCCATTTCTCAAAGATATCCATAAAAAGTCTTGTTTGAGGTTTGCCACAATCCACCCAGGAGACACACCAAAATGTGGAATAAGGTGCTATGGTCAGATGAAACCAAAATCAAACTTTTTGGCCACAATGCAAAATGATATGTTTGGTGTAAAAGCAATACAGCTCATCATCCTCAAAACACCATCCCCACTGTCAAACAAATATATTTATAAATATAAATATAAAATAGTCAAATGTTTTAAAGACGTATGGACTACCACTTAGGGAATAATTTTAAAAGAATTTCTTTATTAATTCTCGTTTAAAAAAACGACTGGTCTAGCCAGCAGGGCATACAAAGGTTAGACAGTATATGTACAATTCACTGAAGGAGAGCACACTTAGTGTGAGTATCCCTTTCTATCCCTATATCTGCAACACTGCCTATCAGTGGAGGTAATAACACGTTAAGGTTTCGAGTGCCCCCACTCCTCAGTGGCTTACCCTATGATAGCCCCAAATATCAGAAAATTGAAATTCAGACTGCCAATCAGAGCGAGTAATCCCCTCCAGATCTGATTGGATGAATGAATGTATGTATGTAGTATGTATGTATGTATCAATGAATGAATGAATGGATGTCTGCATGCGTGGATGTCTGCATGCGTGGATGTCTGCATGCGTGGATTTAATAACACCTTAAGGTTTCGAGTGCCCCCACTCCTCAGTGGCTTACCCTATGATAGCCCTAAATATCAGACTGCCAATCAGAGCGAGTAATCCACTCCAGATCTGATTGGAGCTCTCCAATCAGATCTGGAGGGGCGGGATGGCAGGTGCCCTCTCCCTCCTAGCCCCCTCTCCCTCCAGGGCCCCCCGATCGCTCTCCTACCCCCCCCTCCCTGACGGCAGTAACAGTCATCCACCGGCGGTATGTCCGCCGGCAGTAAATGACTATCACCGCCGCCGCCTGTCAGCTTCCTCAGCCCCATCCATGCGATCACGGAGGGGGCTGATGAAGCTTACACCCCCATGCCCTATGCCCCGTATCCCCTCCCACCCCATCCCTCTCTCACCTACCGGCGGGTCCGCTGGTGCAGCCGCCGTCCAGCTCCGGTGTGGGCCACTCCTCCTCTTCCAGGCTCCTCCTCCTGGATGAGGTAAGTATGTAGTATGTATGTGTGTATGTATGAATGAATGAATGAATGAATGTATGTATGTAGTATGTATGTATGTAGTATGTATGTATGTATCAATGAATGAATGAATGGATGTCTGCATGCGTGGATGTCTGCATGCGTGGATGTCTGCGTGCGTGGATGTCTGCGTGCGTGGATTTCTGCGTGTGTTGATGTGTCTGCGTGCGTGGAAGTCTCTGCATGCGTGGATGTGTGCGTGCATGGATGTCTCTGTGTGCGTGGATTTGTGCATGCATGGATGGATGTGTGCATGCATGGATGGATGTGTGCGTGCGTGGATTTGTGCGCGCGTGGATGTCTGCGTGCGTGGATGTCTGCGCATGGATGTGTCTGCGCATGGATGTCTGCGCATGGATGTCTGCGCATGGATGTCTGTGCGCGTGGATGTGTGGGTGTGTGGATGTCTCTGGGTGCGTGGATTTGTGCATGCATGGATGGATGTGTGCGTGCGTGGATGTGTCTGCATACGTGGATGTGTGTGCATGCATGGATGTCTGCATGCGTGGATGTCTGCGTGCGTGGATGTCTGCGTGCGTGGATGTCTGCATGCGTGGATGTCTGCATGCGTGGATGTCTGCATGCGTGGATGTCTGCGTGCGTGGATGTCTGCGTGCATGGATGTCTGTGCGCGTGGATGTCTGTGCGCGTGGATGTCTGTGCGCGTGGATGTCTGTGCACGTGGATGTCTGTGCACGTGGATGTCTGCGCACGTGGATGTCTGCGCATGTGGATGTCTGCATGCGTGGATGTCTGCATGCGTGCATGTCAGCGTGCGTGGATGTCAGTGTGCGTGCGTGGATGTCAGTGTACGTGCGTGGATGCGTGCGTGGATGTGTGCGTGCGTGGATGTGTGCGTGGATGTATGCGTGCGTGGATGTATGCGTGCGTGGATGTATGCGTGCGTGGATGTATGCGTGCGTGGATGTCAGCGTGTGTGCGTGGATGTCAGCGTGCGTGCGTGGATGTGTGTGTGCATGGATGAAGGGTGCATAGGTGGATGGATGGGTGCAACAATGGATCAAGTATCCTCTTGTTGTAGTCTCTGGGATCATAGTCATGGTGCACTGTATGACAGATCATTGTCATACAGTGCACCATAACTCTGACCCCAGAGGCTGTAGGAAGAGGACACTTAATCCCATGCTGCAATCTCTGGATTGAGCAGAGGCGATCGAGTGTCGTGGGACCTTCGTTGTGGACTACGTCGGAGGCGGTCGAGCGTCGTGGGACCTTCGTTGTGGACTACGTTGGATCTTTATAATAAAGATGGAGTCCAAATTTATTTCTTTTTTTTTCAAATAAAAAGATTTTTCTCTGTGTGTATTTTCTATTTACCAGAGATTCGCTTGGGCCTCTCCATGCTGCAGATTCCAGCCCCCAGCTGCCTAGTTGTACCTGGCTGGACCAAAAATATGGCAGCGCCCCACAACATTTTTTTTTTCTAGAATTAGTTCTAGAAAAAAAAAAGGGCTTTGCTGTATTTTTGGCTGCCAGCCAGGTACAACGAGGCAGCTGGGGGTTGCTGGCAGTCCGTAGCTGCCAAATTGTACCTGGCTGGACTAAAAATATGGCGGAGCCCACGCCATTTTTTTTTCTAGAATTAGTCCTAGAAAAAAAAAAAATGGGCTTCGCTGTATTTTTTGTTACCAGCCAGGTACAACAAAGCAGCTGGGGGTTGCTGGCAGTCCGTAGCTGCCAAGTTGTACCTGGCTGGACCAAAAATATGGCGAAGCCCCACATCATTTTTTTTATTACTTCCACCAATAAAATGACTAGGAGCTTTGCCTTATTTTTGGATGCCAGCCAGGTACAACTTGGCAGTTGGGGGGCTGCAATCCTCATCGTGGAGAGACCCAAATGTTGTGGCCCCCCCACACTGCAAATTGCAACCCATAGCCACCCCAGAAAATAGCACATTAGAGGCGCCATTTTCTGGTGCTGTACCCCAACTCTTCCAGTTGCTCTTGTGCTGGTCGCAATGCTGGCGGCACACAGGAGCACTTCATACGCAACATGGTGTCCGCTAACAAGTTGAACGGAAAATTAGCTCCAATTATTAGCGGACACTATGTCGCGTACGGAAAGCCCCTGTGTGCCTAAACATTGGAGCACCCCCACAAGTGACCCCATTTTGGAAACTAGACCCCCCAAGTAACGTATCTAGATGCATAGTGAGCACTTTGAACCCCCAGGTGCTTCAGAAATTGATCCGTAAAAATGAAAAAATAAATTTTTTGTGGGAAAAAAAAGGACTTTTTTATTTTTATGGATCAATTTGTGAAGCACTTGGGGGTTCAAAGTGCTCACTATGCATCTAGATACGTTCCTTGGGTGGTCTAGTTTCCAAAATGTGGTTACTTGTGGGGAGCTCCAATGTTTAGGCACACAGGGGCTCTCCAAACGTGACATGGTGTCCACTAACAATTTGAACGGAAAATCAGCTCAAATTGTTAGCGGACACCATGTCGCGTTTGGAGAGCTCCTGTGTGCCTAAAAATTGGAGCTCCCCTACAAGTGACCACATTTTGGAAACTAGACCCCCCAGGGAACTTATCTAGATAGGTAGTGAGCATATTGAACCCCCTTGTGCTTCACAAATTAATGAAAACAAAAATTGTGGAAAAAAAGTACTTTTTCATTTTTACGGATCAATTTGTGAAGCACCTGGGGGTTCAAAGTGCTCACTATGCATCTAGATATGTTCCCTAGGGGGGTCTAGTTTCCAAAATGGGGTCACTTGTGGGGGTGCTCCAATGTTTAGGCACACAGGGGCTCTCCATACGCGACATGGTGTCCGCTAACAATTTGAATGGAAATCAGCTCAAATTGTTAGCGGACACCATGTTGCATTTGGAGAGCCCCTGTATGCCTAAACATTGGAGCTCCCCCACAAGTGACCCCATTTTGGAAACTAGAGCCCTAAAGGAACTTATTTAGATGGGTGGTGAGCATTTTGAACCCCCAGGTGCTTCACAAATTCATCCGTAAAAATGAAAAAGTACTTTTTTTTTCACAAACATTTTCTTTTAGCCTACATTTTTTCATTTTCACATGAGCAACAGGATGAAATTCATTCTAAAATTTGTTGGGCAATTTCTCCTGAGTACATCAATACCTCATATGCGGTCATAAACCACTGTTTGCGCGTACGACAGGGCTCAGAAGGGAAGGAGCGCTATTTCACTTTTTGAATGTAAAATTAGCTCCAAAATTCAAATTGCGCTCCTTCCCTTCTGAGCCCTGCCGTGAGCCCAAACAGTGGTTTATGACCACATATGAGGTATCGATATACTCGGGAGAAATTGCACAACACATTTTAACATCCATTTTATCCGGTTGCCCATGTAAAAATGAAACAATTGAGGCTAAAATAATATTTTTGATAAAAAAAATAAAATATCCATTTTTTGTTTCCACTTTGCTTTAGTTCCTGTGAAGCACCTGAAGGGTTTATAATCTTCTTGAATGTAGTTTTGAGTAGCTTGAGGGATGCAGTTTTTGGAATGGTGTCACTTTTGGGTGTTTTCTGTCATGTACACCCCTCAAAGGGACTTCAAATGTGATGTGGTCACTAAAAAAATGGTTTTGTAAATTTTGGTTGAAAAATTAAAAATTGCTCATGAACTTTGACCCCTTATAACTTCCTAACAAAAAAATTTTTTTTTTCCTAAATTGTGCTGATGTGAAGTAGACATGTGGGAAATATTATTTAATAACTATTTTGTGTCACATAACTCTCTGGTTTAGCAGAAAAAATATTCAAAATTTGAAAATTGCTAAATTTTCCAAATTTTTGCCATATTTTTGATTTTTTTCACAAATAAACGCAAAAATTATCGACCTAAATTTAATACTAGCATGAAGCCCAATATGTCACGAAAAAACCATCTCAGTATCGCTAGGATCGGTTGAAGCGTTCCAGACTTATAACCTCATAAAGGGACACTGGTCAGAATTGCAAAAAATGCCAAGGTCTTTAGGGTCAAAATAGGCTGGTCCTGAAGGGGTTAATATACTAAAACAGTCAAATGCAAACATTTTAGCAACAAATTATTAAAATTCCTTATTATAACTTCTTAGGCCGGCTTCACACCACGGTTTTTGGCTGTCAGGTTCTGTCTGGTTTGAACCGGACAGAACCTGATCTGGTTTTACCACCATGTATCCCTATGGTGCCGGATTGGTCCTATTTGGCCTCCGGTTTTGTGCTTTTCCGCCCAGATCCGGTTTTGTTCGCTTTTTGCACCGGACACAAAATTCAAGTCTGCATCATTTTTGTGTCCGCTGCAAAAACGAAAAAAAAAAATAAAGCATCCTCTCTGATCCTGGGCGATCCAGCGCCCATAACATGGGAGTCTATGAGCACCAGATCGCCCAGGATCCAGTAAACAAACCGCATCGTTTCCCGGATGCCATTACACCAGAGCGTCGTTTCTGAGATGCCGCTCATTTATCACCATGGACAGCAGTAGTGTCACATCGCCATTGGACTCGGTGGCCGGTGTTCCTGCCTCGGCCGCTGGAGGAGCCGGATTCCTTCGGCTGGTGGCACCGGTGACAGGAGGGCCTTGTCCTCATATGGAACTGCTCCCGCGACGTCTGCCTCTGTCGCTGAGCGCCGCTGTGTTTCCCCTCTGGGTGGTGTTGGTCGCAGAGGAGCGGGCCCTGCAGAGGTGCAGCCTGCGTTCTTCTGTCAGAGGTGGCGTGGGTGGAGCCAGTCGTGCATCTCCATCTGGCCTGGATCTAGGGGCGGTCCGGATGAGGTCATCGGGCTGTGAGCTCCAGCCTATGGGAGGTAACCGCGCCCTTCAAATACATTGGAGCCTGTCTTGCAGGCCGCCAGATATAGTTTTGGTTCCCCAGTGATATAGTGTATGTTTAGTTTTGTCTCTGACCTTGGCCTGGATTTCTGACTCTGCTTCTTCCTGTCGATTTTGTACCTTCGCTGCCCTCTCGGTTTTGACTCGGACTTCTGACTTTGTTTTTCGGGTCTTGATTTTTTTCCCCTGGTGACCTTCCCTGCTCTGTTGCTCATAATAGGCAGCTACCCCCTGGGCTCCGCTATAATTCCAGATCCCTGTATAGGAGTTAAGGGTCTCGGGGTTTCTCGGGGTGCTGCCTTACCAGCAGCTCAGCTTCACAGCGGATGGTTGTCACAAGTAGCATTTCAGAGCCACCGCTGAACATTCAGCACCATGGAGAGCATCACTGCACCACAGACAGCAACAGTGACGAGCACAAACGAATCCTGCAAAAAACAGGATAGGAGGGCATATTTGCCCACAGTTTGTGCTCATCCGGTGCTGTCAGGTTCTGTCCAGTGCATCCTGCAAAACACTGGACAGAACTCGACAGCCGAAAACCGTGGTGTGAAACCAGCCTTAGGCACTTAAGGCAAAATGAGGAGAAAACAGAAAAAGTTTGCTTTGCGTTTTACTTAACTCAAAGACCAGATATTTCTCGTTGAAAAAGCAACATTATGTTGCAGAAAAATTTGTGACTTTACAAAGTTTTTCCGTCATAAAAACTTTGATGACTCAGGGCCAAAGTTTTCGAGGAGTTTGGGGATTTGGAGAGTTTCAGCTCTTTTTCCTCTCTAAAAAAAACTCCTCGAAAAACCCTGTGTACACATACCCTCAAAGGCACTGGGAAATGTTGAATAATTCATTCAAGTAGTGTAGTTACTGAATGGGCAAAGTGTGGGTTGGCCTGGGCCTACACACACATGGAGTGGCCCTGCTGTAGCTGTTGCCACTTATAACTGTATCAGTGTGTATAGCACATTGATACAGTTCTGTCTAGTGGCAGAGAAGAGAAACATGGTCTCCCTGCTCAACCGATCTCCGTTCTGTTGGCCTTTTGGCCTACAGAGCAAAAAGCAGAGTGGCACACAGGGCATTAAAGGGGAATCATACTGTGTGCACAGTGGGCGGTATACTACATGTGGGAAGCTTTGGTTGAGGATATTGTGGGGATCATACTGTGTTTGTGGAGTCATACTATGTGTGTGAGACCATACTGTAGGGGATCATATGTCGTGCTCCAGGCCCTGGGGTACTCGGGTATCAGGCTCGGTGGAATGCTTTGGATGTCACGGTTGGCAGCGCCTGATCCCGTGGCCTGGTTGACACTTCAAAAAGAGTGTATTTACAGGGGATAAGAGTCTGTCATGTGACGCCACCTGTAGTACCTGGTGATGGGTCAACAGCACCGCCACAGTCCGCCGGAGGTAGATGGTAGTGCAGCTGAGATGGCAAAGCTCCCTACAGGCGGAGCTGGTCCTCCAGGGCAGCGTTCCTGCAAGGGAACAGGTAGATCTAGAAATTCACACACAGGCAAAGTCACCTTTTCCCGGGTACTTTACTGTCAACTTGCAGCAGCATCATACAAAGTTCACAGTCCAGCATCAGATGTTAAAATAACAGGTAGCTCTACGGGTGGCTGCAAGTGGATCCCAGGTGGTATGGTGGAACCCGTGGTGTACCTTAGTGGACGAACCCGTGTCCTTTCTTCCCCGCCTAGGATAGGCCTATACCCAATGGCCCCGTGTAGGTAGTATTGGGGGTCCTCTCCCTTGTGGTGAGGAAGCAGGTAGACCACTCCATCTGGCAGGGTGTTGTGGTGATATACGGACCACAGCAGCCGGTTGCCGACTGAAAAGATGGACTTTGGCAGGATCCTCAGGCCGGCGTTCCCGTGGTGGACTGGAGATTCCCCTGGAGTATGGTCGCTCCACACTGGGGATCTCCCTTTCTCTCTAGGGCCTCGACTCCGCTCATTCAGGATGTCCTCAAGACCCCTTCTCCTTTCCTCCGGATCAGCTTGAAACCGTCTGGGTAACCCTTCCGCCTTGTTCCACGTTCTTTCCAACGTTCCGACCCTCTCCCTCTCTCACCGACTAGAGAGAGACTACTCTTTCTCCTAGCTGGCTATTCTGCTGAAGACCTCCTTTATCCCCCTAGTGGTGAATATATCCCCTCCCGGGTAACCTCCCACCTCTCAGCTAATGTGGGAGTGCTGGGAATGGGTCCCACCCACCAACCTAGGGTCCACTTGCAGCTGGGGCAATCACACCTCTTTTACGGGTACAATACTTCTCTGTGATTCCTGTCTATGCGGGGCGCCACACATACTTTTATGCTTACAACACACTGTGTTAGGCTGTGGGAAATCATAATCTTCTTGCTTTGGATGGCTGTGAGTATATGTATTTTTTATTTTTTTTTTCTGTCACTCTATTACTGTTCTTTTGGTGAACTCAGGAGCCTTTTTAATTGTATTTGTGGCTGGGGAGCTCAGGTGCTACTATAACTATATATGGGGGTGCTAGGACATTATTACTGCATGTGGGTGACAGAGAATTTTATTATTGTATATGGGAGGGAATCAGGGGACATTATGAAATCTTAAGTGGGAAAGTAAGATGCACTATTACATTATGGAGACACTTCATGTATTGTAACTATAAAGGGGCATATGTCGAGCCCACTGGGACGGGGTACTCGGTACCGGACCTGGTCTGCTACTGGGGAAGTCACGGGTGGTCCTGGTCCGGACCGTGTCCCGGGCCCTGGCAATAATAAGGTTGTATTTACAGGGGAATGTCAGTCGTGACGCCACCCACTGTGTGCGGCCAGTGATGGGGCCGCCACTGCTGCAGAACCTCCGGGGATGATGTAATGGCAGCGTAGATGGAATAGTTCCCGTGGGCAGAATTGTGTTCCCCGGGGCAGTGATGGTTAAAGTCTATAGCGTAGTGTGCAGGCCTGGTGCTGAATGCAGTACACTTACTGTTTAGATGCTGCAGGAATCCTCCTTCAGTGTTGGAGCTTGCACGCTGTGGCTCTGCAGGTGGGAAACTGCTGCAAATCTGTATGGAAGGATTAGGGTTCTGACAGAGATATACAAGAGAGTCGGACTCAGGGTTCACCGTGCTTTACTTCTCAAGTTCTCAAGTTCAGGTTACAGTTCAGTACAGTTCTTACAGTTCAGTTCTCAGTACACAGGCTCACTCTCCCCTCTGGGTTCCCTTTACTCTCTGCAGCCAGGTCTCTCTCTCTGTGACCCCTCACTCTGTCTTTGTGTCCTTTCCAGGCTGTTGTCTCTCTCTGTCTCTGTGTTCGCTTGGTGTGCGTCTCCGGACAGTATGGCGGTGACTCAGGCCCCTGTGGGTCCTCCTGGTTGTCACTGAGCTGCCTGTCCTTTGGGGTAGGGGCCCTAACGTGTAGCTGTGGTCCCCCATCGGTTGTCTGAGGATGCTGGGTGAAACCACGGTCCTCTCTAGAGCCGACACTCTACTCAGCCCAGCCTCCAGCAGTCCTCCCGTGTGAGGCTCTACCAGGCTCTCTCTACTGTGTCTTCCAGTGTCATAGGAGGGCTACTCCGCCTGCAGTCTGTCGTCTCGCCTGTAATTCTAGGACCCGGGTATCACCGTCCCTCTCTTTCCTAACACTCCTGGGGTGCTGGCTCCGGATAGGCTTTCTCTTGCGGCTCGCACTGGCTCTGTTCAGATTCTGCGCTCCATACACCCCACTCGTCCAGGACGTGTGATTCAGTCTTTACTGCTCAGCCTACCTCGGCCTACTGCTGTCTCTCGGCCTGTGCCGTGCTCCTCAGCCTGCTGCTGGTCTGTGTCTTTGCTGCTCGGCACCCTGGGCCTACTGACTCCTCCTCCTCCCCCTTCACTATTTCTACTGTCTGTCACCTGACTTCGTGTGTGCCCACCCACTGTTCTAAATCCACCACCCCTCGCCTGCCTAGAGTTCTCAGGCTCCGGGCTGGATGCTGCCCTCTACTGTACGTGGGTTATGTGGGCAGTGAGGGTGTTGGTGTTCAACTGTCATCCTACCAGCCTGGCTGCAGTTCCCTTTGTGGCCTCCTGGACGCAGGGGCGCCACACTCTCCCGGAGTTAAACCAGCGCGTCCCGCGCTGCCCGTCTTGGATCTCCCTGAAAACATTTTATTTTTCAAACAACGTTAAACATTACGAATACTTGGTTCTTCCCGTCCGGGAGGTTTGAGTCTTCAAACGTTACTTAAGTTAACTATATTCAATTGCATGGGTATATCTACGTCATTACCCTTCTGGACCTCTACCGGGTCTACTGCTACAACGCATTCACTTCACTTTACTGTAGCTAAAACACATTATAAACATTACTTTCTTATCAAAAGTATAAAAACATTCTTTCTTCAAAAGTGCAAAAATTCAAAAAGTCAAAAAGCAGTTCAAAGTCTCAAAAATTCAAAAAGACGTTCAAGATTCAAAATCTCATGCACTACTTCTCATGTGCAAAACTGGTCTTAAAACCAAAGGGGAGCACGCAAGGTGCTCAACTATTTACAAGGGGAAGTTCGTACCAGCTCACTGTTCGTGGTAGCAAATGTCAATAAACATATAAGACAGACAAGGGAAAGGCTAACATTCATTCAGGATTGGGATGGGGACAGTAAGGATTACACCTCATTCACACTTACAGTTTCCTCTTCTGGATGCAGAACCCGTGCTTTCATTCTTTCATCTGCTGCTTCCACGGTAACACTTGTGATGTTTTTCTTCTAGGATACACCTCTAGGTTTTGCAATGCAGCTATCAGCAGGTAGCTTTCTGGGGTTTGGGTAATAGCATCCTTCAGGATCTTAGGTGTAACAGTCTCTAGGATGGTTACTGAATCCGTGTTAACTGCCGTATCCGTGTACTGGGGCGTGTCTGGATCAGCGTTGGATTCTGGATACTCTAATGCTGGAATGTCATCCTCTTCTATGGTATCTAGGCACAGTTTAACTTTTATGCCGAATGGGCCACGTTCACCTTCAACGATATGGTATGACACCCACTCTCCGATTACAACTTGTCTGTCTGGGTGGTCTGATGGCAACTGCTCTTCCACCTCTCTTTTATTAATGAAGATATCCTGTCTGGTACCAGGTTCTCGGGCAAAGGCGAAGCCCCTTTCTTCTATGACTTTCACAATCTTCCCTTCATGCCGTGGGGATCTCTGTACTTCTCTATCCCTTCTCGCTACATTCATTGCCTCTTTAGCACGAGCAATCATGATCTGCTTTTGTACTTGCTGCTCGGTTTCTTCCTTTTCCCATTTTCTAACACACCTTCTGATGTATTCCTCACGGGTGATTAATTCTGCAGGACCCACTTTGCTATCTGCGTCTCCTAAGAAGCCCATTAAATCATCGCAGCTTGCGTCTCGCTCCCACCAGCAGCGGAGCTGCTCCCCTCTCACCTCAGTAGTAGTCGGTGGTGGTATCAGGGGCTCCAGTAGGGATAACCAGTGCTGTTCCAGGGCTCCGAGCGGGTCGGCTTCCTTCTTTGCAGGGCGCGGCGCAGTTCTTGGGATCGTCACATCCACTAAAGTCGCGGTACGGCATTCTGCTTCGCTTTTGGCTCGTGCACGTGTAGCTCCAACCCAACCGGGTTGTATGGACAGAGTCTCATAACTTTGGCGGTGATCGATATCAATCTGGATCCGGTTCCGATGCTCCTCCTGGGCCCGTGTCATCTGCTGGGGTAGCAGTCGCAGCACACCTCGCCGGGTGTCTTGGACGTGGGGACATTCTCTGCCGCCTTCTGCCATCTCGTTACGGTCATGCAAGTTCTTTCCCTGGCCGGGTTCCTCCACCGGTTCGCTCCGTGGGCCCTCCGGGATCACTTGTGGTCTTCCGTGTACAGCGCTATTCTCGGCGTCCTCCGCTTCCGTTCTCGTGTCTCGTAATGGCGACTGCTTTGTTTCCGGTTCTTCATCCAGCCTCTTCCTGATGACGATTTCTGCTTCTTCTCCCGCCAGCTTCTCATTGGTAGGAGGGTCTAGGGGAGGAGGCTCTTCTTTCAGAGTGGCAGCTGGCTCTCCCGGAGTTAAAAGGAGCCAGGGTGGCTCCATTTCTTCGCGCCTTGGATCGGGCCGGCCCACGATGGGAGTTTTGGGAATGTCTCCACTGCACATGGCGCTAAGCTTCTATGGCCGCCATTAAGGTCAGATTTTGGCAGGAAAGTCCAGAACACGTTTCTTTAGGCGCAGAGGGTCCAAATCTTTTGGACCAGGTAGATCCTGTTCGTGACACCAGGTTGTCGAGCCCACTGGGACGGGGTACTCGGTACCGGACCGGGTCTGCTACTGGGGAAGTCACGGGTGGTCCTGGTCCGGACCGTGTCCCGGGCCCTGGCAATAATAAGGGTGTATTTACAGGGGAATGTCAGTCGTGACGCCACCCACTGTGTGTGGCCAGTGATGGGGCCGCTGCTGCTGCAGAACCTCCGGGGATGATGTAATGGCAGCGAAGATGGAATAGTTCCCGTGGGCAGAACTGTGTTCCCGGGGCAGTGATGGTTAAAGTCTATAGTGTAGTCTGCAGGCCTGGTGCTGAATGCAGTACACTTACTGTCCAGATGCTGCAGGAATCCTCCTTCAGTGTTGGAGCTTGCGCGCTGTGGCTCTGCAGGTGGGAAACTGCTGCAAATCTGTATGGAAGGATTAGGGTTCTGACAGAGGTATACAAGAGAGTCGGACTCGGGGTTCACCGTGCTTTACTTCTCAAGTTCAGGTTACAGATCAGTACAGTTCTTACAGTTCAGTTCTCAGTACACGGGCTCACTCTCCCCTCCGGGTTCCTTATACTCTCTGCAGCCAGGTCTCTCTCTCTGTGACCCCTCACTCTGTC
>JARQOC010000002.1:398573105-398625980 GCA_033576535.1 Allobates femoralis
ATCCACATATAGGGGCAGGACACACATAGCATGTAGACGCATTTCACATATGTCTATCCAAGGCGGCCGTCACACGCACAGATATCTATAGCGATATTGTAAGCGATCACGTGCACGCGCAATCGCTTACAATATCGCTCACATCGCTGGTGAGATGTCACACAGACAGACTCACCAGCGATGTGGATCCGCGATCTCGCTCGTTACTATGGTACACATCGGGTTACTAGGGCCGCGCGTCGCTTAGTTACCCGACGTGTACCATAGTTACCATCTCCCAGCATAGGCTCTGCCGCTGGGAGATGGATCATCGTAGTGTCATACACCACGATGAGGCATATCGTGAAATCGTTCATCGCTAGATCTGAGAACCGGACCTCAGATCAGCGATGTCACGATCAAGCAATTTAACATCGTAAATCGCTTGATTACATGCATCGATTTTAAGCCCGATATCGCTTAAGCGATCAAAAAGGAGATCGCTTAAACGATATCGGGCAAGATATCTGTGCGTGTGACGGCCGCCCAACATGGAGGGGCAGTGGGTGCACAATGTAATCAAGGATAAGGGAACAGGAAAAGAGTGCCTCAACAGCATTAACCCCGGGGATGCAGGAGCCAGGAAAAGGTAGCCGGCTGCTCCACCTGAAGACCATAGTGGGTGCACACGCTGATGTTAATCAAGATAGTAGTGGAGCAACTCTGGCAGACTGGCACAGACACCGCACAGCAGCAGGACAAGTTCAACCCTCCTCTGTGCTGGCCTGTGACTGTGTTGGACTAGGTGGTGACCGGTCTCTCTTTAAGGCTGGCTTCACACTGCGGCGGCGTCCGGTCCGGGGCTGTCAGGGGTGACAGCCTGGACCGGAGTTTTTCTGCATAGAATACTATCGGGCTGCACGGAGCTGGATCGCGCCGGGTGGCAATTATCTGCCATCCGGCTGCTAGCTCGCCGGATCTATCCTGCAGAAGTGGGGAATTGTCTGCCGACTCCAAAAACGGTGCATGCAACGTTTTTGGAGTCGGCAGACAAATCCCCACTTCTGCAGGATTCATCCGGCGACACAGCAGCCGGATAGCAGATAATTAACACCCGCCGCGATCCAGCTCCGTGCAGCCCGATAGTATTCTATGCAGCAAAACTCCGGTCCAGGCTGTCACCCCTGACAGCCCCGGACCGGACGCTGCCGCAGTGTGAAGGCAGCCTAAGCAGCCCAGCCTGGAGGTGGTGGACGGCGGCCGGTGAATCTGTGATAGACTCAGTCAGGAGGACTGGAGTCAGGAGAGAAGGCGCAGCTGCCAAGGACTGACCAGGCCGACAGCAGAATGAGCCGCTCTGACCCTATAAAAAAAACCCAGTACCCCATACTGTTCCTAATTATTCTAATTACCCTATAAAGCCCCCCGCTCTTCCTAATTATTCTAATTACCCCATAAAGCCCCCCACTGCTGCATACTGTTACTAGTTACCCTATAAAGCCCCCCACTGCTGTATACTGTTACTATTTACCCTATAAAGCCCCCCACTATCCCATACTGTTCCTAATTACCCTAAAAAGCCCCCACACTGTTCCTAATTATTCTAATTACCCCATAAAGCCCCCCACTGCTTCATACTGTTACAATTTACCCTATAAAGCCCCCCACTGCTGCATACTGTTACTATTTACCCTATAAAGCCCCCCACTGCTGCATACTGTTACTATTTACCCAATAAAGCACCCCACTGCCCCATACTGTTCCTAATTACCCTATAAAGCCCCCCACTGCCCCATACTGTTCCTAATTACCCTATAAAGTCCCCCACTACTCCATACTGTTTTTAACTACCCTATAAAGCCCCCCCACAGCTCCATACTGTACCTCAATACCCCAAAAAGTCACTTGGAAGGTATCCTCAATCTAACAAACAATTCTGCAGATGATCTTTGCCTCCTTCTGGAGCAGCTCACCTGCAAGTGTTGCCATGTGTGTTCTCTTGTCCTCTCCTCCTCTGCAGCCCGGCCCTTGCAGCAGTGTGTAGAGAGCCGCAGCATGCAGGCTCTACTCGGACTGCTCCTCAGGGGCTGCTGTCTCAGCACTGCCATCTGCCGTGCCTCACACAGGGGGCTCTTACCAAATGATGCTGAGCCTGATTCCTGTGTTAGTCACAATGTTTCCCTGTGGGTGGAGGTGCTCACGCTCTTCTCTGCCCAGTGTCCCTGGCATCTGCATGGCCGCCCGTGACTGAGGTAGGCGGGCCGCCTGTGCCTCCAGCACCCACGGTCTTTAACAACATCCTCTGCACGTCGGCCTCGAACATCACTGCATAATGACGTACAGTACGGTGGGGGAAGAAGAAGGGGGTGGGGCGGGGCGGTAGCACCGGCGTCAGCGGCCAGTGCAGAGTGTGCGGTGGTGGCAGTCAGCTGATTATAATGGGGCAATTAGTTACCCTGGGCTAGTGGGCCCCCCCACAGCATTGGGCCCGGGGCTACTGCCCAAATTGACCTCATTATAATCCGCCACTGCGGCCGTCACACGCTTCAATTTCTTGAACGATATCGCTTAAGCGATCTGCGTTTTGATTGCTTAAGCGATATCGTTTGTGCGTTGCTGCGTGTAATCAAGCGATTTTACAATGTAAAATCGCTGGATTGTTTGATCGCAGATTTGTGAGCCGGAGCTCATATCAAGCGATAAACGCTTGATCAATCTGCATCATCGTGGTGTGTGACACCACGATGAACGATCTCCCAGCGGCAGAGCCTATGCTGGGAGATGGTATCTATGGTAAACGTCAGGTTACTAAGCGCCGCGCGGCGCCTAGTAACCCGATGTGTACCATAGTTACCAGCGATCTCGCTGCTCCACATCGCTGGTGAGTCTGCCTGTGTGACAGCTCACCAGCGATGTGAACGATATTGTTAGCGATCGCGCGTGCATGTGATCGCTAACAATATCGATCACTAAATTGAAGCGTGTGATGGCCGCCTAAGGGCCACTTTACACACACCAACTTATCTATCCAACTTCTGACCAACTTACTGGTTGCAGTGAAATCATGGACACATTGTTCCATTTGTACACAGCCACAAAATGGAGCAATGTGTCCATGATTTCACTGCAACCAGTAAGTTGGTCAGAAGTTGGACAGATAAGTTGGTGTGTGTAAAGTGGCCCTAAGGGTACCATTACACGACCCAATATTGTTCTATTTTGTTGCCGTGTAAAAATGGAACAATGTGTCCATGATTTTACTGAAACCAGCAAATTGCCAGTGAAATTGCATGTAATATTGCGTCGTGTAACGGTACCCTAAAGGCCACTTCACACGCTAGGATCTTGTTAACAATATCGTTGAAACGTCACGGATTTGTGATCGTTCAAACGATATCGTTTGTGCGTCGTTGCGTGTAAATGAACGATGTAGGAAGGATTAATCGTTGGATCGTTCAGCAAAAATTTGACATCCAGACCTCAAATCTATCATTCGTCGTCCAATTAACGTTCTGGGAAGCAGCAACATTGTTCAGTGTGGCACCTTTTTGAACGATGTCGTTCATGATTCTCCTATTCCTGCCACTTTATAACATCATTCAATCATTCTTCTCCAAGTAGCTGGCGCGTTGCCAAATTTAAGATCATTAACGATATCCATGAGTGTGACAACGCACTAACGATGTCGGAAGGATCGCGGTCACGTGACATGGCTAACGATCTTGTTCACCTATATCCTAGCGTGTGACGGTACCTTAACCCCTTAACGACACGTGTCTCAGCGTGTGAGACATGAAATCCCATGCGTTAACGACCGATGTCTCAGCGTCTGAGACATCTGGGGAACGCACTGCTGCAGCTCAAGTGAGGGTCTCACTGACCTGTCACTTGAGCTGCAGGTACATGGAGACATGCACTACAGCCCAGGGGGGGGTCGCTTTGCCCCCCCCAGGCTACAGCCGCGGTAATTGGCGGTTGAAAATGAAACCGCAAATTACCGCGGCTGTGCTAAGTGCGGTCTCCCCGTGCCTCGCTTCTCCTGCTCCCTCGCTCATCCCCCACCCTGTGTCCTCCTGTAACCCCCCACCCTGCTCATTGGCCATCTCCCCCCTGTCTCCTGCCCCCCGACCGTACGATCACAGGTGATTACCGGAGCAGGGATCACCGCTCCGGTAATCACCTCCCTCTGCCGCCTCCTCCCGCCACCGGAGCGGTGATCACTGCTCCGGGCATCGGCTACTCCTCGGGGATCACCCAGCTCCTCCTCGGGGATCACCAGCTCCTCCTCGGGGATCACCCCTTTCCTCCGCCCACCGCCGGAGCAGTGATCACCACTCCGGGGATCACTTTCCCCTGTCATGCCGCCCGCCGCCGGAGCGGTGATCACCTCCTAAGGGTGATCACCGCTCAGGGGATCACTTCCCTCTGTCCTTCCGCCCACCACCGGAGGGTGATCACCTCCTCCCGGCTCCAGGGCAGGGATCACCTGATGATGCTGCTGCCGTCCAGTGCCGCCTCCAGTGCCGCCTCCAGTGCCTCCTGCCGCCGCCTGCGGCCACCTCCGGCCCCCACGAGTCTTCTTCCGGTCCCGGGTCCTCCTGGCATCGCCTGGTGAGTCCCCCTGCCTGTGGGATGCCTTTACTGCAGCCTGAGCCTCCTGCAGGGGGGGATCACTGCAGTGAATAGATCTGACAGTGATCCACATAGTGGATCACTGCCCTGAGACTGCCAGATCACTGCTCTGCGGTCCGATCCCCCTGCATGGGGATCGAGCTGCAGAAAGCGATCTTGCAGCCCCGGCGCAGTGGTCCACGTAGTGGACCACTGCACCCGGGCTGCCAGATCGCTGCTCTGCAGTCCGATCCCCCTGCATGGGGATCGTGCTGCAGAAAGTGATCTCGCAGCCCCGGCGCACTGCACCCGGGCTGCTAGATCACTGCTCTGCAGTCCGATCCTCCTGCACGGAGATCGAGCTGCAGAAAGCGATCTCGCAGCCCCGGCGCAGTGGACCACTGCACCCAGGCTGCCAGATCACTGCTCTGCAGTCCGATCCTCCTGCACGGAGATCAAGCTGCAGAAAGCGATCTTGCAGCCCCGGCGCAGTGGTCCACATGGTGGACCACTGCACCCAGGCTGCCAGATCGCTCCTCTGCAGTCCGATCCTCCTGCACGGGGATCGAGCTGCAGAAAGCGATCTCGCAGCCCCGGCGCTGCACCCGGGCTGCCAGATCGGACTGCAGAGCAGCGATCTGCCTGCATGCGGATCGAGCTGCAGAAAGCGATCTCACAGCCCTGGTGCACTGATCCACATATTGGATCACTGCACCCGGGCTGTCAGATCGCTACTTTGCAGTCCGATCCGCCTGATCGTATACGTTGTGGGACCTTCGTTGTGGACTACGTCGGAGGCGATTGAGCGTCGTGGGACCTTCGTTGTGGACTACGTCGGAGGTGATCGAGCGTCGTGGGACCTTCGTTGTGGACTACGTCGGATCTTTATAATAAAGATGGAGTCCGAATTTTGTTTGTGTTTTTTTTCAAATAAAAAGATTTTTCTCTGTGTGTATTTTCTGACTATTTACCAGAGATTCCTAATGGCGGGTCTAACATTGGCCCTATATTATGAATCTCGGGCTTAGTGCCAGCTGCCAATAAAAAGCTGGCATTAACCCCTTTATTACCCAGTTTGCCACCGGCACCAGGGCAACTGGAAGAGCATGGGTACAGCGCCAGAAAATGGCGCTTCAATGAATGCGCCATTTTCTGGGGCGGCTGCGGGCTGCAATTCGCAGCATGGGGGGCCCAGAACGCTTGGGCCTTTCCATGCTGAGGATTCCAGCCCCCAGCTGCCTAGTTGTACCTGGCTGGGCCAAAAATATGGCGGAGCCCTACGTAATTTTTTTTTTCTAGAATTAGTTCTAGAAATAAAAAAAAATGGGCTTCGCTGTATTTTTGGTTGCAGCCAGGTACAACGAGGCAGCTGGGGGTTGCTGGCAGTCTGTAGCTGCCAAGTTGTACCTGGCTGGACCAAAAATATGGCGGAGCCCTACGTCATTTTTTTTTCTAGAATTAGTTCTAGAAATAAAAAAAAATTGGCTTTGCTGTATTTTTGGTTGCAGCCAGGTACAACGAGGCAGCTGGGGGTTGCTGGCAGTCTGTAACTGCCAAGTTGTACCTGGCTGGACCAAAAATATGGCGGAGCCCCACATCATTTTTTTTTTCTAGAATTAGTTCTAGAAATAAAAAAATGCCTTCGCTGTATTTGTAGCCAGCCATGTACAACTTGGTAGCTGGCTGACTGGAATCCTCAGCGTGGAGAGACTCAAATGTTGTGGGTCCCCCACGCTGCAAATTTCAACCCACAGCCACCCAAGAAAATAGCGCATTCATTAGAGGCGGCATTTTCTGGTGCTGTACCCCAACTCTACCAGTTACCCTTGTGCTGGTGGCACACGGGTTCTCCATATGCGACATGGCGTCCGCTAACAATTTCAATAGAAAATTAGCTCCAATTGTTAGCGGAAACCATGTCGGGTATGGAGAGCCCCTCCCTGTGTGCCTGAACATTGGAGCTCCCCCACAAGTGACCCCATTTTGGAAACTAGACCCCCGAAGGAACGTATCTAGATGCATAGTGATCACTTTGAACTCCCAGATGCTTCACAAATTCATCCATAAAAATGAAAAAGCACGTTTTTTTCCACAAAAAGTTTCTTTTTTCATTTTTACAGATCAATTTGTGAAGCACCTGGGGGTTCAAAGTGCTCACTATGCATCTAGATGCATTCCTTGGGTGGTCTAGTTTCCAAAATGGGGTCACTTGTGGGGAGCTCCAATGTTTAGGCACATAGGGGCTCTTCATATCCTACATGGTGTCCGCTAACAATTCCAATTGTTAGTGGACACCATGTTGCGTATGGAGAGCCCCTGTGTGTCTCCACATTGGAGCTCCCCCACAAGTGACCCCATTTTGGAAACTAGACCCCCAAAGGATTATATCTAGATGCATAATGAGCACTTTGAACCCCCAGATGCTTCACAAATTGATCCGTAATAATGAAAAAAGAAATTATTTGTGGACAAAAAAGTGCTTTTTCATTTTTACGGATTAATTTCTGAAGCACCTGGGGGTTCAAAGTGCTCACTATGCATAAAGATACGTTCCTTTGGGGTCTAGTTTCCAAAATGGAGTCACTTGTGGGGGAGCTCCAATGTGGAGACACACGGGGACCCTCCAAACGCGACATGGTGTCCGCTAACAAATTGAGCTCATTTTCCATTCAAATTGTTAGCGGACACCATGTCGCGTTTGGAGGGTCCCGGTGTGTCTCCACATTGGAGCTCCCCCACAAGTGACCCCATTTTGGAAACTAGACCCCCTAAGGAACGTATCTAGATGCATAGTGAGCACTTTGAACTCCCATATGCTTCAGAAATTAATCCGTAAAAATGAAAAAGCACTTTTTTTTCCACAAAAAATTTATTTTTTCATTATTATGGATCAATTTGTGAAGCATCTGGGGGTTCAAAGTGCTCACTATGCATAAAGATACGTTCCTTTGGGGGTCTAGTTTCCAAAATGGGGTCACTTGTGGGGGAGCTCCAATGTGGAGACACACGGGGACCCTCCAAACGCGACATGGTGTCCGCTAACAAATTGAGCTCATTTTCCATTCAAATTGTTAGCGGACACCATGTCGCGTTTGGAGGGTCCCGGTGTGTCTCCACATTGGAGCTCCCCCACAAGTGACCCCATTTTGGAAACTAGACCCCCTAAGGAACGTATCTAGATGCATAGTGAGCACTTTGAACTCCCATATGCTTCAGAAATTAATCCGTAAAAATGAAAAAGCACTTTTTTTTCCACACAAATTTTCTTTTTTCATATTTACAGATCAATTTGTGAAGCACCTGGGGGTAGAAAGTGCTCACTATGCATCTAGATACGTTCCTTTGGGGGTGTAGTTTCCAAAATGGGGTCACTTGTGGGGGAGCTGCAATGTGGAGACACACCGGGACCCTCCAAACGCGACATGGTTTCCGCTAACAATTTGAATGGAAAATGAGCTCAAATTGTTAGCGGACACCATGTCGCGTTTGGAGGGTCCCTGTGAGTCTCCACATTGGAGCTCCCCCACAAGTGACCCTATTTTGGAAACTAGACCCCCAAAGGAACATATCTAGGTACATAGTGAGCACTTTGAACCCCCAGATGCTTCACAAATTGATCCGTAATAATGAAAAAAATAATTTTTTAGTGGAAAAAAAAGTGCTTTTTCATTTTTACGGATGAATTTCTGAAGTATATGGGGGTTCAAAGTGCTCACTATGCATCTAGATACGTTCCTTCGGGGGTCTAGTTTCCAAAATGGGGTCACTTGTGGGGGAGCTCCAATGTGGAGATACACAGGGACCCTCCAAACGCGACATGGTGTCCGCTAACAATTTGAGCTTATTTTCCATTCAAATTGTTAGCGGACACCATGTCGCGTATGGAGAGCCCCTGTGCGTCTCCACATTGGAGCTCCCCCACAAATGACCCCATTTTGGAAAATAGACCCCCTAAGGAAGGTATCTAGATGCATAGTGAGCACTTTGAACCCCCAGATGCTTCACAAATTCATTCATAAAAATTTAAAAAAACACTTTTTTATCACAAAAAAATTCTTTTTGCCTACATTTTTTCAGTTTCACATGGGCAAAGGGATAAAATACATCCCAAAATTTGTTGGGCAATTTCTCCTGAGTACACCGATACCTCATATGTGGTCATAAACCACTGTTTGGGCACACGGCAGGGCTCAGAAGTGAAGGAGCGCCATTTCACTTTTTGAACGGAAAATTGGCTCTAAAATTCAAATTGCGCTCCCTCCCTTCTAAGCCCTGCCGTACGCCCAAACAGTGGTGTATGACCACATATGAGGTATCGGTGTACTCAGGAGAAATTGCCCAACAAATTTTAGGATGCATTTTATCCTGTTGCCCATGTGAAAATGAAAAAATTGAGGCTAAAAGAACATTTTTGTTACAAAAATTAAAATGTCCATTTTTTCCTTCAACTTTATTTTAGTTCCTGTGAAGCACCTGAAGGGTTAATAATCTTCTTCAATATAGTTTTGAGTAGCTTGAGGGGTGCAGTTTTTGGAATGGTGTCACTTTTGGGTGTTTTCTGTCATGTACACCCCTCAAAGAGACTTCAAATGTGATGTGGTCACTAAAAAATTGGTTTTGTAAATTTTGCTGGAAAAATGAATAATTGCTGATGAACTTTGAACCCTTATAACGTCCTAACAAATTTTTTTTTTTCTTCCAAAATTGTGCTGATGTGAAGTAGACATGTGGGACATGTTATTTATTAACTATTTTGTGGCACATAACTCTCTGGTTTAGCAGAATAAAAATTAAAAATTTGAAAATTGCTAAATTTTCAAAATTTTTGCCAAATTTTTTATTTTTTCACAAATAAACACAAAAATTATCGACCTAAATTTAATACTAACATGAAGCCCAATATGTCACGAAAAAACAATCTCAGAATCGCTAGGATCCGTTGAAGCGTTCCAGAGATATTACCTCATAAAGGGAGAGTGGTAAGAATTACAAAAAATGGTCCGGTCATTAAGCTGCAAAGTGACTCGGTCCTTAAGGGGTTAAAGGCCACTTTACACACACAGATATCTGTGCAGATATTGTTTGCAGATCTCTGGTTGCAGTGAAATCATGGACACATTGTTCCATTCTGTGGCTGTGTACAAATGTAACAATGTGTCCATGATTTCACTGCAACCAGAGATCTGCAAACAATCTCTGCACAGATATCTGTGTGTGTGACGTGGCCCTTAGGGCCGCTTTACGCACACCTACTTCTGTGACCAACTTCTGAACAGATCTCTGGTTGCAATGAAATCATGGACACATTGTTAGGCTGCCTTCAGACTGCGGCAGCGTCCGGTCCGGGGCTGTCAGGAGTGACAGCCTGGAGCGGAGTTTTTCTGCATAGAATCCTGTCGGGCTGCACGGAGCTGGATCGCGCCGGGTGTTAATTAGCTGCTATCCGGCTGCCAGCTCGCCGGATGTATCCTGCAGGAGTGGGGATTTGTCTGCCGATTCCAAAACTGGTGCATGCACCATGCTGCTATCCGGCTGCCAGCTCGCCGGATGTATCCTGCAGGAGTGGGGATTTGTCTGCCGATTCCAAAACTGGTGCATGCACCATGCTGCTATCCGGCTGCCAGCTCGCCGGATGTATCCTGCAGGAGTGGGGATTTGTCTGCCGATTCCAAAACCGGTGCATGCACCGGTTTTGGAATCGGCAGACAAATCCCCACTCCTGCAGGATACATCCGGCGAGCTGGCAGCCGGATAGCAGCATGGTGCATGCACCAGTTTTGGAATCGGCAGACAAATCCCCACTCCTGCAGGATACATCCGGCGAGCTGGCAGCCGGATAGCAGCTAATTAACACCCGGCGCGATCCAGCTCCGTGCAGCCCGACAGGATTCTATGCAGAAAAACTCCGCTCCAGGCTGTCACTCCTGACAGCCCCGGACCGGACGCTGCCGCAGTCTGAAGCCGCCCTTACATTTGTACACAGTCACAAAATGGAACTATGTGTCCATGATTTCACTGCAACCAGAGATCTGTTCAGAAGTTGGACACAGATATCTGGGTGTGTAAAGCGGCCCTATCAGCGTGGTCACCTACTGATGTTCTCCTTTTATCCACTATGAGTAGAGTTTGCCAAATTATGTTAACGTTCTTAGCATACACAGGAGACTAATTTCAGCAAATAGTTTAATTTATATGGATGCGCAGCCAACTGATGGTTAACGTAGATGTTTATTACATAAGTCCAATTCCAAACTGTACATTACATTGTCCTCCCAGAAATAAGCTGCTGCTCAATGTGTCACTTGGTGGCTTTCTCAAACACAGCAGCGCTTGGTGTATGGGAAAGTTGCCCAAGATGGCTGCCAGGGATACAAATGGCCCAAAAATCATTCAGCCAACAGACATCTAATGTGTATGACCAGTTTTAGAGTGCAGTCAAACAGCCGTATAAAGACCCCATCTCACGCTTCAATGGTCGAACGATCCGATCAACGATCCGACTTGACCTAGATCGCTAGAATGACGTTCAATAATCGCTAGTGAAATGTCACACGTATAGATATCGTTAACGACTCAGCAACAATCCCCCCACAAGCAAACGATACTTGCGGTCGTTCGCTTGCCTACGTCCTTCACTTCTCAATAGGTGAGGTCGTTAACGACATCGTTATCGAGGTGTCACACACACCCATGCTGCAGGTTGAACGAACGCTCGTTTGGTTTAAGGTCTGGTTCACAAACCTGCCATCAACGATCTGCCCGATTATCATTGATCGGATGTACATGTCACACTGAACGACGTCATTAGAACAACTGAAAACCCGTGACTTTTCACCGATATTGTTACCGATATCGTAGTGTGTGACAGGGCCTTAACACAGATCACTGTCGCATCGTAATGCTCAGACTGGCCAGTGGCTCTCGTGACCCGAGTGTGGCATCTGTACTAGTCTGAGCATTGGGATGTGATCAACTTTGCCCTAAGTAATCAACTCAGAGGTGTTTCACCCCCCCTGAACCCCTAGCCTCTGAATTATTCATTTTCATAACATAAAGGTGAATGAGTAATTTACGTAATCACATTTATTACAGAACATGTTCCTTTTTTTACTACCATTGGTAAATCTATTTTATCTGTACAAATAGAATGTGATTATCTTACAATTTAGATTGAATTAGCCTTTGGTTTAAGCAGTTTCAGTATAACACTATATTCAATGAAAATACATCACTTTGTATTTCTTATTCATTGGTAACAATGCATGCAAATGTATGTGAATGAGCAACTATTGCTCTCCTCCAAAATGCATCCCAAGGGTGAGACAAGTCTTTGTGTGGAAACAGACATTAACTCTTTGTTTTGTATTGAGATGACTGCAATGGAAATCATCAGGGAAGTGTTGGGGGAAGGGTCTACCAGCTGTCCTGGTCTAGTACAGGAATGTCTTCCATCCAATCTGGGACACTTTGGTGCTGAGTATGGCCAATAAATTCTGCTAGTTGTTTAAATTAAGGCAAACAAGGGTTTCAAATGCACAAAATGTTTCAATGCAATGCTTACATGTAAAAGATGGACTGAAAAAATATAATTTGCCATACAATTTTACTTTTCACTGTGCAAGCTACTTTTGGGCTAAAGATATACATCCATGCTATCAATATGACACCATATGGACAGAGCACAGACAGTAAGGTCACATATAAGGCCGATTTCACATTGCTGTCCACATCTGATCCGAGGCTGTATTCAATATCTGAACAGATCTCTGGTTGCAGTGAAATCATGGACACATAGTTCCATTTTGTGGCTGTGTACAAATGATACAATGTGTCCATGATTTCACTGCAACCAGAGATCTGTTCAGATATTGAACAGATAAATTGTTGTGTGTAAACCCACCATCAGGGTGAACCTGACAGCCCCAGATCGGATCAGCACACAGAATCGGAGGGCTAATATGCCCTCCTGTCCGGTGTGCACCCGGACGCAGCTGCCGCAGCTGATGAATCAGGACCACGACTGGCAGGGAGCTAGCCGCAGTCCTGAAACAACTGCGGCGTGCAACCACAGGTGTCCGGTTCCCGGATCCTCCCGGACTGGTGCAATCCGGCCCCATAGGCTCCCATGTTATGGTATGCCGGATTGCCCCGGATCTGGGCGAATCCGGTAGAATCCGGGATTAGGCAATTAGAGGAAATATTCTCCTCTCGGACACAAAAACGCTGCAAGCAACGTTTTTGTGTCCGTGAGAGAATTCTGAATTCTCCCGGACAGATAGAAACCGGATGGCAGAGAGCTGCCAACCGGCTTCTATCCAGCCCCATAGGCTACTATGGGGCCAAAATCCGGTCCGGGGCTGTCCGGTTTACACGGACAGCCACGGAGTGGATCAAACCCGCAATGTGAAACCGGCCTAAAAAGATTCCAGAATGCAAAAATCACAGTTTTTGCGTGGAACAGATTCACCCATTCAGTGGATGAGTAAAAAATGTATATTATACAGACACCATCCAAATAGCATCTATTTTTTTTTAAACAAATCTGTTGAACTCTTCAGGCCGATTTACATGTTGTGACATCGCTAATGATGTCGCTACAACTTGTGACGTTGCAGCGACCTCGAAGCAACGTCGCTACGTGTGACATTCCGCAACAATCAGTGATCACCTTGCTGGCCGTTTTTCAGCCGCTGGTCTCCCGCTGTCATGCATGCATCGGCATGTGTGACAGGGACAGCAACCAGCTAACCCGATGTGTTCCCTGGTAACCAGGGTACACATTGGGTTACTAAGCAGGAGAACGCTGGTAACCAGGATAAACATTGGGTTACTAAGCATAGCGCTCTGCTTAGTAACCCGATGTTTAACCTGGTTATCAGCGCGCTGTGCTTGGTAACCAGGATAAACATCGGGTTACTAAGCAGAGCGCTGCGCTTAGTAACCCGATGTTTATACTGGTTACCAGCATTCTCCCGCTTACCCCAGCGCAGCAGGACCTCGATATCGTGGAAAAGAATATTTTATATTCTTTTCCACGATGTCGAGGTCGATACACAAGTGGTTGATCGCTGGTGAGTCTGCCTGTGTAACAGCTCACCAGCAATCAGATAGCGATGTCCCAGTGATCCCGATTGTTGGTGGGGTCGCTGGGACATTGCAACGTGTAAACCGGCCTTTATTAACATAGGAAACTGTATTTATTTCAAATTACTGATGTACAAAACGGATATAAAAAATGCACATATGGATACTGTGTGCATGTAAATGCCCAGTTACACAGCATGACATTGTCAGCGACATCGCTGATACGTCACAGGTTTGGAAGCATGCCAGCGATGTCATGTCGACCTTGTTGCGTTTGATACTGCCAAGTTGCAGCAATAAATCGCTGGATCAGAGTTGACAGGTTTACCAACATGTTGCAAAACCTGGCGATGTCTGGTAGCATCGCTCTGTGTGACACTGCGATAATGATGTGAGCGACTTCGCCCAATCACAACAATGACCAGGGATCGTTTGTGGGGTTTGCGAAACGTGCGCGCTCACGTGAAATCACTCCCAACATCGCTTCAACGTCGTGTTGTGTAACGGTACCTTAAGTGAACTGAATTATGCTGTAAACGCACAGGAAATGCACTCATACAGTAAGTTCTAACGAATGTATTTTCAGACTGAGAAAATGGTCAGCACTCAGACCAATTTTTTTCTTCAATGAGGCAATTTCACTGACTGAAAACATGTGAAAAAACTTGCAGAATGTGCTAGCTTTTTCCATGTGTCAGATGAGATTCATCAATTGAAGTCTATGTGTGTGCAAAAAAATTGGATGCCAATACACAGTAGCCATGTAGCATCTGTTTTTTTGCTCATATATTGCAATTCTGTATCATAGGAAGCTGGTCTTGTAAATTATTAATAGATGATGCTGTAAAAAGAAAAGCGAATTGCGAGTGGATTACGTATAGAATGCACACAAATGACAAATGAGAAAAAAAATGATCCAAGTTTTCTGGCTGAAATGCGGACAGTTTTTTATATAGTTGCATGAATTTAGCCTTAGGCTGGCTTCACAGCACGTTTTTTTCGGGTCCAGGGCTGTCCGGTGTAAACCGGACAGCCCCGAACCCAATTTTGGACATAATGTAGCCCTATGGTGTCGGATGGCAGTGATTTGCCATCCAGTTTCATCCCTGTCTGGCAGCATCAGGCTGCTTTTGATTTTTGCCCCGGGCACAAAATCAAAGCTTGCAGCATTTTTGTGTCCGGAGCAAAAAGTTAAACAAAACTGGATCCTCCCGGATCCGGCGCCGAAAAACATAGGAGTCTTTGGACGTTGGTTCGCGCTGGACCCGATAGAAAAATCTGTCCGGTTCCTGGACGCTGGGTGCTGAAGCTCAGCGCTGGCCAGTGCTGAACTTCAGTACCTGGAGAGCTCCCCATTGAGATTTCAGAACCGTGGCCAGCTCCCCGCTAGCCACAATTTTGAAATTTCAAGACCTGGACAGCGGCAGCAACCGCGCAGTCCTGAATCCAGCAGAAGACAGAATTGGAGGGCATATTTGCCCTCCTATTCTGTTCTGTCCGGAGCTGTCAGGCTGTGTCCGGTGCATCCAGCAAAACACCGGACACAGCCTGACAGCTCAAAAACCGTGGTGTGAAGCCGGCCTTAAACAGACAGGCTGGCAACACCTTTCCCTGTAGCCTCCCTGGCGGCCTGTTTAGGTCTGGAATTTGTTGCTATAAGCGGGCTACCCGCGTTCGCGGCAGATGCGGTTAAAAAACCGCATCTGCCGCACTTGCCGCATAGCCGCCGCACTTGCGCCGCACTTGCGGCGCGGTTGCGGCGCGGTTGCGGTAATCTGCATAGTAAAGGGAACCAACCACCTCGGATGACCCTCATACACTGTTAATATGTGCCCCTGCAGCCTAGTAAACCATTAGCAGCACTATTGTTGTGTGCAAAGTGGCTGCAGTAGAAGTGAGATAATGATGTTAGACACTTACATGCCTGCGTACTTGAGGGCGTCTCCCTGTGTGTGCTGGCACTTGTGGGCTGTGCTCATCATGTCTGCTCTCCCCCTCCCTTATGCACGCCCCCTCTCAGCCTGCTATACTGTGTGAGGCTGATTGCGTCATAAAGGGGCGGGGCTACCGGGATGCCGCGATTTAGCCCCGCCCCTTTATGACGCAATCAGCCTCACATCACTATAGCAGGCTGAGAGGGGGCGTGCATAAGGGAGGGGGAGAGCAGACATGATGAGCACAGCCCACAAGTGCCAGCACACACAGGGAGACGCCCTCAAGTACGCAGGCATGTAAGTGTCTAACATCATTATCTCACTTCTACTGCAGCCACTTTTCACACAACAACAGTGCTGCTAATGGTTTACTAGGCTGCAGGGGCACATATTAACAGTGTATGAGGGTCATCCGAGGTGGTTGGTTCCTATGCAGATTACCGCAACCGCGCCGCAAGTGCGGCAGCTATGCGGCAAGTGCGGCAAGTGCGGCAGATGCGGTTTTCTCACCGCATCTGCCGCGAACGCGGGTAAGCCCGAGCCTGACTCGGGGTTAACGCTTCTGGTAGTGAATGTTAACCCCGAGTCAGGCTCGGGAATAACGCTAGGAAGGTTAAGGCTATGTTAACACAAGGCATTTTTTCTGTTTTTGTGGCTTAGGTTTTGTCTACGTTTCCCAGCAAAACCTATGTGATTCAGGGATAAAATGTCCACACACATTGGTTTAATTTCATGGCACAAAGTGTCAACACCACAGGTTTTGCTGTGTTTTGTAAAGAATGAGCATGTCAGCTGATTTCTGCGTTTTTGCAGGGTTCTATGGCAAATCTGTAGGAAAAACGCAGCAAACATAATTACAGGAAAAACACTTGAAATCCACAGCAAAAAACACAGCAAATCTGCCAAGAAATCAGGAGAAACTAGAAACCCCTAAGGACAAAGGTAAGATCTTGCTGTGTTTTTGCTGCATTTTTGGGTCACCTTTTGCCTTGATTTTATGTAACTGTTTACTAATCTAATCCTGTGTTTTTGGTTTCCAACAACACCTATGTGATTCAGGGAAGAGCTGTCCATCCACAATAGTTTTTGTTCTCTGCAGAAAGTGTCAACACCACAGGTTTTGCTGCGTTTTTGAAAGACAGAGCATGTCAAATGTTTTCTGTGCTTAACTATAGTTTCTATGGCAAATCTGCAGCAAAAAGGCAGCAAACAAAAATGCAGCAAAAACGCGGTAAAAACATACCAAATACGCAGCATAAAACACAGCAATCCTCCTGCCAAGAAATCAGAAGAAAAATGCAACCCCTAGGATTTGCTGCAGGTCTGTTCGCACCAAAAAACAACGTATCTGGACATAGCCTTAGGGTACCTTTACACGCCACAACCACAGGAGACAATTGTGGCAGCGATATTGCGACTTGACAATATCGCTGCCACATTGCCACCCAATTGCCTCCTTATTGCGGCGTGTAAATAGTGAATTTGGCGGCGATATGTCGCTTCCCCTCGGTTGCCTGGTTTTAGAGCACTGCTCCCAAAACGAAACCAGGCAACCTTGGTGTTATTGCCGCAAAATTCACTATTTACGCGCCGCAATAAGGAAGCAATTTGGCGGCAATCAGTCCAGCGAGAAATATTCACCGCCTAAATTGACTCCTGTGGTTGCGGCGTGTAAAGGTACCCTTAGGGTGCATTCAGACGTCCCTGTACATCGGTTTGATCACAGACTGCAATGTACTAAGTGGCCGCAGGTCTCTTGACCCATAGCCATCCTGAGCTGATATTGTTATTGATACCATTTTGGGGTACATACAGTGTTTTGATTACCTTTTATTGCATTTCATTGCAATGTTCTGCAACCAAAAAAATGTAACACTGGTGTTTTTATTTTTTTCTTATTACACCATTTACAAATCAAATTAGTTTATTTTATATTATTAAATCAGCCATCAAGTGGAGGAAAAGATGTGGGCTCACATGCAGAGACACTTTCGATGATGTAAATATAAGTTATTGGTCATACAGTTGTTAAACTGCAGTAATCAGAGTAAGGCTAAAATCACACTGTCCATGTGATATACGACTAAGGCCCCTTTCACATCAGCGTTTTTTTCAAATCCGCATAACCACGACACTTGCGGCAAGCCCCATGCAATGTCTATTAAGGGTGCGGCAAGTGCGGTTTTGGCACAAGCGGCAGGTGTGGCCGCGAAAAAAAATACTGTCAGCCGCGGTTTTTTTTCGCGGACGCACCTGCCGCAAGTGCCAAAACCGCACTTGCTGCACCTGCCGCAAGCCCGCCTATACATTGTATGGGGCTTGCCGCAACCCCGCCGCAAGTGCAGCCGGTATGCGGTAATCGCGGCAGATGCGGTTTTTTCACCGCATCTGCCGCGATTTGGAAAAAACGCTGATGTGAAAGGGGCCTAAGTTGGACGTGTCACGGATGATTAACTTGGAATGGCTCTACCCTGTCAGGATGGCAGTGTGGAGCTGCTTAGAAAGCTTATGCTCCCGTCCAGAGAGGGGAGAGCCATTCCAAGTTTGGCTGGGGTGACACATGGCAATCTGTTTTTGTAAGTGTTTTTCATGACCAATCTGTTTTTCCTAGGCTGAATTTTGTGCCTCCTGTGTCCCTGGATGTTTTTTGGACTTTGTAATTTTTTCTTAAAAACACATATGCGTTAACGCGTGCGTTTCCCATAGGGCCCCATGTCAAAAAAATGCATGTGCTGATTACTTAGCTGTTCAGGACCCTGGACAGCGTACATTAACACTATTCATTGACAGGAGCCGCAGGAGTTTAGAAATGAAACTGTAAAGCCTACAATTACCGGCTTTGCAGATTTATAGGCATAAAGCACACATTTGGCCATTTATGACCTCAGCATGTGTCCAGGAGCGTGGACAGTCTCAGGACACATGCTGACATGAGTGTTAAAGCACATTATAATAATCATCCTGCACCGCTGTCACAGCAGGGTAGGATGATTATTACTGTACCTGCATGGTGGGAAATTCAAATTCGCCAGCTTTTGACAGTCAGCAAGTTTGAATTCTCCGACAAATGCTGCTCGCGGTCCTTCAGGACCATGGACAGCATCACAAACACACGCACCACACACACACTCACACCTCACACTCGCAGCACACTCACATCAATACATGCAGGCACACTCACCACACGCACCACACTCGCACCACACACCCACAAACACGCATTACACTAGCATCACTGTCGTGCATCAAATATGCTCCGTGTTTGATGCACGACAGTGTGCTTTCAGCCTAAACAAGAAAAAAGCCCTTAAACAGGCCATGTGCAAACAACAACAATAGTAGCCTATGCTCACTAAATGATCATTCAGTGTGAATGGTTTATCGCAGTCTGCCTATGTAAACAGTCTATTAAATGACCGCTGATCCATAAATAATTAACGACTTCTGTCCTTGCTAAGGGATCTTTAGCGTAACTTTTTTTCATTCCTTAATATTTCTCATTTAAATTAGTTATGTTAAACAAATGATGAGATTAAATGGCCCTATAGTGCAATACAATGCACAACCTATGAACATGCCTCTATCTTACTTTTTTTTCTATCTTCGTTTATACACCTGATTCAAATCACCAGGTTGTGAACTTGGTGAAATCCTTCAATTAAGGCCTCATTCACACATTTGTGCCTCCGGCACGTAAGCAGTCCGTGCCTACACATACCAGAGGCACGGACATACGGGGACACATGTTCTCCTATGGTCCCCTTCACACTTCCGTATTTCCGCACAGACTGAGTCGCCGTGCGAAGCAGATGCGTGTCCGTGGGCTCC
Source organism: Allobates femoralis (assembly GCA_033576535.1). Lineage (NCBI taxonomy): Eukaryota > Metazoa > Chordata > Amphibia > Anura > Aromobatidae > Allobates > Allobates femoralis. Next base: position 398,592,542 of record JARQOC010000002.1, read on the forward strand.
ACACGGCGACATGTCCTTTTTTTGCAGAGGCACGGACCGCTTTTTGCTGAAAACGTCCTGCACATAGATGTTATCCGTGTGACATCCGTGTGCACGGACCACAGACAAAAGTTACAAGCCTGAAAATAAAGAATTTCATACTAATCTCACTCCAGCGCTGACAGCTCCTCTCACTTCCAATGCCGCTCATGAATATTCACTTCACTGAACCCAAGAGCGGACCAGAAGTGAGAGGAGCAGTGGCGCTGGAGGGAGGTGTTTATACGGTGACAGGACGTCCGTGTGCTATCCACGGACAGCACCCATTGTGTCATACGTCCGTGACACATGGATCTACGCCCCGCCCCCAAATGGCCTTGTTTCACACGTCTGTGGTGTCATGGATGTGTGAAACAGGCCTTATGGAATGGTACCTACCGTGTTTCCCCGAAAGTAAGGCCCCCCCGATTGTAAGGCCGCCTAGGGGTAAAGGGGGAGCCTGCTAATGTAAGGCCTCCCCCGATTATAAGGCCTTACAACCGGGGGGGCTAATGTAAGGCCCCTAGCGGAGGGGGGGGGGAGCAGGAGCGGGTCGCACGTCACGTGCGCCTGCTCATTACATATGCACTGCATCCCCCTGTCAATCAGCGACAGGGGGAGCAGTGCATTATACGGTATATATGGGCCCCCTCCTGCTGGCACACTACCCCCCTGTTCTGAGGCCCCCCCTGCTGCTGCTGCACACATCTTACCCTCCAGGGTCTTCTTGCAGCAGCCAGCGCGTCCGTCCTCCGTCCTCGGCTGTCTCCCGGATCATGTGACCGGTCGCAGTCGCGATGACGTCATGCGCTGCGACGGATCACATGATCCGGGAGACAGCCGAGGACAGAGGACCGACGCGCTGGCTGCTGCAAGAAGACCCTGGAGGGTAAGATGTCTGCAACAGCAGCAGGGGGCCTCAGAACAGGGGGGTAGTGTGCCAGCAGGAGGGGGCCCATATATACCGTATAATACACTGCTCCCCCTGTCGCTGATTGACAGGGGGATGCAGTGCATATGTAATGAGCGGGCGCACGTGACGTGCGACCCGCTCCCGCAGTGTCCCAGCAGGAGGGGGCCTGTAGGCCACACTGCTGGGGCACACAATATAAGACCCCCCCGAAAGTAAGACCGGGGGCCACTTTTGGCCCCCAAAAAAATGTAAGACAGGGTCTTACTTTCAGGGAAACACGGTAGCAGTGGCGTAACTTGAAGCTTATGGGCCCCAATGCGAACGCTCCAATGAGGCCCCCAATTATTGCAAATATTTAATAGCAGTGGGCTTTTTTTCTATAGGCCAAATGGAGTTTTGGGGCACCCTGGGCTGCAGGGCCCAGGTGAGATTGCATCTATTATTGGGACGTCACACACATCAATGTCGCCAGTGATCTCATCGCTGGCAACATTGAAGGCTGATCGCTGGTGAGCTGTCACACAGGCAGACTCACCAGCAATCAGAACCAGCGAGATCATTGGTAACCATGTAAACAAGTGGGTAACTAAGCGCCGTGCCCTAGTTACCTGCTGTGTACCTTAGATACCAGCCGGTGAGCGGAGAAGGCTGGTAACTAAGGTATACATCGGGTATCTAGGCAGCACGCACTGCCTAGTTACCCGCAATTTACCCTGGATACCAGCACCCAGCACTTCCTGAGAGGCGCTGGGAGCTGGCTGATCGCATCTCCCGGTGTCACACGCAGCGATGCTGCGTGTCCACCTGGCGACCGTCGTCAGGTTTTAGAACAGGTTCTAAAACCTGGCGACCATCAACCAGCGATTTATCGCTGGTTGATGCGCCCTGTCACATGCGTCAATATCGCTGCAACATCACGTGCAGCAGTGATCGTGCACGCGATATTGACGCGTGTGACGGCCCCATCAGGGTACCTTTACACGTCGCAACATTGCATGCAATTTCACTTGCAACTTACTGGTTGCAGTGAAATCATGGACACATTGTTACATTTGTACACGGCAACAAAATAGAACAATGTGTCCATGATTTCACTGCAACCAGTAAGTTGCAAGTGAAATTGCATGCAATGTTGGACTTGTAAAGGAACCCTTAGCCTATGTGCTGACAGTGCGTTTTTTAATGTGTTTTTTTGTGATAAAAATGCATATATATCCTTCCCCCAGCAAAGTCTATGAGAATTCTGAAGTGCTGTGCCAAATGATGCTTTTTTTTTTCTTGCAGATTTGCATCATTTTTTTGTCCTGAGAAAACATGAACATATCAATTTTTTTGGCATATGAACTGAGTTTTTCTGCCCTTCCTGCCAATGAGAATAGTGAAAAAACACATTGCGTATTTGGTGCGTTTCTCTGACACAGGGTGCAATCTAGCAGCATTTTTCCTTCAGAAAATTTCTGCACCTAAAAAGTTGTGTCGGCATATAGCCTTAATGAAATTGGCCATCTTTCAACTAACCGTGCGCCAAAGTCAGAAGAGGTTGCCAGGAATAGACTAATCTACTGGCGTAAAATATATTGAGCATAATACAGTATATTATGTGCAATACGGGCTAGCGTGATGGAACCTACAATCAGCCTCAGTTATGAATATAATCCCAAAAATAAAATGGGTAAAATTTCGGTGGAAAATTCACAACATATAAAGGCCACGTTACACACACAGATATCTGTGACCAACATCTGAACAGATCTCTGGTTGCAGTGAAATCATGGACACATTGTTACATTTGTACACAGTCACAAAATGGAGCAATGTATCCATGATTTCACTGCAACCAGAGATCTGTTCAGATGTTGGTCACAGATATCTGTGTGTGTGACGTGGCCTTCAGATGTTATTCACCGATGATGCCATTGACCTTAATGAAGTAGACGGAGTGACTTTGTATTACGTCTGATCTACTTTTCAGCAGTGTCTGCTTTTTGAGGCGGCCACCAAAACATGGTTGACTGTGTTTTTGTGCCCACCTCAAAAAAAGTGGACACAGCAGAAAATGAGGTCAGACAGAGTGACTCTATGTGCTTGAATACAGTCAATGGCCCTATCGGCAGATCCACCTGAATCCTGTTTTTCAGGTCTTCAGACAAAGGCTTGAGGGAGCAACTGATGTTTGCTAAAAACGTGATGTGAGCATAGCTTCAGGCATGGTACATTTATCTTCACACCATAGCCTAAAATTCAGAATGAGTCTTCCTAACATCATTCACTGTACTTTTAAAGCCAGTTTTTCTTCCCATAGTCAAAAGAGGTTTAACAATGGATTCTGGGTATTAAAGAATTGCTTTTGGCAGGAAGACTATATTTCTGAAACAGAAAGGCGCACAGTGTGTATACCCGTAAGACAATTTTCAGAGTTAAAATTAGAATTGCTCACATTTTACGGTTGTGAAAGTCACAACCGCTATAAAGACATGTGGCAGGTCTCTCAGTCTGCTGCAGTCTCCCACTATAAGCATAAAACCATAAAAGATCAAAGAAATTGGGAGTGTAACCGCGCATAGAAAGAAAATTCTTCTTGACCAAAAAATTAATAATTATGTGATCAATCACATACATCTGCGTGATTTTTCCTGAAGGGTTTTTTTGGTTTCCCTGAAACCCATTGAAAATAAAATCACATGATTATTAATATTTTGGTCAAGAAGAATTTTATTTCTACGCCAACAGGAGCGCGGTCACATTCCCAATTTCTTTGGTCTTTTATGGTTTTATGGCCTGACTCCTGTGAGGGGGCCGTGGATTCCAGGGGTGGGGCCATTTGCCTCACTGCAGGGCCTACTCTGGGAGCCCATAGCCTCAAACCACGGGTGGCGTCACAAACATTCTATCCCTTAAACCACCTTATCTCTACACACTCCCTAAGAACGCTTTAACACTGAACCCAGGGTCACGGAGCTAGGTCTCAACCCCTGTGACTCCCCAGGAGAAGCATTAAAGCCCGGTTCCGAGTGCCCCACAGCCCTGGGGCTCATCACTTAGTAGTTTATGGTAGTCCTAGTGCTGCTTTGGGATATAACACCCGATTTACACGAAGCGCATATCATCCCCGATGTCCCATGTGTCTGATGTAGCTCAACTCATCTCCTGGATATAAATCTCTATCCGGGTGTCCCTTAGGCAGGTAGGACTCACTGTCCCAGTAACTTACAAAGACCTCTTCATCCAGACTGGGCTCCTTTATAAAACCCCCACCCGTTCATTAGATGGAAATTCACCACTTCTCCTCTGTACCGGTTGGTTGGGTCTGCTGCTGGGGCCTGTCAGGTGCTCTCCTGCTTCTCGAGGTTAGTCTCCTCCAGTGCCCACCACCTGGCCTGGCATTGCCGTCATTCCTCCTCTTCGGATGCCTGCCTTTGGCGCCAGTAGTCTTTGCGCTGGTCTCTTGCTTTCACATTGTGGCGCCCTGCTCACGCAGGTAACCACAGATCTCCCTAAGGCACAGCTGGGTTTCCACAGCAGATACCCACTACATACAACACCTTCCACCTCGGCACAGTAGGGGAGGCTCCACTTGCTGACCTTAGGTAAGATCCCCTATAAATACTGATGCTGGGGGAGGAGTTAGTCAGAGTGTGTGCAGACGCTAGAAGAGCTGCAAGGAAGTCCTGGTGGTCAGTGCTGCATTCAAGCCTGAGCCAGTGACCCGGAGTGGCCCTTCTATGTCCCGCCAGCCTAAGTGGGACTGACGGAGCAAGGAACTTGAGGGAGTTCGTCCCATGAGAAACACCGAATATTGTGGATCCGCACCTGTGCGACACTATAGGACCACAGAAAACCCCGTTGCACCGTGGAGGCCTCGGCTACCCAGTTTGCCCCCCCTGTGAGTCAAGAGAGGGAGCCTGACACAGCAGGGCAGAGCCGCAGTGATCAGGAGAAGGTATCCCGGAGACCGCACAGGAGGAGGGGAAGACACTACAGTCAGGAAGAGAGAGGAGGTGAGCCAGGCTGCAAGCAGGCTGTGCTTCAGACAAACACTACAGAGCAGAGGAGGCCTTTTACCCACTTGCTGTGGGAACTCACTGTGCAACCCTGTCACCCGTCGGTGCCCTGGACGTATTTACCTGCAAAAACATCAGTAAAAGGTAAAAGAGACTTCTTCTGTGTGCGTGCATCCTTCTTCTCCACTCACCGTGCCCCTCATAGATTGTTCCAACTCTCCCTATACAATCCCAGCTCCATTACAACCTGCCCCTCCTCATAACACTGCCCCGGAGTTCCCAGTCTTACCTGTGGAGGACTACACCATCTCAGCCGCAATACCACCGACCTCCGGAGGACTGTGGAGGCGCTGGTGCTACTTTACCAGACACTGCAGGTGGCGTCACGACAACTATAGACTTGTAAATAATCCCTTGTATATAATTCCACTTTTCAAGAGAACCGTCCCCTGGGATATGGGATCAGGCGCGTCCGCCATTCCCCGTGACACAGTTAACTCTTCTGCCACCTGATACCTGAGTACCCCACACCCTGGGGCGACACAATATGAAGTTTCTTTGTCCTCGCTTCCATCTGGAGTCTGGCCAGCTCCTCCTGCCACTGCACCAAATGGAGCTGCTGAGTGTCAACCATCTCGGGTTTCACCAAGGGCACAGTCTCCAGTTCTGGCAGGGTCACTGTACCACACGCGTCCTCTTCGTCACTCTGCCCAGGCTGTTGGGCCAGGGCTCTCAGGACAAATCCTGGCACTGGTGGAACTGTTATCTCTGTTGGGGAAATCACCTCACTCTCCTCTGATAGTGCCTCCTCCACCACTTTCCCCGGCAGCACTAGCGTTTTTGATGCTGCCGACTCTCTGGCTAGCTTTGCCAGCATATTGCTTTTCCAGGCTTTCAAAGCCCATACTTGAGCCTGGTGCAGCTGCTGGTTCAGGTCATTCAAAGCTGTGTTCCAAAATTCTGAGTTCGTCGGTAGTGACAGGCCTGTGCTCCCCTCTGCTTTCTCCGGGGACGCCTGCTCCTGTTTTCCCGCCTGCTGGACCTGCTGAACCACTGGACGCCATCATATATTTGCTGCTCGCACCGTTCCCTTTCTTCTCTCTCGTCTTTTTCCCGCTTTTTTCTTTTTCGACCTCACCCTTCCGGTTGTCACTCCTCCAGGGCGGAGTCATTATGGCCTCGATCACGCCCCCTTGGATTTTTGCTGGATCTCAGGGTGGGCCTGCTCTTTTGCGCCCTGTGCGGGCCCATCCCAGGACGGGGGGCACGACCCCGGACCAGCACATGGCGTCAGTTCTCTGCAGTCGCCATTTTCAAAAAGCATGTACAGTCTCTGATAAGTCTTTCTCAAGGCTCACAAGACCCAGTTTCACTCGCCCACCCCAGGGCCGTGGGGCACTTGGAACCGGACTCTGTTTGCTGAAGGGGGGTCATGGGGTCAAGGCCCAGCTTCCGTGACCCCGGGGGAGTCAGTTTTGCGATTGCGGAGATTAGGGATTTGTAGATGGGGAACAGATTTTATGGAATTAGAGTTCAGGTCACCACCTACAGTTCTCGGTCAGCAGGGACCGACGCTGCAGGTCAGACCTCCGGGGTTGTTGGCATGGCAGCCTGATGTCATCGCTCCCCGTAGGTGGAGCAGTACCCCGGGGAAGATGTGTTTAGTTGCAAGAGTGTGTAAGGCTGTGTTTCTGCTGGGCATCTGTGTCTCGTCTATTGCTGCAGTCGGCGACTCCGCAGGCAGGGGAATAAAACAGTCTCACATAGCGATGGAAATCTGCATCCGGTTTAGTCACTGAAGCTGCAACTGATCGCTGGGCGATCCTCTCTGCCAAGTTCCAGTCTAGTCTGTCCCCACGGGACGAGGATAGCTTGCATAACACCCCCTTCATGTGCCTTTCCGTTCTCTAGTCTCTCTCTCCCAGCACTGCCTCTTCGCCTCTCCTCTCAGCACCTCCCCACGCAGCGCACCCGATATAGCAGCCACGGGTCTTCTCAGACGACTGGTACCTAGTTCAGTTGCCTGTACACTACGTGGCCTCCAGTTCAGTGGTTTGGGCATCCAGCGTCCGGGCCAAGTTCAGGGCCGGTCCCCTGGTTCTTGACCAACCCCTTCGTTTGACTATCGTAGTCCCGGATGTGGGCGCCCAGGTCGTTTTCACTCCACCTGTGCCCCTGGGGTCTTCTCTGTTCCCCTTGTTCATGACTGCACACTTCCACTTGCCTCCACTTACTTCTCATTACTCACTCACTTACTTACTTATTGCCACCCCCACCTTTTCTTCCCTTGTCCCCTTTGACTGGCCCCTTCACCCGGGTCCACCCATGGTCCACTGGGTCCTAGGGTGTGTTGGATGTGTTTGGTGGGTGTCTGAGTTTACCACCCCGTTCCCTCAAGGACAGAGACACCACACTCTTTTACTTGTGCAGTTCCCCTTTTTGGCAACCAGACCAGTGGGGCACCACATTCCCCCTTGGCAAAGGTTAGCTCATCTCCGAGCAACCCATGGGTTATAAAGATGTTACACAGAACTCACAAAATTCCCTCAAGGACAGAGACACCACACCCTTTTACTGGGTTCAGTACCCCTTTATGGCGACCAGACCACCAGGCGCCACAATTATGCTATATGCAGGATTACAGAGACCACATTATGCATGATATAGTGGCTACATTATGCTATATGGAGGATTATAGTGGCTACATTATGCTCTATGGAAGATTATAGGGGCTACATAATGCTATATGCAGGATTATAGAGACCACATTATGCTATATGCAGGATTATAGAGACCATCACGGGGCCCAAGAAAACCTAGAGCTGGTCCTGTATATAAGCACAAGCTCAGAATAATCATACCACACTACTCAGTAATACCATGCTTTCCACTGCCTCTGGAAGAAACAGCAGAATAAAGATTCTCAAAATTTTAGTGGATTGTGTCCTATGGCAGAGCAGCTGTACTAAAGCGTTAAACCACAATGGTTAAGAGAACATCCCTGTGACTCTTGCAGAGCGTAACTCACCCTCTCAATGGGTGGGGGCTCAAGGAGAGATCATACATCCCTGAGGCTCCTGCAGAGCTCAGCTCACCCCCAGTCTATGTGCCCCCAGCCCTCTGCAGGTTTATAGATACCTTCAGTGTCTCCTTTGTGGGTTGTGCAGGTAATGCAAGTCCCAACAACTGAATCTGGAGGACAGTAGACTACAAGTTTCCTGGCCGCACTAGAGACCCTGTGGTACAACAGCATAGCGAGAGCCTGGAACTGCCTCCAGCACAGCGGTACTCATGATAGGCTTGTGCTATCTGCCATACGGGAGCAAGGGCAAGAGAGTAGGAAAAGGACAGCAGGATAACTCACAGGCTGCCAGGACCCTCAAATTGACAGCGCAGCAGGAAGGCCTCCAAACTCACCAGGCGAGATGATTCCCGAATGCTTCTGAAGGGCTCCAGGGCCGTGGGGTACTCGGAACCGGGCTACTGCTTTCGGGGAGTCACAGGGGTTGAGACCCAGCTCCGTGAACCTGGGTTTAGTATTAAAATGTTCTTGGCGAATATAGTAAGGATTAATCATGACGCCACCTGTGGTTTGTGGCTATGAGTAGCCACCGTAGTTGCAGAACCTCTGGGGATGATAGACGGGCAGCTGGGATGGAGTGGCTCCCCAAAGGTGGAGCGGATGCCAAGGGCAGTAGATGTGAAAAGGGTGAAGGGTGCAAGATGGAGGACACAAAGCAACACACAGACTCATGGTTTGTTGGTTCCTCAAGTCCTTTACTAGTGATACTGGCACAAGGACAGATGGTATTGCTGGAATCCGGCAACCTGGGAGCAACTCTGGGTTCTGAGGTCTCCTTGCACTTTCTTAGCGGGTCCCTGCGGTTGCTTAAGCTGAGCTGCAACCCTCTCTCTCTTTTTCTCTCTCCTGCAGTGTGCCGTATGGCAGGCAGCTCGAGTCCTTCTCCAGCGCCACTTCTCTGGCGGCTGCTCCTGGGCTTTTCATGCTGCTTTGCCTCCGGGCACTTTGGTGTGGATGGGGGACTTGGAATCCCCCACCCTCCGGTATTGGCTTCCGGGACGTAAGGCCCTGCACAGCCTTGGACTCCAGTGTCTGTTTCTTAGCGCTTACTTCTCTGGCGTGAGCTTGACACTCACTGCTCTACTCCCCAGGCTCTCCTCAACTTCTTCAGACCCTTGCCTATGGGTCACTCAAGCTAAGTCTAGCTCTCCTGGGATGAGCTTAGCACTGCTCCAGTCCACAGGAAGTCTTCCTCAGTCCTCCTAGGAACTGAACTAATTCCGTCCCAGACCAGAATTTATAGGAGAGCTACCCTGAACCTGGGCTTTGGAAATCCCCTTCAGGCCTGGAGACAGAAGGTGTTGTGTGCTTTGGTTTGCCTGGTGTGGATACCCTCTGTTCTTCTCAGGTATGGCACTACCCCCCGAGGAGTGCAATTGTGGCACCCCAGGGGTTAATGTGCCACAGTAACATCACACGGGTTCCCTCCCCACAACACACTGACCCACACTAGCACCTCTGGGCCAGGAGGGGGAGCTAAACCAGCTCCCTTATATACTCCAGGTCAAGAGGAAGTAGTCAGTCAGAAGAAGTAAGTCTAGAGGAGAGCTCTAGAGAGAGTCCAGTTCCTGGGAGAACTGAGGGAGGCTGTAGTGTAAAGGAGCTGCGCCAGGCTTCTCTACAGCCCTCTCATCGATTTCACTCCTAGCCAGGGTCTGAGAAAAGGAGAATTAAGGACAGAGAACCACATCTGGGACCTTGAGGGCCATCACCACTCGCCCCAGAGGAGCGCACAGAACGGACACTGGATCCGACACTGTGACTGACACACACAGCACAGTAAATCCAGGAACAGTGGAGTTTCTAAATCAACACTGTACCAGTGCAAAGCAACACGGCGGGGTCAGCAGTGCATAGAAGACTCAAGTTGCCTAGCCAAGGGGTACCAGAAGGGAGAGAGTGAGATAGTGCCAGCAGCTCAGCTAGAAGCAGCAGCAGGGCCACACACACAGCGCAGCACAAGGAAGCTGAGGACCCGGACAGGGTGGGAGCAACTCGGCCCCAGTACAGACTCCGTGGAGAATCTGCTACAACATCTGCAGTAAAGCTTTGGAAACTACAGAAACGTGAGTGTGTGTTCCTTCAACCCATCTCCACTATCCATCACTTACTATCACATCCACCATAGATTATAACAATCACTGCTCCGGGGAACCAGCCTCTACCTACGGAGAGCAGTACCATCTAAGCTGCCTAACATCATCCTCGGAGGTTCTGCAGCAGCGGTCGTCCCATTACTGACCACACACCATGGGTGGCGTCACGACAAACTATTATCCCCTGTAAATATTCCCCTTTTACTTGCCAGGGCTCGGGACATGGTCTGGACCAGGCCCTCTGTGACGTCCCCAGCAGCAAACCCGGTCCGGTACCGAGTACCCCGTCCCAGTGGGCTCAACACAATGACATTGTGGCATATGGACTCTGGGGTGCACACTTCCAGGTTGACTGGGCCTTCTGAACCTGGTAACCAGTGCCCCCGGACTGCACCTCGTTTTGCCAAGCAACAGTAAAGAAACTGCACCCCTTTGTGTCCTCCCATTATTTCCCGCACCCTCCTTGTCAGCTCCTGCACCCCAACTACAACTACCATCCTCCCAAAAGACTCTTGCATTATATCCCAGGGCCCCGCTCCACCTGTGGGGAGAGTTACCATCCCAGCTGCCACAATACCATCCCCTGGGCCTCATCCAAGCAGCGTCGGCCCTCCCTGGCCGAATACTAGGTGGTGTCACGAAAAGTCTTATATGCCCTGTAAAAAAAAAACATTACAGTACAGGCAGGCCACCGTGACCTCCTTGAAGTTTCACCGGCCCTGCTACCGAGTACCCCCCAGCCCTTGCGGCCGTTGCATATATACAGCAGTCTTCTATGTGATCTATATGATTTACAAAACTTATTATCACAAAGTTGACTGAACTTCAGACCAAAACAAACCTAGCTATGTTTGTATGTGTTCTGGTGATTGATGGGAACTGTTAGGCTGGAAAGAAACTGTTTGAGAGACATGTGAGAAGGCCTCGTTACACGTAGCGATATCACTAATGATATCGCTGCAAAGTCACAGGTTTTGTGACGCTACAGCGACCTTGCAGCGAACTCGCTGTGTGTGACATGCCACAGCGACCAGCAATAAGCTCGCTGATTACTGCGGAATGGCCAGGAACACTTTTCGGTTGCTGGTCTGCCGCTGTCACACATGCATCGGCATGTGTGACGGGGCAGCGACCAGCGATCCCCAGTCTGCACCCGAGACCCTGAACGATCCAAGTGACCGTCGGGTGTCGGGTGCATCGCTGGTAATTATGCCTGTGTGGCATCCCACCAGCGTTCACATAGCGATGTGCCGCTACATGTAACCCGGCCTTTACTCGCACGAGTCTCAGATCATTCACCCGGGATGGTCTCTCCATCTCTGGACGGGTTCAGTGGAGCTACATATAAAAACATACCACTGACAGTATCCCATCCAAAGAGGCAGGGGTCGTGCCGGCTGAATGATCCGAGACTCGTGCGAGTAACTCACATGTCACTCGGACAGTGTGTTTCCAGCCTTAATGTGTGATTGCTGAAAACATGGTGCAGAGGTGGAGTTTTTCCCATAGTGGGAGGCGAGCTGGGGTGGAGTCACACAGGGTGTGGGGCCCAAAATTTTACAAGTGAGGGGCCTTGAAATTCCTAGTGGCAGCTCTAGCACTAATACATGCTACAATAAATTGCAGAGTGGTATTTGAGTATATTTACATGGAGTTTGTTGTGGAGGACTCTGAAGAGCATATACTCTAAAAATCCACATTTAAAACTGCTTCAAATTCTCTTTGCATAATCTTTCTATTAATTTCAATGAAAAATTCACTTTGCTGTTAGTAGCGCAAGAACATGATAGGAAATAAAAAAGAACATGACACTTCTTTAAGGCCTCTTTCACATGTCCGTATAAAACACTTATGTGAAAAAATGATACTGGTGTTAGTTTTTACCATCAGTGTCATCAGTGTCTCGCACATTTGGGACCGGGGTACCCGAGACCGGGTCTATACTGTCTTACGGGGGATGTCAGGGTGCCAGGCTCGGTCCCGTTGTCCCAGATGCAGCAAGTAAAGGGAGTATTTACAGGGAGATTTGTCGTGACGCCATCTGGGGTATGTGGTCAGTAGGACCACCACTGCCGTATTCCTGACGGTGACTTAGGGCAGCGTGTATGGTAAGCCCTCCTTGGGTAGGGCTGAGGGTCCCCAGGGCAGGTGTAGTAGTAATGGATGAGCCTGATGAGGGATTGTGTTTGGTGCAGTTCACTTTCTTTGTCGCTGTAGCTTCTCCAGCAGTGCTTGTTGTCCTGGTAGTCGGCGGCTCTGCAGTTGGAAGGCTCTGCTGTGGATTATAGGCAACAGGAGCAATTAACAGGCAGACTCACTGCTTTAGTTTTCTCAGTCCCTTTTACTAGAGCAGATGGTAAAAGCTGTCACGGAGTCTGGAGAGCAACTTGGGGTTATTCTCACCCTGCCGGGTCTTTTGGCTCCCTTGCTGCGCTTTTAATTTGGCTCCTACAGTTGCTTAAGCTAGGCTGCCGACCCTGTCTCTTCCTGTGGGGTACCAGTATAAAGGTACCGTTACACGGCATGATGTTGCTGCGAAGTCGGCAGCGATTTCACAGGAGTGCGCATGTTTTTGGCATTTTGCCAAAGTCGCTTTGCCAAAGTGATGTTGCCAGCAGCTTTTGTTCGCTAGGTTATGCACAACCCAGCGAGTGATCCCTAGCAATGTAGTGAATAGGGGAAATCGCTCTGGACATCGTTATCGCGGTGTCGCACAGTGCGATTCTACTAGATCGTTTGAGCAGGAAAACCTGTCAACTCCGATCAAGCGACTCATCGTAGTTGAATCGCCCTGTTACATGGCACGATGCACTTGCGACATCCCCCGCAACATTGCTGATCCCGGGACTTTGGAGCGATGTTGCGGGCGATATCGTGCCGTGTAACAGTACCTTAACAGGCAACTCGAGTCCTTCACTTTCTCTAGCTTGCACTTGGGTGTCAGTGTTGCTGGAGTCTATGTGTTGCTGTGTTTTTGGTACGGTGTGGCTGGGAATCTGAAACCCCCACCTTCCAGTATTGACTGCAGGGATGTGTGACCCTGCACAGTCTCGAACTCCGGTGTCCGTTCTATGCGCTTGTTCTTAGGGGAGAGCAAGGTGCTGCTCAACCTACAGGTGTGTTTTTTCCTCTTCTTTCCTCAGACCCTAGCCTTAGGCTTGGTGTTAGTCAGTGGACCTTGGGATGAGCTTAGCAAAGCTCCTTTACATCCAGGTCTGCTTCACAGTCCTCCCAGGAACTGAACGCTTCACAGTACTGCACCGTACTGCACTGAACTCTCTCCTCTCCAGACCAGAATATATAGGGAAGCTCACCCTGAACCAGAGCTTGGTCTCCCCCTTCTGGCTTGGAGGTGTTGGTGTTGTGTGTATGTTGCCTGATGAGAATACCCTTTGTTGCTCTCTGGTGACACCACTACCCAGGGGCAGTGATGACACTGTGGCATATTGACCCTGGGGTGCCACAAGTGTTTTTCCGGTGTGGATAAAGGAAGAATTCATTTACAAAGCTTCTCTTATACTTTTGAATGTTAAACACGTGCAGCACTTATGTAGCACATGGATGTCATGTGTGCTGTATGTGTTTTTGACAAATCCATAGATTTGTATTAACCCTTGTCATCCATGCTTCTGATAAAAAATGGACATGTCTCTGTGTTTGGCTGGAGTCACCCTTGTGTGTGACTTGCACAAGCTTCGCATCACATGGCAACACAAAACCCACAGTCATACTCACCACTAAATAATTAAACACTGACACTTGCTTCGTTGGATCAAAATTGGCCGTGTGGCTTTATTAAGGTATAAATTTCTTTTATTAAAATATTCATAATAAATATTATCTTCAAAACTCTGTTTCAAAACCATCCATAAATACCATGTAAAAAACCATAAACCTTTAATACCAACAAATGGGCCAAAATCCGCCCAAATGCAATTGGGCGATTTTACCCCTCTAATAAAACCACACGACAAGGAGAACATAAAGAAAAACGGAAAATACAAACACAAGTACAAAACATCCATAAGACGCTGTTAATTCATAACTCATTTTTTTTTTTTATTAGGAAAAACATCAAATACCCGAACTATAACCCAAAAAGTATACAGGAAGGAAAAAACAACAGAAAAAAGGGGGAGGGAGGGTGGGAGTTTGAAGTCCTGTCAGATTCTGATGACCTGACAGGACGACCTCAGTATATATACCCCCCTCTCATTGGCGCCCAACCCAGGCGACCAATCAGGGAATGTCACCAGGTAAACCCTTGGCAGTTGCCAAGGTCATACAGCAACTGCCAAGGTATCTGTACGCCTGATAGGGTCAGATGTAATCTATCCCCGATTGGTCGGCACTTTAGCCACTGACAGTTCACTGAAATGTTTTCTGTCAGGGTTTGTGTGGCCATGTTGCTCCCCGCAAAAGCTTATGGAGCAATCCATTACCCAACTTGGCCGCCCACTCTCCTGATAGGAGTATGCAGATCCAAAGAAATACATGCAGCTGACACGCTCCTATCTGGAGAGTGGGTGGCCATGCTGGGTGATGTGATAAGAGGCTCGTGGGAGTTACACATGTGATTTCAGCCTTTTGCCAGGTCTGTGTAAAAACACGAACATGTGAGCAACTCCATAGGTTATAATGAGTAAGTGTGGTATCGGTGAAAAAAAACAGTGGCTGCTCCAAACTTGACACCATTGAGTTTAAAGGTTGCAAAACACTGCGTGGAAAAAATGCTTTAAAAACACCTTAAAAAATATTTCAGGAAAAAAAACTGCCTCCAAAACGAAACAATTAAAATAAGTGAATTCCTTCTGAAAAACTTTTTCTGCCTCCAGGCAAACTCTGTGTCCTCTAAAGGCCGCTTTACACATCGCAATATCGTTCCGATATTGCGTACGATTTCACGGGAGCGCGCACGTTTTTGGCACTTGTCCAAGATCGCATAGGAGATGTTACACAGGGAGATATCGGCAGGCAACGCAACTCACGATGTAGTACGCCCCTTTGTCACACTGTGTCTGAGCAACTCAGGGAACGACCAATTAACATTGGAGTGAATAGGGCAAGTTGTGCTCCAAATCGTAGTTGCGCTGTCACACAGCACGATCCTGCCAGATCACCTAGCCAATATTGCACGGTTGAAGAGCATGCACAATCCCAAAATGATATCGTAGTTGCATCGTTTTTGAGTCGCGTTGCCCTTTTACACAACACAACTCACCAACGATAACAACTGCAACGGCCCTACCACATAACTTTTTATCGTAGTTGCATTGCGATATCGTGATGTGTAAAGCGGCCTTAAGGTTAGTTTCATACAGGGCTTTTTTTACTAATTAAATACGCAGGTGTTGACAGGAAAAAACTATGTATGTTATGTGCACTTTTCTTGCTGGTTTTGGCTTAAGGATCTGTTACACGCTACGATATTGTTGACGGGTTTTGGGGTGGAGCAACGACGTCGTTGTGTGTGACACATAGAATCAACCAACGATAAGTCGAGGTTTATGAATCAGTCGTTCATCGTTCGTTCAACCTGCAGCGTCGGTGTGTGTGACACCTTGGTAATGATGTCGTTAACGACTTCGCCTATTCAGAACTGGAGGACGTAGGCGACCAAATGACCGCAAGTATCGTTCGCTTGTCGCAGAATCGTTGCTGCGTCGTTCTCGATATCAGTATGTGTGACACCTCACTAGCGATCATTGAACGTCATTCCAGCGATGTAGGTCACGTCGGATTGTTGGTCGGTTCGCCAATACATTGAAGCTTGTAACCCGAGCTTTACAAATACTGAAGTAAAATACTCACCAATAATCACATATGTACATGACCCTAAGATCAATAGAGACTCCAAGTTTACCATGAACCTATTAGGTAAATTAGGTTACCTGTTTTTCATTGTGTTTTTGATTGAATTCATTTGACACTGTGGTATTTACGTTCTGGTATTTACAGTCAAGAGTGGATTACATGCATTTTTAGCGCTTTCTCAGTGAAAACTCACTATAAACACATATGCATCTTTTACTTGCGGATTTTCCACATTTGCTGCAATTCTATGTGGAAATTCCGCACCTAAAAATTGGACATAAACAGAAAAGGGCCCCTGTGTAAGGCTGGGTTCACATTTGCGGACCCCTCCGCAGCGTTCTCCGGAGGGGATCCGCAATGTAACCGCAGCAGCCGTGAGCTCCTATCTTTATAATGGGAGCGCACGGTGCTGCGCTTGACTGCGCATGACCGTGCGCACCCATTCACTCCCACATGTGATCTGTGCGCAGGCGGATGCCTGCGCACAAATCACACAGTCTCGTCCGCACCAGGGACGCGACATGTTGCATTCCTGGTGCGGACGAGACTGTGTGATTTGTGCGCAGGCATCCGCCTGCGCACAGATCACATGTGGGAGTGAATGGGTGCGCACGGTCATGCGCAGTCAAGCGCAGCACCGTGCGCTCCCATTATAAAGATAGGAGCTCGCGGCCGCTGCGGTCATATTGCGGATCCCCTCCGCAGAACGCTGTGGAGGGGTCCGCAAATGTGAACCCAGCCTAAGGCCTCTTTCACATATCCGTTCAAATAACATACGTGCATGAGGGGACGTTTTCACTCCAGCCTGTCCAGCATCGTGTGTCATCTGTGTGCTGTCCATGTGCTATCCTGATAGCACACGAACGAAGTGAGTGTGACAGGCGGCATCGCTGGAGTCAGGTAAGTATAAAAAGTCTTTTATTTTAAATGAAAAATGTTTGCTACGGTCTGTGCACTGGATGTCACAAGGAGGACATCCGTGTGCAGGGCATTTTTTTCACAGACCCATTGACCTTAATGAGTCCATGAGTCCGTGCTGCTAACCAAAAACGGACATGTCTCTATGTGGACCACACAGACACGCGTCTGCTCCATACGGAGACACAGTCAGTGCAGAAACATGGACATGTGAAAATTACTATTCACTAATGTTCGTGTATGTGTGTCCATGTCTCCAGCATGTGGCTACATGGATGGCACACGTCCCGGAGACAAGGACATGTGAAAGAGGCCTAAAAATGATATATGGGCCATTTGCCATTCACTAGCTCATCCCATCCTAGGGCCCAATTTTACCTGCTGCTTTGTGGCATGAAATTGACCCCATCACCTCCTGGGCACCTGTGTAACGGCACAGGTTTTACCAATGATATGTCTGCCCCTGGATCATACTCAATTTGATTAGTGTAATGGTGGGTTTACACACACCAATCATTGTATCCAATATCTGAACAGATCTCTGGTTGCAGTGAAATCATGGACACATAGTTCCATTTTGTGGCTGTGTACAACATGGAGCAATCTGTCCATGATTTCACTGCAACAAGAGATTGGTTCAGATTTGGATACAATGATTGGTGTGTGTAAACCCACCATAAGGGTACCGTCACACCTGGACATCTCGTCGGAGATATCGGCGGCGACGCACGGGAGCGCAGATGTTTTTGGCACCCCGCCAGCATCGCTGTCGCGTAAATACCTCCGGCGACGCTTTGGCGATGTTACAGGCGGCATCACCGTTGGGGTGTCTACAAACCCCAGCAGCGATCCTGTAACATGGGAGCCTATGGCTCCCATTGCCTGTAACATTGGCGATCGCCATGTTACATGGGGCGATGTGTACACATCGCCCCAGAGTGCTCGCCTGGTTTCAGAGCAGTTCTGCAAAACCAGGCAACCACTCTAAGGCAATTTTTCACCCCTTTACACTAGGCGACGCACTGGCACTGTCGCCGGCGATAGGCCATGCCCCTGTGTCGCCTATGAAATCGCCGGCGAGGTGTCCAGGTGTGACGGTACCCTAAGGCCTGTTTCAGACATCCGTACAAAACACGGACGTGTGAGACAGGCTGTTTGGATGCCACTAGTATGGTCGGTGTGCGGTCTGATTTTTTTGTCGGACCCATAGACTTGCATTGGCGACTCTTGCGCGAGAATCGCATACTGTCGCAGCATGTTGCAACTTTTTTCTCATCCAGACTGGATGAGGAAAAAGCGTCCAACACATGCTAGTCTGTTGTACACCATTAGTTAACATGGGTCCGACTGCAATGCGATTAAATCGTGCATTGCAGTTGTCCGATTTTCACGCCAGTGTGGCTGTGCCCTTTCGGGGCTGCTGTTGGGCTCAGTGAAGTGAATATTAGATGAGCCTAATGAGCGGCACCAGAAGTGAGAGGAACAGGCAGCGCTGGAGGCAGGTGAGTATAAAATTATTTATCTTTAAGTTTTAAACTTTTGGCTCTCATTTGTGCACATGGATGTCACACTGAGGACATGTGTGCAGGATGTTTCGGGCCAAAAGCGGTCTGTGCTGCTGGCAAAAAATAAACATGTCACCGTGTGGAGCACACAGACATACGTCTGCTCCACACGGAGACACGGTCTGTGCGGTATCACGGACATGTGAAGGGGGCCATAGAGAGTACTGTGCCTCCGGCAAGTGTGAAATTGGCCTAAATAAAAGTTATATTTTATCTTGATAGTTTGCTTGAGTCAGTGATTTTCCTGTAAATCAAATGAGAAATATTAAATTGACAACAAAAGGAGTGAATTTTGTGGCATATTTCTAGGTTTTATGATACAAATTTGTTTGGAACTCAAAATATGGTAAATTAAAAGTTTTCAGTGATCAGGCAAAAATGGACTACAAAAAAAATTATGTAATGTTTTGGCCTTATAAATCGGGCGTTTATCAGATACAGGTATTTATCTTGACAAATTTTCACCTTATATATGAAGGAGAAAGATCACCAGAATTGCAGATCTGGCATAGCGCTAGGAGAAAGAAGCATGTCCTGCTTGGAGTAATGGCTATTATATAAAGTGGAAATGTTACACAATTTTTCTTTTATTCCATTTTTGCCTGAAAACTAAAAACTTTAATGTACTGCATTTTAAGTGCCAAACAGAATGTTTATTATTGATAAGGATTGGAGCAGGGGTGTTACAACAGGTGCAGAGGTTGTGATCGCACCCTGGTCCCCGGAGCCTAGGGGGCCCCAAAAGTCCCTTTGGCCTATAGAAAAGACTATTGCTGTTAAAGATTGGTAATAATTGGGGGCCCCATTGGAGCTTTTGCATCGGGGCCCATGAGCTTCAAGTTACGCCACTGGATTGGAGCCCTTGGTTGAACACCTACACAGCAAAAGACTGCCTCAGAACCATATGCAATTATTTTTCTAGGAAAAATGTGAAAAAAATATAAGTGATTAAAATTGCAAGATGTTTGTTAAAAAAAAAAAAAAAAAACTCAAAAACATACAAAAAAATTGTTTTTTCTCAATAAAATAAAGTGTGTGAAGGAAGGCTTAGGGTGCGTGCACGTCTTGCTGCTGCATCTAAAACGCTGTGTCGTACAAGTACTAGCATAGTGGATGGGATTTCAAGAAATCCCATCCTCACTATGCGTAACACGCCCGCAGCGTCTTTGGAGCTGTGGTGCGGGATACCGACATTCCTCTCCTCCGCAGCATGTTCATTTCATGCTGTGGAGTCCCAAGCGGCTCCCATCGGGTGACTGCAGGGAGAAGCTGCTCCGCACCCGTTGCACATGGTGAGTACAAGGTGGCTTGGGTCTCTCTGCGGCCACGCGCGCCTTCCCTCAGGTCTGGAGGAGCTGCATCCAACACGCAGCTCCTTCTGACAGTGTGCACGCACCCTTATAGTGTGTTAATATGTGAGCATGGTACTTGGTTGCAGAAATTTCTGCACCAAATCTGCATCTTGTGACAGAAAAATGCCCGAGAACACACAATGTTTTTGGTGTGTTCCGTGTGCCCTACCATGTGTGTTTCAGTGCCTTTATATTATGTTTTTGAAGGAGACTCTGAAAATCATTTCAGTAACGATGTGTGTTTATTTAGTCAAAATCGCACCAAAGCTCCAACATAAACACACGGTGTGAACACCCATGCATACTTACAGTATTTCTTTTTTTCATACAATGAGGCTAATGAGTAATAAACGCTGCAATCATTGACATGATACAGATTATTCCTGCACCTCTTCTGCGAGGAAAAAAGCAGCATGTGCACACTCAGAATTCTCGTAGACCTTGCTGGGGTAAGGATAGACATGCAGATTTGTGATGAATCTGCACCATAAAACGCACTGTGTGCTCATGGTCTTATTCTGAGTATATAATTATTTTTTAATCAATGTGCTTTCTCTAGATAAAACCTGAATGGAAGCCCCCTCACAACCTCCACACTCCTCTGTCTGCAGGGAGTACAGCAGGTACACTTCATGGCAGTGATTCCAGTCATAACAGGTTCGTGCATGTATCCAGCTGATAACTGCAGTCCAGCTACCCACATGTATAAACATAAATTGGGTGCTGCAGGGAGGGAGAGGGCTTCCCCGGTGTAATAATCTCATTATTAGGACAAAGGCTGAGTACTGTGGCGGCTGCAGCCCTCCCTCTCAGGGCAGGCTCCCATTTGGTGCCCATGTGCAGCTGTAGGAGCTTTGTTTTCAGCCTCGCTCCCACCAGCCGGCGGCACAACAATGTACAGGCTGCAGGTCACTATGCTAATCACTGCTTCCCGCCTCCCTGTGTGAAGAGTCCCGGGACACGCCCACAGGGGGCGGGGCCAGCAGACCAGATATAATGAGCTGTGGGAACAATGAACTCGCTCACATTCAGCGAGTCCGGGAGAGCGTCTGGGGACACCGGGTAAGTAAGGAGCAGCACGTGGGCATGAGGGTGCGGGCTGTGTGTGCTGCCTGCAATTGCTTGCTATATTGTCACCTCCTCGCTATTCTGCCCTTACTGTGCAACTATTACTTGGTGTGTAAACTTTGCCTCATGTCGCCTGTGCAGCACAGTAGTGTGGCCACGCCCCCTGGGCTCCTCCAGGCTGGGTAGCACTTGCTAGCTATCACCAAACTTCCCTTCTAGCTCCTGTCTTCATATCTGTGATGGCTATCTATGGAAGAGGCTTCTTACCTTTATCTGTGACATAGTGGAGTATCCCTTTTTAATGGCTGTTTTTCTTTCCCCCCACGATTTAATAACATTGGGGTTAACCATAATGAAGCTGTCTTCTATGCTATGGTTATACCTAATAGATCCTTGCATGGGTGGCCCTACTTCTTGGCCCCTTTATGTACAATGGTAAGGGGCCACTTCCACATCCTAAGCAGCTATCACATGTGGGTGCCTGATCACTTAATGAACTAAGGGCCCATCTACTTTCCCTTTCTGTCGGCCCAGCACTGTCCATTATAATAAGTAGATGGTGGCCCGGTTCTAAGCATTAGGTATTCTAGTATATGTATGCCATCTATCTGCGAAGTGTGGTTCAAATCCTGCGCCAATTTGCGTTTGGACTGCGCAAGTCACTGACTGGTCAGCGACACGGGATTTCTGTTAGACAGGATTGGACGATTATGTAGTAGATGGTGTTTTCTTGTATCCTGCTCCCTAAACTATCACTTCAACTGTAATAGCATTGTATGTTTCTCATGTCTGCTAGTTCCTTATCTGAATTTACTTATCTCTTGTAGGACCATGGATTTTGGGTGTTCTAATACACACTACTTCTATGATGTGGACCCTAACGAGGACTTCTATCGCCATATTGCTCCAAGTGAGGATATATGGAAAAAATTTGAGCTTGTACCTGGTAGCCCTCAGCATAATGCAGGGTGCCTTGGAGAAAGTGGTACTGAATGGGGATCTGAGATCATGGACTTGGGATGGGAGTCTCCTGTGAAACGGTCTAAACTTAGTTCTGTGGTCCTCCTGAGAGATTGTATGTGGAGTAGCTTCTCAACCCGTGAACAGCTGGAAAAGGTCATCAATGAGCGCCTGTCATGTGCCACATCACGGCCAGCAAGTACTACTCAGACTGTTTCCGAACCGGAGGTCCCAGAGCCTGTGGTCAGCCCTGTGGAGCAGACTGCCATTGTGCCAGCTCTCATCCCTGAGAAGATTGCACACTCATCTGGATCTGAAAGCACTAGTGATTCTGGTAAGAGGATGGGTAGAGGGCATTCTTGGGTGTCTGTATATCCTGTCATGTTGGTGGCCAGATACTGGGATTCTCTTGACCGTGAAGTTTCACTTCTGCATTTGATATATGGTCCAGCCCTAATGCACAGCTTTTTACATTTATCTTGTATGTTAGACTATGATTATAAAAGCACCTGCAATAAAGCAGGTCTAGGGTGGATCGCTTTACTTCCTTATTTGTTAACGAGCTGGTACATGCATTCTATACACGCCTAGTGCCCACAGCAGGTTAACTACAGGCAAATCTGCTTTATGGGTTACCTAGGGGTTGGTAGATGGCCAGTGGGTTGAATGTAGAGGGCTGCCTTTAAGGTTATATTTACAGTTTGCTCCCTGAATTACCACTTATCTCCATAAACTAGTTGCTGTAACTTATTAATGGACACTCTTGCACATGAGAACCTGATGACATCACAAGTGGTTTTCTGAGTTAAAGGGTACATGCTAGGCTAGATGGGCACTGACATGCAAATAAATATTTAACGTGTGCCTCTTACTTGGGTTTGTGTGTGGTTCAGTTTAAAGGATGCATAAAGCAAACCAGGGGTAATGTTTCTTCAGTCAGTATTGTGTAGATGCCCTCCTCCACCCAACATAAAGTTACACAATGTGCAAGTGCTTTTCAGCTAAACAAGGCAGCCACATGGCCAGACAAAAAGCAACAGCTTGCAGCCGGCAGGGGTTCAGACACCATCTCAACCAATAGAGTGAGACTTGCATTTAAATTAAGGGCATCAGACCAATTGGAGCTCACAGACATGTGACTGGGATTTATTAATGGGGAATTGAGCCTATTCACACTTCATCCTTTGTGGTGTCTTTTGTATTGAATGTGCAGTTGCCCCCCCCTCCCTTTCGGTGCCTCGCCCAGACTCCTGCACATGCTGGGAGATTTAACACTCCCATTCATTTGTTCACTGCAGTGCAACCCAACCTATTGTTCAGGTGTGATTTATCAATATATATTTTGTAGTGCCATATGCTGCATGAATAAGCTTTGAACATCAGTCTAATTTACAGTGACACTTGCCTGTAATATCTGAATAACTCAACTCCAGTGCCATACATAACTTTGTTCCCAGAACCTTTAAGTTCTAGTGTAAAACCTCAGACTGGCTGATGGCATGTGAATTAATAGTAACGATTTAAAGTTGAGGTATATGATTTTAAATATTCCCTTTTTGTTCTTTTTCAGAAGAGGATGAAATTGATGTTGTGACTGTGGGAAAAAGGAAGTCTTATCATGGTCGTCAGCCAGTAACAATAACAGTGAGAGCGGACCCCAAACTATTCCACATATCCATTCACCAGCAGCAGCATAACTATGCTGCCCGCATGCCCCCTGAGCCCAGCTCTACCTCTTCACAGGACTGTCCATCTCCTTCTGAAGAAGAGCCAGGTGAAATAAGTTGTTCAGCTCAGCCTTGCAGCCCCTCTTCATCGAACTCCACTACTCCATCAGGAGGCTCAGACAGTGAGGACATGACCAAAAGGAAGAATCACAACTTTATGGAACGCAAGAGGAGGAATGACTTGCGTTCACGGTTCCTGGCACTTAGAGAAGAGGTGCCTGGTCTGGCCCATGCTTCCAAATCCCCAAAGGTAGTGGTTTTAAGCAAAGCTACAGAGTATTTGAAAGGTTTGGTTAGTGCTGAACAACAGCTGGTAGCAGAGAAAGTGAGACTTCGTGCCCGCCACCAGCAGCTATTGAGGAGGATCTCCCAGTTGAAGGGCCGTTAGGAGGGATACATGGCAAGAGTCTGCCTGGCACATTTGCACATTTTGTGAAGTTGTATCTTTGGATTGCACAAAACAGACTTTCACTGGGTCTTTTCTCTGTGTAGCAGTACTGGAGAAAGGGCTGTTCATATCAGGTGAATCCTACATGGTTCTAAAAGACTTGTTCCCTCTTTCCACAAAGATTGGACTTTCCATATGGACAACTCTTCTATCTTCAATGGATCTCAGTGATGTGGCTATAACTGTTAAAACCAGCCTCTTTTTACATGCTTGAGGTCACATCTCAGGTGTTGGTTATAGAGCAAACTTGCCCAAAAAACCCAAGAAGGGGCATGTCACAGCTGGCTTTTGCTATGTAATCTAAGCAATGTATTTTAAGGTTGGAGACTGATTCCATCAATGTATTACTTACTGGGATGCTTGCTGTCATTTTTATACAATCGCAGGCTTCTTGGCTACAGATTTACCAGGTCTGAATGCTGGGCTCTGTATAGCCCCCACCCATGCTGATCAACAGCTTTTTGCCCATCTACAGTGTACAGCTGTAAATCAGTTTTGGTGGGGGGGTGGTAAGGTTCTACAGAGCTAAGGGCCACTTTACACACATCTGTGACCAACTTCTGGACTTCTGAACAGATCTCTGGTTGCAGTGAAATCATGGACACATTGTTCCATTTTGTGGCCGTGTACAAATGTAACAATGTGTCCATGATTTCACTGCAACCAGAGATCTGTTCAGAAGTTGGTCACAGAAGTTGGTGTGTGTGTGTGTAAAGCGGCCCTAAAGAATATGCTTGGCAGCATAGTCACTAGTCCTTTTAGCTATAAAATATGCTTATACCTTTGCAATCAGGGTCTCTGTTCACATTATGCTGCTCAGATTAGTTTGCAACAACCTGGTGAGATTACCTTTCAATTTTCAACCCCTTTAAATTCAGTAATGCACTTTATGTTCCTTAATATTGCCAGATTTTGTATAGTTCTACATATTTTCCGATCTGTTTCTAGTTAAACTTCCCATAGTCTTTGTGCACATGTCTGTTATACTTTAGGAGAATTAGCATTATTTGCTGTTTTGCCAGTGTCTTGTGTATCAGCAATGTGAATGAGACATGTTTGTTATTCATATCCCATTCAACTAAATCCTCTTTGCTCAATGCTCCAATTGCTGAAATGCTCAATATATGCACGTACCCCATCAATGACTTCAACGTCTGTGGATGGGGAATATATGTAGACTTTGAGGACTGCCATATTGTTTTGGAGGGATATTTGGGACCGTCTGGTGTGAACAACTCTATACCTCACTCTCGTCACTTTACACTCGTTTGTCTGTGTTTCCGTGACTTGTTTTGTATTTTTTTTATTTTTTTCTTTGTACCTGCTGCTGCCTGCTGGATTTTGTACTGAATTAGATTTATACTGTATTTTTGTATCTTTTGAGTAACAGATTTATAAAATTAAACTTGGTAACTGACAACAGTTAAATGGTATGATGATCATGATGTTTGTGAATCTTTATCCTTTTTATTTCTACTGCCTCGCAGGGCTGAAGCTCTGCAAACTTAATGGGCTCATTCAGAAATCTGCCACATAGACTGGCCACAGGGCGTCTGACATGCATGCCACAGCCTCATATCTTGGGCTATGAGGCTTGAATCAGGAGGGTCACGGCCAGTCTGCATTGCAGTCTGTGCATGAACACATTTGCACTAGTATCTGAACAAGCCTTAACATTGGTAAGATGCTGGTTGTAAACTGGCTCCATAGTTGGTCTAGTGCCCTTTATTGGAACTATTGGCACATATTTCAATAGCTGTGCAGTGGACAATGGAAATCAAACACTAAATATCACAAGCTGCTGTATGTTGTCTGACCCTGTAAAGGTTTCTAAATGTCCGTTGTGGAAAAATGCAAACCCCCAATAAAATGTCTTTAAAAAGCTATATCTGTGACTACTTCAGTTCATGTTCTATTGTTTTGGTTCAGCTGCTCATAAATGGTGAGAAGGAAGTAAATTGTAATCTGCACCACACCTTGATCTCCAGCCAGAAACTTATCTGCAGCTAGCGTTTGTACTTGCGCTAAGATGTTATATAGATTTGCTTAATAAACACTTTATGCTTTGTTTTGGCTCTTGGAGCTTTGTTAATAAATTATCCCAAGTGTTGCAGGTACAGAGTCCAATCAATGTATTGCTCAGGAGTAAGGCATTTGATAAATATGCAAAGTGGAGTTACAGCCCCCATAATATATATATATATATATATAATTTTTATTTTTTTTTGCAGTCTAAAGACCACACCCCAATAGACATTCAATGGGAAGGCTAGCAAAATCTTTTGCCCAAGAGCAATTTGTGTCTAGCAGAAAGCAACTCTTGATTGGCTTCTATGTTCTCAGGCTGGCTTCACACTTGCAGATGCATCTGCAGCGTTTTGCAGATGCATCTGCAAGTATCAGCATGCAGACCGCGGCCGCGGTCTGAAAGCACTCATTCATTCCTGTATGTGAAGCGTCCGCAGGCGGATGCCTGCTTACAGATCACACACTCCCGCCCGCACCATGGACGCGAGATGTTGCGTCCATGGTGCGGGCGGGAGTGTGTGATCTGTAAGCAGGCATCCGCCTGCGGACGCTTCACATACAGGAATGAATGAGTGCTTTCAGACCGCGGTGCGCCCTATTATAAACATGATACTTGCAGCTGCATCTGCAAAACGCTGCAGATGCATCTGCAAGTGTGAAGGCAGCCTCAGTGCAGTGTCTGGAGTCTTGTTTAACGGGAAACAAGCAGATCAGCTGTTGAAAATCTGTGCTGGAGCTCTAAAGGGCCTTTCACACGTGTCGATGTCGCCCGCGATATCGCTCATGCTTCACAAATTATTAATCGCCTGTGCGATGTGGAATTATCGCAGGTAAGATGTCCACACGCGTCAATATGACCCAGCGATGCGGTGATGTCGCCATCTTGCGAGCGATTTTATTTAGTCGCTTGTACGTTGTCAAAATAGAAAATACGTCGCTGAGTTTAGTGTCACACGCAGCAATGCACAAGGTCTACTGAGCAATGAGCGACAGGTTTTACATCTGGCAGTGAAATCGGCGATCAGCGACATGTCGCTGGTTGCATCGCTTGGTCACACGCTTCAATGTCACTCCTGCGTCACTTTTACGTCGGTTGAGCGACTGAAAATCCGTGACGTACGAGCGACATTGACAGCGATATCGACGTGTGTGACATCCCCTTAAGGGTATGTGCACACTGGTGGGCGGGTTTTCGTCGGCAGCGGCTGGGCGGACCCGCCAGGAAGCTCCGGAGCTGTCCACCGGCTTCCTGGCGGGTATGTGCGGCGGGTGGCCAGCGGGTTAGCGCTGGCGGTGTTGCGGCGGCTGGAAGCAGTACATGATTCTGCTTGCAGCCGCTGCAGAACCGGCCGGTTTATAGAACATGCTCATTCTTTGCTAACCCGCTGGGAACCCAGCGGGTTAGCAACGGATGAGCATGTGTAAACCACCGGTGTGTGGACACCGGGTGTCGGTTTACATAGGTTTCAATGTTAATCCAAACGCCGGTTTGGATTAACAGATTTCATGTAAATTTATATGTAAACCGACCGGCGGGTTACACATCTATACCGAGCATAACCCGGTCAGTGTGCACATACCCTAAGGCTCCATTCACAAGCGGCATATCATGCAACTTTTTGCACGCAAAAAAGCGTGACTGCACTTTTCTGGCATGCATTCCCCAAGGCCATGTTAACATGTAGCCTTTGAGGAAAAAAGCGCAAGGAATTGGCATGTCTATTCTTTTTGCGCACACTCTTGCAGTGAGCGCACGCAAAAATACTCAGCAAAACTCAGCACCTGCATGCCTTTCAGAAAACGCAATAGTTCTTGCTGGAAGGCATATCCAGCTTTGTTTTGCACTGCTTTCACGTGAGCACTCAAAAGTGCTGCGTAAAAGCAGGAATACGCGGCCATTGGGCTGACAATTGTTTAGCACTCCTATATATCTGTGTGCTGAACTGGGACCTTTCAGCAGGTTCAACGAACATTGACCTTTAAACTACCGTATACATCTTAGACCAATCTACACTAAAATTGATCAAAAATGAGTGTTGGGAATTCTGTGCAGTCTATCTGGTTATCACACAAGACTATATAGCTTAATTTTTTTTTTTTTTTTTTTTTTCCCCCCTTTTCTGTGCTGTGCAAAAGTTATTGGCAGTTCATCCTGTGTTTTTAAAGGCAATCCTGCTAAACTATGACAGCTTTCGTGCACTCAAATGTATTAAGTGTGATATTGGTCAATCACTTTGGTAGAAAACTACTTTAAATTTAGTCACTACTTTATGCTCATTTATCTGTTTAGATCACTAATAAGTTGCATGTCGTATTAATTTGTAGACTGCCGGTAATTAAATACACATTATTTGTATGACTGGTTAGGGTGGCTTTACACTGCGGATGAGCCTGATAGCCCTGGACTGGATCAGCACACAGAACTGTTCCGGCGCCCTTCCCCCCTAAAATGGGAGTCTATGGCACCAGATCTGACAATCTGACCCGGCTCCCAGGTACTGAGGCTCAGCGCTGGCCGGCACTGAACTTGAGCACCATGGAGAGCTCCCCGCTGACATCTAAGGACCACTGCTAGCTCCTGCTAGCCGTGATTTTGAAATTTCAGCAGGGACCTCTCCTAAACCCTGCGATCTGCCGATTCCTGCAGAAAACTGAACCGGAGGGCATATTTGCCCTCCAGTTATGTTCTGTCCACTGCTTCCTACAAAACACTGGACAGAACCTGAACCACGTGGTGTGAAGCCACCCTAAAGGTACCGTCACACATGGCAACAGCACCGCTAATTTCTTAAGGGATGCAGGGGCATGGCTCATCGGCACAGATATCGCCACTGCATTGCCTAATGTAAATAGGCGATGGCAACGCCTTTTAGTGGTTGCCTGGTTTCAGAGCAGTGCTCTGAAACCGGGCGGCCGATCTGGGGCGACGTGTACACATCACCCCATGTAAACGGCTGACTGCGACCTGACCGGCGATGCAAGCCATAGGCTCCCATTGTACTGCATCGCTGCTGGGGTTTTGAGACACCCTGGTGGCGATGCCAGTGCATTGCCGTAGGTGTCTCCCCATGTAAACTGGGGGCGGCGGGGCGCCAAATGCGTGTGCGCTCCCGCCAGTCACCGCCGACCTCTCCGGTGAGGTGGCACTATGTGACGGTACACTAAGTGTTTAATTCATCCACTTTTCAGTACTATAATTTGTTTTAACTTAATGTCCTGTTACTTGCAATGTAATTGCCAAAAAACCTTGGACTGCAATGCAACTTGAAAATATTTAGTACAATGGCACATCTGACTGGGGGTGGGGGGATACTATCCGTTTTAAGGTACCATTACACTTCAATATCGTTTATCACCAACGATCTCACGGTAGCACGGTCGTTAGAACATCTTTTTGACATCGTTGGTGAGATGTCACACGTCTAGATATCGTGGATGACGCACCAACGATGGGGTGAGCAGCTATCGTACGCACAACCCAGCGACCAATACTTATTCACTGATATGAATAGGGGAAGTCGTTAATGACATCGGTTTCGCTGTGTCATACACAACGATGCAGCAGTTGGTTGATTGAATATCGTCTGATTTGAGAACATATTCTCAAATCTGCAATACAATGATTTAGGGCTCTGACACACTTCCGTGAAACTTGTCAGTGTACTGTGCGGAAAAATCACATTGGTCCAGGTTCTATGTTAACTAATGTCCAAGAGCACATTTCCGAGTGATACAATTGCGAGTCAATCACAACATGTTGCGGTTCTATGCAAGTCACGGACAAGACTCGCCAATGCAAATCTATGGGTCCAAGAAAAAAAAAACTGATTGCGCTCAGACTGCACTCGCACCATCTGGGTCTGAGATGAGTTTTAATTGATACATTACCAGTCTGTAGCTCAGACAATTGTACAAAATGTTCCTGTAAATGATTATACAGTAAATAGCTGCTGAGGAAAAAAGGATTGCACTCGCAAGCCACACTGAGCAAAAGTCAGATGGCTCATCCAACTCTCGGATCCGTGAATCGGGCACTTTTTCCACTCGGATGTGTCCATACCCTTAGTCTTATCTCGGTGTAACACGCAATGACGTCCTAAGGATGTCGTTTCAACGACTCCAAACCCATGACGTTTCAGTGATATCATTCACAATCTCTTCCATGTAATTGGGCCTTTAGTTTATGTTCAGAATGTTTTGATCACTTATTTGGAATCCCAGTAAGGCGGCCGTCACACGGTGCAATATCTTGAACGATATCGTTTAAGCGATCTGCTTTTTGATCGCTTAAGCGATATCGTTTGTGCATCGCTACGTGCGATCAAGCGATTTTACAATGTAAAATCGCTTGATCGTGACATCGCAGATATGAGAGCCGGAGCTCATATCAAGCGATAAACGCGCGGCGCCTAGTAACCCGATGTGTACCATAGTTACCAGCGATCTCGCTAGCCCACATCGCTGGTGAGTGTCTGTGTGACATCTCACCAGCGATGTGAGCGATATCGTTAGCGATCGCGCGTGCACGTGATCGCTTACAATATCGTTCAAGATATTGCACCGTGTGACGGCCGCCTAAAGTCAATAAGTTATCAAGTTTTGCTGTTCAGTCTGTTTGTTTTTTTTTAAACCTGATCCGTTTTTTGGGTAGAAATGTGAGCATGTCAAATTCTTGCTGCATTTTTCTGCTCCATCTTTCACATTGAAACCATTGTCTCAAAACACATCAAAAATGGATACTTTATTTTTTTGGAAAGCTGATCCAGATTTCCAGCTGAAAGACTGATTAAAAAAAGCTGGTCAAAAAGTCTGAACATAGCCTTACCATCAAGTATATTGTTGCTGTAGGTGTAATAAAAGGGTGCGGAACCCTTTGTTAGCCTCAAAGTATAATAAAGGCTTAACCCCCTTAGTGTCAAGCCACATTTTTAATTGTGACCAGTGTCTTTATGACTAACACTGGCATGCTTAAAAATATTCCAGTGAGTTTGAGATTTTTTGTGACACATGCTTTTGTTTATGGTAAATTTGCAGGTCGATATGTTTGCGTTTATTTATAAAAATATCAAATTTGCCATTGTTCAATCATTTTTTGCCAGGTTTAAACTTTAATAGATTATCCCTATTATCCAAGTAGTTGCACCACACACAAAGGTTTGTAGAGTGTTCTTTCATTATTGTTAGAAGGCAATAAAATGTAACAATTTCTATTTTTTTTATTTTTTTTTATTTTCAAGAAAATTTACAAAACCTATTGGAGTCATTCATTTTTAAGACACATTGGAGGTCCTATATATTGGAAAAACCCCAAAGTTGTGGTACCATTAAAAAAATATCAGCTGTCAGGTAGTTTAACTCTAAAGGCCCCGTCACACCAGGCAACGGGGCTGGGGATGTCGGCGGCGCGCATGTTTTTGGCGCCCTGCCAGCGTCGCCGTCTCCCATTTACATGGGGCGACATCTCCAGCCCCACACCGACGAGCTGACAGGCGGCAACGCCGCCGGGGTGTCTGTCCTGCATTGCCGCTGGGGTTTTCAATGGGAGCCTGTGGCTCCCATCGCCTGTCAGGTCGCTGGCCCAGTTACATGGGGCGATGTATGCACATCGCCCCAGATCGGCCGCCTGGTTTCAGAGCACTGCTCTGAAACCAGGCGACCTCCCGGGGGCGCCGACATCGCCCCTTTACATGAGGCAATGTAGGGGCGATGTCGCTGCCGATAGGCCACGCCCCTATGTCACCTATGTAATTGGCGGTGTTGTTTTCCCGTGTTACGGGGCCTTTATGACTACTGTGGGCCTCCAGATCAGAGAATGGGGAAATGGGGTGCATGCTGTGTGGTGTACTTTCTGAAGCCACAATCTAACAGTGAGCAAATATAGTGTACAGGTCTATTTTTTTGTTGTCAATAAGCCTGGTTTGATTGTCTAAACTATGAGGAATTGCCAGGTATTGACTGAGGCTTTGCCCCATCTACTTCAATGTGAAATTTCATGGACTAGATTTACATAAAAATGTTTTTTTCTTGCTATTGTTTGCATAAATGGCAGAAATCTGTCAACAATGCTTATATCTATTGTATGGTTGAATAGCCCACAGAACACAAAGGTGACATGCTTCCATTTTAGAAAGGTTATAAAAGCTTGCCATCTGTGTGTAATTAATGCAATCACAACAACCTCATGAATCCTTTATGCTGTAGCCTGTTTTTTATATGGGACTTTTAGCCGATGGAACATTTGCATAGTGGCTGAAGCTCCCTAGACTTGCCTGTTATGTCTGTCTGTTAGTTGCTGCATCAAAGTGCTAATCCATATAAAAAATAGGGAGGCTCCAGCAAAATCACAGTGCGACATCATAAAGGATGGCTATGCCGCCATGTGATGTGCAGACTTGTGTGCGCTGAATCGTTTTGTCTCCTTTGTCTTTGTTCTGCACTGTCTGGCTTCAGCATCAGACACAATCTGCTTACACACCCAGCATAATTCCACTAGAAACCTATCATGTCATTTTCTTTATAAATGCAGTCCTCTTCCTTGTTCCTATGGCAACTGTTGCCGCTCGTAGTTGCTATTGGACAGTCAGCGGTTCTCTTGTTTCTATGGAGTCCTGATATCTTGTTGCTATAGGACCATGTGCTGTTGTTACTGGACTGGTCACCAATCTACGAGTGAGAACAGTCTCCATCTGTGTGGATGAACTTAGTGGTTATCCCATTATGCTGCTGTGAAGGGATTTAGTAAGAACATTAGGAATACGTGGATATATCCCAGACAGGACAAATAGATTGTTACATAAGAGCCTGAAAAAAAATAATGTAAGCAGTTTAATGTCTCTGGATGTAATAAGCTGTAATTATTTGTTGTTTTCCTTCTAAATCTATATTTGGTCAGGCAAAATAGAGCATTAGTTAGAGCAAACATATCACAGGACCTAAATTAAGCTAAAATTAAATTCCTAGGCTCTACCTACTTTTGGTGGAAGTTATGGGAGGTGATGTGATTTAACGAAACATAGAGATGAAGCCGCACTCGTCCTCCGGGTTAACTTACTTTATTTAATCAAACGGACATCAGGTTTTTACAGCGGGGGTTGCAGGTGGGAGGAAGTTAACCCGGAGGACAATTGCGGCTTCATCTCTATGTTTCATTAAACCGGATGTGATGTTCTTCATACCGGAAGTGTGCACCGCGGTAACCGGGCGATGGAGAAGACAAGTCCCAGGCACCCCACAGGTCGGACAAATGCTAGCGGCCACGGAAACTGTAGTAAAAGGAGTATATACACCGTGGTAGTGCTGGACAACTTCATAACCGGGAGGTGATGTGATCCACAAGTCTTATCTATACCATCCTTAAAAATTTTCCCAATTCTTCGTACACTTATTTTTGTTGCTGCTGAAGGCTCTACAGTTCTTTTGGAAAATGCAGAAAAAAATTAGATTTTTGTC
>JARQOC010000002.1:398626080-398651362 GCA_033576535.1 Allobates femoralis
TGATCCTGATTGCATCAGGGCTCTAAGCAGTCTTCCCTGGAGCCTGTTGGTTTGCTGTTTGGATCTGCTCAAGCTAAGTGTATCTTTTCCCTCTTTGTTGTTCCTTTAGTTGCTAGCCGGGCAGACTAGTGATCTCCCGCTCTGAGCCCTGTGTAGTGGTATTCCAGGGACAGTCAGAGAATAGGTATCCTGGCGGCGACAGTTGCAGAGACTGTATAGGGACGTTAGGGAGCCAGGTGTCAGCGCTAGTTGTTCTAGGGGGTCACCATCCCCCCTTTTTGCATTTAGCATCAGGGACTCCTTTCCCCTCCCCTATTGTCGTCCAGCGCTGGATGTCTCCTTACACCCAGCGTGACAACGAGATCCAGAGGTGGGGCAAATCAGATCAAGGACCTATGCACCCTTCTGCACAGTTTTGAAATGGCGACGAAGATGTTTAGTGCTGACAATACCATTATCAGCATGACTATTGCGGTCATTTACATGCTGCAGCACACTTTAAACAGTATTCGGAGTCAGGTGGTGGGACAAGAGGAGGGGGAAGAAGTACAGGAGGAGTCGTATGTGGAAGGGATAACAAGATCTCCAAGGTCCAGACGGTCGGCAGCACCAAGGCGCAGGAATGGGAGGGTGGGGGAGAGGGATTAACAAGGGCGCATGGTAGCAGCCAAATTGTTGAGGAAGGTGCAGGAGCCGAGGAACAAACGGAGGACGAACTGGCGATGGGCGTGGAAGACTCATCAGATGAGAGACCTTGATAACATTTCTGTTGTGCGAGGTTGGGGGGAGAGGGCAGAGGAAGGAAGCATGATTTTTACCTCATCGCCACCAACACAACAAGGACTTGGGCCTCCTGGATGCGCAAGACACATGAGTGCCTTCTTGCTGCACTACCTGCAACATGACCCTCGGATTGTCAGAATTCTAAGTAATGCCGATTACTGGGTTGCCACTCTCTTAGATCCCCGGTACAAGAGTAAATTTGGCAAAATAATTCCTGCCATAAAAAAGGGATTCACGCATGCAGGAGTATCAGCAGAAGCTGTTACAGAATCTTAGATCTGCTTTTCGACAAAACACCAGGGCGCACATAGTGAATCTCACAGTTCTAACTTGCCAACGTGGGACTGTCGAGTCATCACTAAAACCGTAACAGTAACACCGTATCTGGTGGTAACAGCAATTTTGTGGAATCGTTTCACTAATTTTTTAGACCATCCTTTGCAAGGCCAGAGGAAACAAGAAGTCTGACACATAGTCAACGCCTAGAGAGGATGGTATAGGAGTATCTCCAAGTGAACATCGATGCCATGACTGTGGAACTGGACCCTTGCTCATTTTGGGCTTCCAATCTGGAAAAATGGCCTGAGCTCGACACTCACACCTTGGAGATCTGTCGTGCCCTGCAGCCAGCATTCTCTCTGAACGTGTTTTCAGCGCTGCTGGTGGTGTGCTGACAGATAAGCACACGCGGCAGTGTCCAGTGACAATGTAGACAGACTAACGTTCATCAATATGAACAAGTCATGGATCCGCAAGGACTTTTCTACCCATGTGTCATCCTGAGTTGGCTCATTCTTTGCGATCTCAAAAAAGGCCTAGGCAAGGCATAGAGCCCATGCACCCTGAAGAAGAGCCACCACGACTTCTGCTCAGAGGCAGAGTTGTGGTTGAGGATGCAGTTATTGACATGCTTCCAGTACTCCGTCTCTGTCCAGGAAGGCGCAACCTAACCTCATCATCACTAGCATCCTCCTCCACCCCCTCTGCTGCCCTCATCGACTGGCTGACTGTGGGTTGACAGTAAGTGGAATCTCCAACCTCATCATCACCCTGTGTGCTCTCACACCTGTCATCCTCAGAGCTAACCTCTTCCTGCCCTGAACAAAAAGTCAAAATGTCCTTCCAATCAGGTATCTCAGTCTCATCAGCATCTTCCTCATTGTCTCCACCAACAGGACTTACAGTTTGGGAATGAGGGTCTACATTATGGTTGCTCAGAACCTTCTTCATGTGGGCCTGGATCCGACTCACAAAGTTTCTGGGCATCAGTGCAGATCATTTCCTCGTCTGGACTCACAGAAGCTTTGGGGCAGACCTCTGATTCCCAGGCTACAGTATGAGTGAACAGCTCTGCATACTCAACCATCTGTCTTACCCCATACTCAGACGGGTAACTGGAGACTTGCGAGCTGTGAAGAAGCAAGTGCGATTGGGGTGACACCTCAGAGGACTGGTGTATTTGTGATGTTGAAGTTGAGGTGGAGGAGAGCCCACTTGATGAAGCGCTTGCTATCCATTCAAGCGTCTGCTCTTTTTGTGCCTCATCTACAATTGGTAGCGATCGTCGTGTGACTCGTGTCCTACGAAAGGGATCATATCAGATGTTCACGGAAAGAAGTAGACATCTTACTTTGGCTCGAAGATGGTCTTTCTTCAGCAGATATTACTGTTGCTTTACCACCTACCCCACGGACACAAACTTTTTTCCCTTTCCACCATGCCTATTCCCCTTTCCACCAGCAGCAGGCCTTTTGCCACTCATTTTGTATGTGAACAAATTGGCAACTCTGCAGTTGTTGGCAAAAAAAAATTCGGATGGAAATCAAGCAGAGCTGACTGTCCAAACAGTGCTACTAGGCCCAACCTATTACCTGGGCTAGGTGCAGTTAAAAATTGGCTACTGGATAGACAGGCGGTGTAGCTTACTTTACAGCTGGGCTACACCGCTGACTACCAGACACTGCTACTAGCCCCAAAAAATTGCCTGGACTAGCTGCAGTAATAAAATGGCTACTAAAGACAGGTGGTGTAGCTTTCTTCACAGCAGTGCTACACTAACCTGCCCTAAAGAATTGCCTGAGCTAGATTTGGCCAGATGCTGTGAAAAACACTTGCACAGCACTGGCACACACCTGCCTGGCAAAAACTAATAGGAACTGCTCTAACCTAGCCCTCAAAAGGGCTGATATTTACAACTAATCCTACTCCCTACTTGTCTGAAGTAGCCCTCAAAAGGGCTGAGATTCTAACTAGTCCCTACTCCCTAAACCTATCTGTCTATCTAACTAACACTTTATAGCGCCCACAGCAGCAGTAGCGGTGCTGACTGGACACACAACTGCAGCACTGAGGAAATGGTGGCAATGGGGAAAATGGGTCTTATAGGGCAAGGACATGTGACATACACAGCCAATGACACATGCCCTTGCTTGTGTACCAAAAATGCACTTTGCTGTGTGTGTGTATTGGCTGACAGCCTGCAGCACCCCACTGTATATGCAGGTAGGTAGGAGAAAAAAAATGGAGATCGGCATTATTTCTGCAGCACTGATCTAACCCCCCCATGCACACTGTACACTGAAACTGGATATTAACACTCATTAACAGTATTAGGGTTAGGGTTAAGCTTTTGGTGATCGAAGCATTATCGAACATAGCCTCGAACTGCTGAATTTTAAGCAAATTGTTCACGTTCGTCGAATGACTCGAACACCGCCCAAAACAGGTCGAATTTGAGATTGGCGAACATTTCGAATCGAACATCGCTCATCTCTACTGGTGATATCAACTTCCTGTTTGTGGCACATTAGAATATGGGAGAGGGAAAACTTTTCCAGATGGGTGGTGACCATGGCGGCGATTTTAAAGTCAGCCATTTTGGATCCAACTTTATTTTTTTAATGGGAAGAGGATCATGACAAACGTATTGAGAATTTCATAAGAAAAACAATGGTGTGCTTGGTTTTAACTTAACTTTATTCTTTCATGAGTTATTTACAAGCTTAAGACCACTTATAAAATTATTATTATTATTACTATTTATTTATATAGCTCCATTAATTCCATGGTGCTGTACGTCAGCATGTCTGGGCTCCCCTTCTTGCTTCTGCTCCCGGACCCCATACAGGAGTAAGGGCAGTAATGCCATGAAGGTGGCCCATATTTTCACTGTCCCCATTGAGGCTCACTTTCCAAATTCCTTATCAGTATATTTTTGGAGTGGAAGAGGCAATCCATGCAAACACAGGGAGATCATAACTCTTTAGAGATGTTGTCCTTGATAGACTTTGAACTAATGACTACAGGACTGCAAGACTATTGTATATCTTTGTTTAAGCTTGTTATTACTTGAAAACACTTTGTAACCATCAAGCCTCCCAGGAAGCAACATCCACATGAACTGTTGCTTGTGTCAATCTGCATTATGTTTGCCTGACTGGTCAAACCATTCTGTCAAACAGCCAGTATATTTATACTTTTTCAAAGAACAGACAACATTGCTTGGTGTACCCTTTCAACCACATTGTTCAAAGTTTTAAACAGATGCAACCAGGGGTGTAACTACAATAGGTGCAGGGGTTGCAGTTACACCCAGGCTTTGGAGCCTAGGGGACCCCAAAAGTCCTCTTTGGTATATAGAAAAACACTAATACTATAAAAATTTGCAATAATGGCGGGCCTGTTGGAGCTTTTGTTGGAGCTTTCGCATCTTGAACATGAGCTTCAAGTTACGCCACTGGATGCATCCCTGTATATTCACAAAAATCTCAATGTGTTCCACTTGGTTTAAAATAGTTGTTGGAGATGCATTTTATTTATATAAAATGTTATTTTTATTGCAGAAAGTCATATTGTAAGGACATTACATGACTTTCTATTTTAGCACTGCAGCTACTTTCTATTTTAGCACTGCAGCTAGTTTTTCACCTTTTTAGCAATGATACAAGCCACCGTGTGTGCTGGGTACTATAGCTTAACCTCAGGTGATTGGAGCCATGCTGGTTACTGAATACAGTGGGGGTATGACTGTAGAGATGACTACATCGATTTGATGCTAATTGAATTTTAGGTATAATTTGTAGGAACGCACTGAGCTTGGCGAATTCAAACAATTTGGGGTTCACTATGACTGCAGAAAAAAAAGACATAGACTGCATATCCAAAAATCAAACTTGTATCCAATGCTGTTAGGAAAAAATTTACAAATATAATTATGAGGTTCTTAATTCAACATTCTGATCAGACTGTAAGAAGCCCACTACTATATCACGTCAAACCTCTTAGTTGGTCCTAACCAAAAGGGTGCAGCAGCATGTGCCTAACATCACCAAAGTAATAGGGTACCAGCAGGGTAAAAGATCTGGTACCTCACAGAACCAATGCTGCAAGGCAAAGTTTGCATGTTTCCAGTGTATACCATTTGTAAAAGCACAACATCACGGCAATAGCTACCACACAGCACCAACATCAAGAGAAAGGAACTAAAAAAAAACACCTCATCTTCCACATGTTCTCTAATTAAGCTGAAAGCAAAAATAGATGTGGCGCCCCTGCGACCAGGGTGGCCATAGGTAGGAACTGCAGCCAGGCAGGTGGAGACAGTTTGTGCATCAAACACCTTCAAAGCACACACCCACAAGGCACAGCACCGAACCCAGAGCCCGGGACTCTAGGCGGGCAAGGTGTGGTAGGATTTATAGGGGAGTGGGTGGAACGTAGGTCAGGTGATGAATCAGTACAAGAGGGGGAAACTAGGAGGAGTTAGGCAGTAGGCCAGTGGGTGCCGAGAGGTAAAGACAAAGAGTAGGCCGGAGTAGGCTGAGCAGGAAAGATCAAGAGTAGGCCAGAGAGAGTCGAACAGCAAAGACAAGAACCGCAGAGTAAAGAGTAGAAAGTGACTTTTCCTGGAAGGTTTGAGGTTCCCTGGAGGCGCATAATCCTGCGAGACACCGTTCCATGGAGAGAAAGCCCGCTCCAAAGCCTGCAGCCCAAAGGAAGGGGAAAGACTGAGCACAGACGACTGGTAGGAGGGATTCCCCAGGCATACACGGTAGTCACACGGGTCGGGGAGAGCCCGGTGATCCCTTGCAAGACAGGGACATCCAAGGCTAGGCTGGGACCAGAGTGTCGGCTCTGAGGGGACTACAGCTTTACGCCGGATCCCAGACAAACCGACTGGGGACTCTGATTCCAAGTCAGAGTTCCTACCACACAGGCTGGAGGCACAGCAACACCATAGGACCCAGGCTTGCCACCCACACACACAGGGGGAAGCTAAACAAAGGGACAGAGTTGCCGCCATACAGCCCACAGGGAAGAACAGATGAGAGGAAAGCCGGAAAGGTTACAGAGAAAGTGAAGGGTCTCAGAGAGGAAACCTGGCTGCAGAGGGTTCAGAGAGTAACCGAAATTAACGGTGTGAAAGAACTAGACTGTGACCTGTTGAATTGTACCGTGAACTGGATAAATTGCACTAAGAACTTGCAAGTAAAACCCGGTGAACCCTGTCTTAGTCACCCGTGTGTGATTCCCTGCAAACAGAACTGTATTCATCTCCTTTATCCTGTCAGGAGCAGCCCCGTCCCATGCAGGGCTCATCCATCTTGCTGCAGAATCATCCATCCATCCTCCTGGCAGCGAACAGCAGCAGCGGTCCCCTCACTGATCACAACCTGTGGGTAGCGTCACGATAAATCCCTGTAAATACCCCTTTTACTTGTGGGCTCAAGACACGGTCCGGACCAAAGACTGCCGTGATCTTCCCCGTGATACCCCGGTCCGGTACCGAGTACCCCGTCCCAGTGGGCGCCACAACTTGGCGTCACAAACAGGATGGACCCGGTCCAACAGAACCAGACTCTGTGTGCCTAGAATTCGTGTTTTGGACTGTTCTGCAAAAATCTGGGCATAATGGCGGCCATAGGAGCCTGAGGCCATGTGCAGAGGAGGCGGGCCTAGACCTCCCATCGTGGGCCGGCCCAGTCCAGAGCGGGAAAAGAAAGGCCCGTCCTGGCTCCCCTTAACTCTGGGGTAGCCAGCCAACAATCCCAAAGAAGAGCCTTCGCCCCAACCAGCAACAGCCAATGAGAAAATGGCGGAAGCTAAGGAAGAAAACACCCAAAGAAGGCGGAGCGAGCAACCGGATGGAGTGCAGTCGCCATTGCTGGACACCCGGACGGAAGGAGAGGACGCCAGGCTAAGTGCTGATATTGGAAGAGCCAAATTTATCATGGAGGGCTCACAGGAAGCAATCGTGGAGGAACCCGGCCAAGGAGAGAGATTTAGTGACCAAGGCGGCATGGCAGAAGGCGGCAGGAGAGTTCCGGAGGTCCGAGACACCCGGCGGGGTGTATTGAAGCTATTACCTCTTCAGACAACACGGATTCGTACAGAATCGAGAACCTGGATCCAAATAGACTGTTACCAATCCTGGCAGTCCCTGACTGTACAGCCCGGCAGGGATGATGTCCCTCATGTCCCTGATGTTATCAGGAGCAGGGAGCAGCAACCGTTGGTAGAGCTGGAGGATGTGACCATCCCTGAGACTGAGTCCCGGACAACCAGCAACGTGATCGACCCGCTCGGAGCCCTGGGAGAAG
Source organism: Allobates femoralis (assembly GCA_033576535.1). Classification (NCBI taxonomy): domain Eukaryota; kingdom Metazoa; phylum Chordata; class Amphibia; order Anura; family Aromobatidae; genus Allobates; species Allobates femoralis. The sequence continues at coordinate 398,633,463 of JARQOC010000002.1, forward strand.
GATTCCTGCAATTACCGGAGCCCCTGACACCGGCCCCTGCATCAACCGAGGTGAGAGGTGAGCAGCTCTGCTGTTGGTGGGACAGAGATGAAAGAGAAAAGAACTTAATGGGCTTCCCTGGGGATCCTGCAGGTGGAAAAAGTCATGTAGAAGTTATAATGAGGGATGAATACTTGAGGGATGTGCCCAGAGATGGGATCAGGGAGAAGCAGAGAAGTTAGCCCAAAAGCAGGAGATGATTGCTCGCACCCAGTACTCTAAGACTGTTGCCCGGTGAGATACTGACATTAATAGATCCCCGCGGCATGAAGGGAGAATTAAAGTTAAACTAAATTTAGGTTATGCCTTCGCCAGAGAACCCGGTGCAGACAGAGACATATTCATAAACAGGAGGGACGTGGAAGAGCATCTTCCTCCAAAACACCCGGACAGGGAAGTTGTAGTCGGAAAATGGATGTCATATATATCACCATACCAGGAGAAAGAGGCCCGTATGGCATAAGGGTACAGAGACTGGCCCTCAGATCTCAAATAAACAGAGTCTTCTGAAACAAAGCACCCGGATTCTACCACGGAACCTAAAGACAATATGAGGTCGCAGCAGGAAGCATTGCCGGAGGTGATAGTGTCGGACGACACCGCAAAGACGATGGTGGATACAGCAACGCAGACTGTACACAGCTACTTGTTGTCCAGCGCTCTGGAAACTCTGGAACTGTTTCCAACTAGGAGAAGAACCCCAGAAGTTCTACCGTGGAAGAAGGAGTGAGAACCCGGATTTATCAAGCAACTGTAAGTGTGAATGTAATGTGTTCCTTATTGACCTCATCCCATACCTGAATGAATGAATAGCCTTTTTCCCCTGTTTGTCTTTTATGTGTTTTATTGCAAAGACAATAATGCCATGAACGATGATATGGTAAAAACATTCTTGTATATAGTTGAGCACCCAGTGTGCTCCCCATTGGTTTTAGGACCAAGGAGTACTGTGAGACTGTGTGCACAGAAATTGAACTGAAGCAGACACTTGTGTTTTGGGCCTTTTTGAAACACTTGTGCCCACTTTTGAAGCTTTTGTTATACTTTTTAAGGAAAGTAATGTACTCATTTTAGAATGTGAACATTTTTAACTTTTTGCACTTAACTCGGAGTGCATATAGAGAGTCGGTATTGTTATGCCACAGGACTGTTGAGACTTTAACAGTGACTGTGTAACCCGTGTCCTGTGAGGGGTTAAAAGAGAGTGGAGTGTAAGGTGCCGGCACGGAGAGAAACAACTTTGCCACAAGTTGGTGATCCGAGGGCCCGAGGCCTCAGCACTTGCAGCCATGGACAGGCTAAGCACTGTGTTAAAAATGTATATAGTTTATAATGTAACATTTCAGAATCTGTGCTTCCGTAACAGGAAAAAAAATACTGCATAATGTTGATGTTTACAAAATAAAAATGTTTTTCAGGGGGAACCATGCCAGACGGCGTGGGGCACACCGGTTTAACTCCGGGGGAATGTGGTGCCCCTGCGACCAGGGTGGCCACAGGTAGAAACTGCAGCCAGGCAGGTGGAACAGTTTGTGCATCAAACACCTTCAAAGCACACACCCAGAAGACACAACACCCAACCCGGACCCGGACTCTAGGCGGGCAAGGGGTGGTAGGATTTAGAGGGGAGTGGGTGGAATGTAGGTCAGGTGACAAACCAGTACAAAAGGGGGAAACTAGGAGGAGTTAAGCAGTAGGCCCAGTGGGTGCCGATAGGTAAAGACAAAGAGTAGGCCGGAGTAGGCTGAGCAGGAGAGATCAAGTGTAGGCCAGAGTGAGCAGACCAGCAAAGACAAGAACAGCAGAGTAAAGAGTAGAAAGTGACTTTCCCGGAAGGCTTGAGGCTCCCTGGAGGCACATAATCCTGCGAGACACCGTTCCATGGAGAGAAAGCCCGCTCCAAAGCCTGCAGCCCAAAGGAATGGGAAAGACTGAGCACAGACGACTGGTAGGAGAGATTCCCCTGGCGTACCTGGTAGTCACACGGGTCGGAGAGAGCCCAGTGATCCCTTGCAAGACAGGGACATCAAGGCTAGGCTGGGACCAGAGTGTTGGCTCTGAGGGTACTGCAGCTTTACGCTGGATCCCAGACAAACCGATGGGGGACTCTGATTCCAAATCAGAGTTCCTACCACACAGGCTGGAGGCACAGCAACACCATAGGACCCAGGCTTGCCACCCACACACACAGGGGAAAGCTAAACAAAGGGACCGAGTTGCCGCCATACAGCCCACAGGGAAGAACAGATGAGAGGAAAGCCGGAAAGGTTACAGAGAAAGTGAAGGGTCTCAGAGAGGAAACCTTGGCTGCAGAGGGTTCAGAGAGTAGCCGGAGTTAACGGTGTGAAGGAACTAGACTGTGACCTGTTGAATTGTACCGTGAACTGGTTAAATTGCACTAAGAACTTGCAAGTAAAACCCGGTGAACCCTGTCTAAGTCTCCCATGTGTGATTCCCTGCAAACAGAACTGTATTCATTCCTTTATCCTGTCAGGAGCATCCCCGTCCCACGCAGGGCTCATCCATCTTGCTGCAGCATCATCCATCCATCCTCCTGGCAGCGAACAGCAGCAGCGGTGGTCCCCTCAATGACCACAACCTGTGGGTGGTGTCACGACAAATCCCTGTAAATACCCCTTTTACTTGTGGGCTCGGGACACGGTCCGGACCAAAGACTGCCGTGATTTTCCCCGTGATACCCCGGTCCGGTACCGAGTACCCCGTCCCAGTGGGCTCCACATAGACAGAACCCCACTTGCAGTATTCTACTAATTTAAGGTCACCTGAGTCAAATGAGAGGAGTGTCGGTCCAAGTAAAGTAAAACAAAAGGAGGGGACAGACCATGCAGTACATCATAGCTGTGGAAAAACACATGGACCGCTCATCCAAAAATCATACATTGATCTAATGCCTCTAGGCAAAAACATGAGGTTCTTAGTTTAACATTTTGATCAGACTGTATGAAGCCCAATATCATGTCACAGTGAATCTCTCAGTGGATGCGTAACTTAAAAGGTGCGTCGCCATGCGACCACCACCGAAGCAACAGCGCACTAGCAGAGGAAGTGGACTGGTGCCCCACAGCACCCATGTCCAGACATGGTGTCACGATGTCACAATCACTCCATCAGCATGCAGGAGTGCAGGAGAGCAGCTACGTCAACTGCCTGCGATCGCTCCTCCTTGGCTTCATCCCTGCATGGAGGGATTACAGGCCAAGGGGGAGTGATGTGACACAGCCAATGACACGATCGCTGTGTGTCCCTGGCTGTATCACACCCTAACTGCTGTGATTGATATACATTGCAGCAGTTAGGGTACTGGTAGAGGGATTTGGCACCCTCTCCGACGATCAGACTGCCACGGACAGCCCCAAGTGACGTCACCTCTCTCCATGGCAGTCAGTCTGATCGCAGAGGCCTCAGTTACCTGTCCTAGGTGGCAGAGTTTTTCTGGCCTCTCGGTGCCACTGTGTTGACTGGAAGCAGAGCGTCCACCATATTGATGAGGATTCCAAGCAGGCCTCTCTTCTTGCTGAATCCTCTTCACCTTGATGCGGTTGAGCTCCATCGGTTCGTTCTCAGGGACCGGAGTGGGAAAAGGTGGAAAACGAGGTCTTGATCAAGAATCCTCTCTCTGGAGTGCTCCTGGAGACGCAGGTCAATCCGAATGGTGAGGTATATGAGATCATCCAGAGTCTTGGGTAGGTCTCTGACCCCCAATTCATCTTTGATTCTTCCGGATAATTCTCTCTGAAAGGCTCCAACTAGAGGCTCATTGGTCCACTGGAGCTCCAAAGCGAGGGTGCAGAAACGGATGGCATACAGACCAACAGTGAAAGAGCCCTGTTGCAAGTTAAAGAGAGACTACATGGAGATGTGGCACAACCAGGCTCACAAAAAATCTTGCGGAACGTGTCCATGAATTCCTGCAGATCAGACACGATGGGATCATTCCGCTCCATTAGGGGGTAGAACCAGGCTAAAGTCTCTCCCTCCAGGTGAGAGGCTAGAAAAGCCACCTTGGCCATGTTGGTTGGATAATGCAGCAAGCATTGGTTGAGAAATACTTTGCACAACTTGGGGTCACCATCGTAATCAGGAGGCTTGCAGAGGCTAGGACAGGGTACCGTTTTGGGCACAACCTTTGGATTCTGTACGGTGCCCGAAAGACTGGGGAAGCAGCAACCAGCTGTACCTTGATAACCGGTCAAACACGGAGGCCATGTAGTCCTACATGCAGGTCTGCATCTCACGTTGGCAATTGAGTTCCTGATGAAGCTCTGCTATCTGAGTCACATTGGTGGGCTCGGCAGCCTGTAGATTAGACAGGTGGGTATCCAAGGTTTGCATGAAGGCAACTAGCTGATCCTGGCTCTGACGAAGCCCAACCAGCTCTCTCTGGGTTGAGAATTGGGTAACAGCGGAGTCCATGGCCTGGGCAAACTGTAACGCCCATAGGATGTGATGATGTAGAGTGGACTCACTAGACCACTAATGTTGCAGTGACAGCTGTATACCTAATACTCAAGAGACAGGAGAGTGACTTTCATAAAACTAATGATTTATTGTGGAAGGTTTAAAAAAGGGAAAAGATGCCTGAGTGGAGGACCCTCTGGATTGCGACACTGTACACTCGTAGTGGAGCACCGGCAGAGGTAGTGCCTGTACAGTGATGCACCTGTTCCAACACCAGGAGGTCTAAATGCCACAAATTTCCGGACCAGAGGGGCGACCGTACAGACCGGACAGTAGATATAGAGAGACTGAGAAACACTATAGAGAGGATCCTGGGGCTTTATGTAATCCCGGAAAGGCTGATCCAGCTGGTATCCGGAGTGTCCAGAGAAATCCAGGATAAGGAACTGCCAGCAGATGATTCTGTGGAGACTGAGGTATTATCAAAAAGCAAGTGAGCACCTTTTCAGTCGCATAGCACTGCAGGAGTGCAATCTGGGAAAAGGCAATGATCCAAATGAGTGAACAAGTTGCACAGGCACCTCCCATAGGGGGAAGATGCCTTTTATGCACAGAGCAGTTCAGCACTCAATCAGAGTCCTAATAGGGAACAGATGAACTGCTTCATTAAATATGTGCAGGAAGCGGCAAACGCATCCTAAGAGTATTCCCAGGAGACCTGCCAAGAGAGTGCAGGTTCCTAGCTGAGAAAGAAGCAGATAGCCGCATGGAACCATGGACATGGTAAGCAGAATAAGTGGAGCTCCGTGATGGGCGCCAATCTGTCTGCTTAGCAGAGAATGGACCCACGGTTGAGGGCAGGACATATGGGTCCTCCCACAACACACAGAATATAAGCCCCCAGTTGCCTAGTTTTACCTTGGCTGGCAATCAAAAATAGGGTGAAGCCCACATTTTTTTTACACTTATTTAAATAATTGAAAAAAAAAAAGAGCTCACCTGTATTGGTGGAAGCCTGAAGCTGTCCGCTTTATCTAGCTGAGAATCAACAATCCATCAAAGCCCTATGTCATTTTTTAAATTATTTATTTTTACTATCATTACAGGTTCATTTATCCTTTATTTTGTAAAACACATCTTTAGCGCGATAGTAGCCAAACCTAAAAAAGAGACTATATAAATCTGGTATTGCTGTGATCGTACTGACCTGCTGAATAAAGCTGCCTAATCAGTTATACCACAAGGTGAACGGCTTAAAAATAGTAATAAAGGGAACCTGTCACCTAGTTTAAGCCCCCCAAGCTGTCACTACCTGTCCCTGCACCTTCATATTACTAATCTAACTATCCCTCTCTGTGCTATCTGTGTGCTGAGATGGTGTATAAAATATTTTTTATACTTACATGTTGCTATGAAAACGAAGCGGGGGGCATCCTCTTTCACTAGCTGTCCTCTCTTTATCACGCCCCGATGGGCGAATTCATTTCCTTCTATAAATCCTCCTCTGGTTTGAATTCTCCCGCTCCTTCTCATCGTATTGCGTCGGGCCGGAGCGTCATATCCGGCCCGGTGCATTGTGGGGCTGGTCACGTGTGCATGCTTCCGCGCGCAGTTTCCATATTGAACCCGGGCAGTCTACACTGCTTCTACTCTACACTGAGTGCTCACTTCAATGAATATGTGTAAATCTCTGAAAAACGTGATTCAGACAAAATTCCCAATGGAATATTCACTGTAATAAGGCAGAGGGAGTGACTTTAAACTCCCATCTGACCTGTGATCTGGTGATGTCCATCTGTTAGTACCTCTTTTTGGGTGCGCACAAAAGTGAGATCAACCATGGTTCTGTGCATCTTTGAAAAGTAACTCTGCTGCCTCATTAGTGAATGGATCCATTGGGGGTTTCAACTAAAACACATATTTAGGAGATGTAGCTGGAAACCAGAAAAGTGCTCAGCATAGAGCACAGGATAAATGTGAACTGATCCAAAATGCTCTGTGCCCAAATCGCCACCAATAGCATTCAACTCAACAAAAACATAAGTCCCTACTCAGGTGGTCCGTCATCTGTTAATGGAAATATAGGGGACTTTCACGTTACTGTTAGCACAAAAGCTCTGGAAAAGTGCTATGGTTCTTCACCCACCAAAAAGAAAACCAGCAAAACTGTACTCCCAAATCCAAATACTCCAGGAAGGCTCCTATTCCTTCTGAGCCCTACAAAATCTAAACCACAGTTAACGCCCACATGTTTGGCACTGTTGCAGTGAGGGATTGAGGCGGTCGACAGGGTATGGGGTACTCGGGTACTGGGGCTGATGGCGGCTTTGATGGGGGGATCATGGCTGGTCGATCCCCAGTCCCATGCCCTGGACCCTCAATGGCAGGAAACGGTGGGGGATAAGGGGATTGTTAACGTGACGCCACCTATGGTACCTGGTAATGGGTATACCAGTGCTGCAGCCGGCCGCTGAGGTGATGGTGGGTGCAGCAGAGTGTAGTACAGCTCCCACAGGTGGAGCTATACCTCAGGGCAACGGGGATGAATGAGGGGAGTAGTAGTAGTTAAGTCTTTACTGACAAAGCGGTGAATTGTGGCGGTTAAGCAGGCACACACACACAGTGAATCGTTGTTTCGTACCTTTTACTGGTGACAAGGTAACAGGTACAGTCCAGAGAAATATCCAGGTCCCCGTGCAACTTGGGACTTCCACCTTAGAAAGTTATGAGGCCTCCTCTGTGTCTATCCTCTGTGTTTGCGATGAGTCCTGCCTGATTCTGAACCCACCGCTTCTTCTCCCTCTCTGGGCTTTGTCCTAAACTGACAATGAGGTCCTTCTGCGGGGTCCCTGTTTCTCCTATGGCCCCTGGTCCTATACTTGGTCAGTTTAGCGTCTCTTACTTGTTCTCATCAGGGGGTGAACTTCTCCTGAGCTTTCCGGGCTTTTGCTGCAGCACTAAATACTGCCAGCTTCGGACTCCGGTGTCCGGGTGTACTAAAGGGCTGTAGTAACCGGTTCCCTTCTTTCTCCACTTGCCTCCGACCCTTTCCCTAGGGTGCGCACAGCGGTCAGTGGTCCCTGGTCCTGGATCTCCTCCAGCGACCAGCTCCTCACTCCAGCTCTCTCCTCACACACTAACTGGAACTGACTCTTGGGACTGACTAACTCCTCCCCTCAGTCCTGGATGTTCTTAAAGGGGAACTGACTTAAGGCAGCCAGTAGAGCTCCCCCTTCAGGTCTGGGGTGGAAGGTGTGGTGTGCTGTGCTAACCAAGGTGTAATTCCCTCCTTGCACTGGTGGATCCTGTGGCAATCCCCCGCAGGGGTGCCACAGAAGCCCGCTTAATTTACGGGGTGTGTTTCTCCAGAAACACAAGCTGGGCACAGTATGCAAGCACTAGAAGGCCTTATTTTAATAATGCAAAATTCTCTGCAATTGACTCTCTGGGTGTTTTCCATAGATAAAATCATCGCTACAACCATAGATGAACTTCTAGATGGGTGTAATTTCCAACATGTGGTCACTTGAGCGGGTTTCTGCTGCTCTGGAGCTTAAGGGCAAATGGAGTCTGCAAACTATTATAGAAAAATAATGTGCTCAAAATATCAAGTGGCGCTCCTTCCCTCCCAAGTCCTGTCGTGTGCCCAAACAGTGGTTTTCCACCACATATGGGGTATTCTCGTACAATCATTCACGTTTCTATGTTGTAAAATTCTGTGATGCACCTATGAGTTCAATGTAGGACCTGTCCCCAGGGTACAGGGAGATTGGGTCCCTCTGTTTACAGGCATCACCCTGTCCCTCGCACACTTACCCACCCGGTCCACGCTCCCGCGATGTCCCTCCAGTCTGCAGCTCCTTCTCAACACGCCTCCTCCACCTCCCTTCACTTCTGGGTTGCTGGGAAGTGCGCCGCATTCAGAGGACTTTTAAAGGGCCAGCATACCCTTTTAGAAATGACCTCTCATCCAATTGCTGAGACGCTTATGTGTATTTTAGGCCCTCACTTCCTTAGGGAGGTGCCTGGACATCTTTAGTGTGTTAGTTCTAAGTTGCCGTGCTCAGTGCCCGGACCAGTATGTGTTTGCTTTAGCTTTTGTCTTGGCTCCATATTGCCACCTAGTGTTTTCTCCTTGTGCCAGTGTTCCACCTTTCTACCATCTACCCTGCGGACTGACGGCACCTTCTGGACCATCTAGACCAATTCACTGTGACGCAGCCCTGTGCGCCATCTGGATTCCACTGGTTGTCCCGGTCCCTTCACTGGTTCTCTTTATCCACTTCTCTGGACCTCTCACCTCCTCCCCTCAGTGACTTTGTTCCTCTTGGGTCTGTCCCTCTGGTCTCAGAGCTGTTGTACTTGAGCCTCTGTCGCTATACTGGGTATACTGTATAGGAGTTTGCTTGCAGGTGCTCCCTCGGGGAATTTGGTGCCTCAGCCCAGGTGTTCCTCCCTTGTGGGTTCTCCTGTCTAATTTTCAATAAAGTCTTGCAATTTAACTGACGTCCTAGTCTGGCTGGCTCCTTGGGTTCAGCTTCCAGAGAGTCCTGTGTGATCTAATGGATCCACTATCCTCGCTCCGCCTTCCTCAGCGTAACATTCAAGGAGCTCACTACACATCTAGATAAATTCCTTGGGGGGTCTAGTTTCCAGAATGGGTCACTTGTGGGGGAATTCTATTGTTTAGGTACATCAAGGGTTAACCAATTGTGAAATGACATCTGCAGACCACTCTATCAAAATCTGTGCCCAAAATGTTGGTCTTTCTACCTTCCTAACAAAAAATAAATTTGTTCCCAAAATTGTGCTGATGTAAAGTAGACATGTGGGAAATGTTATTTATTAACTATTTGTGCGACATAACTCTCTGGTTTAACTATATAAATTTAAAAGTTTGAAAATTGCAACATTTTTGAAAATTTTCCATTTTTTTTTTGTAAAGAAATGCAAAAATATATCAACCTAATTTTACCCCTAACATGAAGTCCAATATGTCACAAAAAAACAGACTTAGGCCCCTTTCACACTAGTGTTTCTGTCCAGATCCGGCAGATCTGGACAGAAATCCGCATCTGCCGCTATTGCCACCTAACAGCTGCACTTGTGGTACACTCGCGGCAAACCCCATGCATTCTCTATGGGGCTTGCGGCAAGTGCGGTATTGCTGAGGTCCAGCACTTGTGGTAGTTGCGGTCGTGAAAAGAAATGCGGTAAGCTGCAACAAAGCTACAGACCGGCAGAGGGCGAAAGCGACTCTCCACTGACCGGGATGACCGTCATCCTATTCGAATGTCACTCAGCAACCACAGGATGACATCAAGTGACCTACAAAAAAAATGGCAAAGGGCACCTGGGGTGAAGTGCACCGCAAGAATAGTTCATAACAGGCTCCTACAGGCAATGCTCAATTCATGTAAAGCTAGAAAAAAAGCCTTTAAGCAATGAGAAGCAAAGGAGAGCCAGGCTGAAGTTTGCCAAAGACCATAAAGATTGAATCATAGAGGACTGGAATAAGTTAATCTATGATTAGTCTAAATTTCAGCTTTGCCCAACGCTTGGTCGTCTAAAGGTTATACGAAGACTTGGAGAGGCATACAAACCACAGTGTCTTGCACCCCCTGTGAAATTTGGTGGAGGATCGGTGATGATCTGGGGATGCTTCAGCAAGGCTGAAATTGGGATGGTTAACCTTTGCGAAGGGCGTATATATCAAGCTGCATACAAGGTTATCTTTGAAAAACACTTGCTTCCTTCTGCTCAGGCAATGTTCCCCAACTCTGAGGACTGTTTTTTCCAACAGGACAATGCCCCATGCCACACAGCTAGGTCAATCAATGTGTGGATGAAGAAGCACCACTTCAATACGCTTTCATGGCCAGCCAAAACTCCAGACCTGAACCCCATTGAAAACCTCTGGAATGTAATCAAGAGGAAGATGGATAGTCACAAGCCATCAAACAAAGAAGTGTTTAAATTTTTGTGCCAAGAGTGGCATAAGGTCACCCAAAAGCAGTGTGAAAGACTGGTGGAAAGCATGCCAAGATGCATGAAAGCTGTGATTAAAAATCATGGTTATTCCACCAAATATTGATTTCTGAACTCTTCCTGAGTTAAAACATTAGTATTGTTGTTTCTAAATGAATATGAACTTCTTTTCTTTTCATTAGATCTGAAAGAAGTGTTTATTTTTTATCATTTTGATGATATCTCATTTGCTGCAAATAAATACAAAATTTGTAGCTTTGAATTTCGGAGACATGTTGTCAGTAGTTTATTGAATAAAAGAGCAATGTACATTTTACTCAAAATTATACATGTAAAGAGAAAAATCAAAGAAACTGAACATTTTGCAGTGGTCTCTTAATTTTTGCCACAGCTGTATATATATATATACACACACACACACATACACAAATGATAGAGAATGCTTTGGGCTGAATAGACAATAGTCTGATTTGGGTTGAATACACAATAGAGATTGCTGCTGGCTGTACACAATACAAAAACTGAATTAGTCCTTACCGGTAATTCCTTTTCTTGGAGCCTTCCACGACAGCATTGGAGGATGTCGTCCACGCCCTATTGGGGACAGGAACACAGAGAGGTTTAAAGCCCCTCCCCTTCCTCAGTACTCCAGTGTTTACCAAGATCACCCTTAGACATGGATTACCTGATACAAACTGGAATCAAACTCCAACAAGGGGGGGGAACTGATGCTGTTGTGGAAGGCTCCAAGAAAAGGAATTACCGGTAAGGACTAATTCAGTTTTCTCCATTCGCCTTCCACGACAGCATTGGAGGAATACCACAGATACTCCTCAGGGTGGGACTATTGCCTGTAGGACTTTACTACCAAAGGACAGATCCCGATTGAAGGACAGATCTAACCTATAGTGGCGAGAAAAAGTGAGGAGAGACTACCACGTAGCCGCTCTGCAAATCAGCTCCGATGAAGCTCCAGCCTGCTCCACCCAGGACGTAGAAGCATCCCGAGTTGAAGGACCCTTCAACCCCATCGGAGGAGCAAGGACCGGAGCGACGTAGGCCTCACAGATCACCTTCGTGATCCAGGAAGCGATGGTAGCCTAGGAAGTCTTCTTCCCTGTTTTTTCCCAAAATGCTGAACAAAACAGGTTCTGATCTAACCTCCAGGAAGCAGTCTCTCGGCGGTAGTGGAGGACAGTCCGACGAACATCGAAGGAGTGAAACACGCCCTCAGCTGCCTTAGCAGGAGAGTGACCAAATGAAGGTAGAACCACAACCTGGGACCGATGGAAAGCTGACAACTTTCAGAAGAATAGATGAATGCAACCGAAGCGTAATGCGAACAATGGACAACCACGAGGCACGGAGCCCGGACAGAGAGCGCCTGCAGTTCTCCAACTCTGGAGCAGAAGTGATGGCAACCAAAAACACCACCTTGTGAGAGAGACATAAGGGATGCAGCCGACAAGGGTGCAAAAGGACTTCGAGAAAACCCGTTGAGAACAATCTTCAAATCCCAGGGAGGGATAGAAGGCCGCCCCCAAGCAGACGTAAAAAAACCCACTTGAGCCATCAATGGGAAGCAAGATCCTGGGCAAAACTGCCCCAAGTGCCGACACCTGGACTTAAAGAGTGCTCGGCTGAAGCCCCAAATCAAAGCCACGCTGCAAAAATTCAAGAGTTGGGCCACATTAGGATGATGCATGGCCGGGATGGAAGGAGCACTCCAGGACAGGAACCGATTCCAGCCCTCCCGTAAATAGCGTGCGACATAGGCTGCCTGCCCTGCCGAAGCATGCGGATCACTGCCAGGGAGAGACCCTTGGTCCTCAGGATCCCGACCGCATCAGCCAGGCCGCCAGATAGAGCCACTGAAGGCCCGGGTGAAAGTGGACCCTGGGACAGTAGGTCGAGACAGTGGGGCAACCTAATTAATCCAACCAGGCCCAGGTCTCGGATGGCATCATACCACGCCCATTTGGGCCACAGGGGAGCCACCAGGATAGTCGACACCCCCTCTGCCCGAATTTTTTGCAACGCCTTGGGAAGTAGCGGGATTGGAGGAAATGCATACACCAAACGGAAGGCCCCGAGGATGGTCTGACCCAGTCAGGGAGAAAAAGGGTGGTACCTTTGTATTCGAGCCCGAAGCGAACAGGTCGATCGAAGGGACACCCCACCTGTCCGTAAGAGAGCAAAATACATCCGGATGGAGGCACCATTCTCCCGGGTGGACCTCCGTGCGGCTCAAGATATCTGCCTGTACATTGGCCATTCCCTTCAGATGAACTGCCGAGGAGGAGAGAAGATGGCGTACTGCCCACGAAAAGATCAGTCTTGCCAGCACCTGCAAGTGTAAACCTCGAGTACCGCCTTGGTGCCGCAAGAAGGCAACTGTAGTCACGTTGTCTGACAGGATCTTGACATGATGACCCCGGAGACCGTGAGCTGCGCATGAAGCGCGTCCTCCACTGCCAGAAGTTCCCGGAAGTTTGAAGACTGGCGACTGACCGAGCGACTCCAAATCCACTGGTACGGTGTGCGATCCACCATCGCACCCCAACTGGAACTGCTGGCAGCAGTGGGAACGGAAGTCACAGGAGCCTGCAGCCAGGCCACCCTCGGCCGAAGGTGTCCGGGATTCATCCAGGAAAGCGAGGTGACCATCCGCCCCGGTTTCCGGACCCGCGAGTTTTAGGAATCCTGACGTCTGACCCAGGAAATCAGTATGTGTTCCCGGAGCAGACTGGAAGGGGCCTGAGCCCATGCTACCGACTGAAATGCAGGCCGTCATGGCCCCTAACAGGAATATTGCTTCCCGCAAGTAGCGCGACCTCCTTGCCCGGAAGCAGGTCAGATGCACGCAGCGCAGAAGCTGATGTGCCGCAGGAAGGAATGAGGCCTGTCTGGAGGAGGCCAGCAAGACTCCCAAAATTTGATGACAGGTTGCCGGCACCCGTTCCGATTCCCAAAGAATGGGCACCCACCCCAGGGACTGAAGAATCTCCAACGTTTTGGAGACCAGTGTGCGCGGAAGCACTGCTGAAGGAGCAACCACCAACCTGTCGTCTAAATAGGGAAGCACACATATCCCCTTGGTCTGGATGAATGCGATCACTTCCCCCATGAGTTTGGTAAACTCTGGGGGCCTACGAAAACCCGAAGGGCAGCACATTAAACCGATGATGGACCGTCCCGCCTGCCCCGGAGATTGCGAATCGCAGAAAGCGCTTGTGGGACGGGTGAATGGGGCCATGATAATATGCGTTCTGGAGGTCCACAACAACCTGGAGTAACGCCCCTGGCCCTCCTCCCCAGGAGGACCCGGGGACCCCACACCTGAATCCAACAGGTCTCGCAGACCCGACAAGAAAAAATGTGTGAGAGTCCCCCTGAGGAAGCGAGGGGACTCGAAGACACGGAGGGGCTGGCTCTCGAATTCCAAATGCAGACCCTCCCAAATGGTCAAGAGGATCCAAGGGCACGAGGAGATTGCTTGCCACTGTGGCAGAAACCGCAGGGGCTGCCCCGCACTGGGGAAAGCGGCATTGTTTAGGGGGAGGTTGGTGATGCCGCTGCTGGGGGAGCAAGATATTACGGGTCTTGGCCCCTTTCTGGTAAGTTATTATCAAGACCAGATGATACCAACTTAATTGATTAAAAAAACTTTATTAGAATCAAAGTTAAAAAGTCACACCTACAAATATAGACAAACTTAGCACACTTGAATGGGGGTCAGAAACATATTGACATGCAGATGGAGACTGCTTTGATAAGGAAGGTCAACCTTGTCCCACAATAAATTATGGGTATGCCACATTAAGGAAATTTTATTTTATATAAATGTTCCGGTGTCATAGATAGATGTCCGTCACCAAAACAATAATCATGTATAAAACACAATATATACAATAACGTGGTCTGATATAATGATTAGACAGTATCGTGAGACAGCAAAATTTGTTAACCTTCCTTTAGTTTCATGAATTCCCAAAGTAGTATCAATGAAACACCCAACGCTTGACGCGTTTCGCCTTTCCAAATGTTAGAAGGCTCATCAGAAGTCTTATTGGGGTACAAATGTAAAAATTGGTCTCATGATTCTATTGATCAACAAACAAATGGTGTTTCAGTAGGATAAGGAAGACCATGTGGAAGAGAATACTCAAATGAAATGGTCATAAACTTCTTCCAGAATATGACATAGATGTCATACAGCAGTAGTCATCCAGAGAATTGGCATTTTTGAAGCCTTATATGTGAGGCTTTCATTAGGGTGTCTTATTAGACTGGAAACATCATAACATCCAATTCTGATATGGATAGAAAAGGATGATCCAAGATGAATCCTAGATTTACAGGGGACCCTCCATATGACCACCAATACCTCTGGATGCCTGAATCCAACAGGTCTCGCAGACCCGACAAGAAAAAATGTGCGAGAGTCCCCCTGAGGAAGCGAGGGGACTCGAAGACACGGAGGGGCTGGCTCTCGAATTCCAAATGCAGACCCTCCCAAATGGTCAAGAGGATCCAAGGGCACGAGGAGATTGCTTGCCACTGTGGCAGAAACCGCAGGGGCTGCCCCGCAATGGGGAAAGCGGCATTGTTTAGGGGGAGGTTGGTGATGCCGCTGCTGGGGGAGCAAGATATTACGGGTCTTGGCCCCTTTCTGGTATGCCCAGCGACCAGACTTACCCTTCCCTTTAGACTGGGAGGGTTGGCTGCGCTCAGGCCGAAAGGACTGCCTCCGAAAGGGCTTCTGTTCCGGGAGACACATTTTCCCGTCTGACACCTTTCCTAGGATGTCATCCAATACTGGACCAACCACACAGCTGGAGCTTAGACGTGACCTACCCATTCCACAAAGTAAGCCACACTGCCCTGAGAGCTGTGTTAGCCAACACTGCGCACCTGGTGCCAATGCGGATCGACTCAGCAGAGGCATCGGTCAGGAAGCCCGTAGCACGTCTCAAAAGTGTAATGGAGTCCAAAGCTCCTCCCTGGGAGTACCCTACAGGAGGAATTCTTACAGCTGGGTGATCCACTTCAAGAGAGACTTGGTGAAAAGCCTCGCCCAACGGATAGTGGCCCACAGTCGCCAGAGCACGGGGCCTGCCAGGGGGATAGCCTGCAGCCATCATGTGTCACCTATACATAATGCCTTGGATGATGTACAGCTCAGGATTGAACCCACAGCCACGGCTGGGTACATGAGGCATGGTGCAGGTGATTAACTGCTACATGGTTGCTGCCAGAGCAGCACCACACATGTAGAGGAAATGTTCACCTTTAAAGACATAGCTGCCGCCTCCCAGGAGTTTTTGAGGACACCCTCCATCTTACGATCAAGGGGGTCCTTCAACTGGGAGGAATGTTCAAAGGGCAACGCGGTCTTATATGCTACCGTGGCCACCTGGATGTCCCCTTCGGGACCTCCCAGACAAAGTCATCACCCTCCAGTCCACTCGGATGGGGTGAGCAGCCGATGTTTTGAAGACTCCCACTCCCGGCGGATGAGAACCCGGATGACCTCATGGACAGGGAAGCCCAACCCGCTTAGCCTTTAGGCCTCTGAACATTTAGTCCTGCACAGAAGAAGGGGGTTCCACCACCTCTACTCCCATGGTACTGTGGACAGTGTCCACCAATTCACCCATGGACTCCGTTGAAAAATAGTAGTGTCCAGATTCTCGTGTCTGGACAGAGGCAACAGAGGCAATATCCTCGCCTTCCTCTGATGCTGAGCTCTGGTCAGCCTATGAGATCCACAGAGTCACAATCCTGGAGCTTCCTCTCTTTCGGAGGGGAAGGCCTGGAAACTGCAGCAAAACCCGGCAGTGCCGAGATAGAAGCCTGCACCTCTTCCCTAATGGATTGGAGCTCCTCAAGCAGGGATGGGGAGTCCTTCCTGACAACACTGTCAGTCATGGCCGACACCTTTTTGTAGGACGAGGAAAGTTCGTGACGCAACCACCTTTCCTGGATGTGGTTTTGCTCCCTTTCACAGGTGGCCCTTGTTTCCCTATAGAAAAAAAGGGAAGAGAAGGGGGTCCCAGTGGGAGTGCAGGGCCTAAATAACTACCCCTTGTGACCACCCCCAGAAACACTTACATGAGCTGGGGGAACGCTGGGCTCTGCAGAAGCAGAGGTGGAAGCCTATCACCCTCCATGTTTCAGGGATCAGCCTTACCTGGGTGTAGCTTCCGGCGGGTACTTGTCCAGAAGTACCGTGCCCCCAACGAGGAACACTTGTTCCCTCCCTCCTCCTGGTCACCGGCCGTGGGCAGTAGCGCGCGATAGGCCTGCTGGGTTCCCTGGAGCCACGCCCAGTCTGTACAGGAGCCACCGCCCAAAACAGGAAGTGCCCCGCCCGAAACAGGAAGTGCCATCCAGGAACCTCTGATGCATGCCCCAGGGACTGCAGCTGGAGGAGGGGGACGCCGGAGAGCTGAAAAGGCCTCCAGCGCTGCAATACACAGCCTACTTTGCCCCGTAGGACGCAGGAAGGCCGGATGGTCCCACCACGGGAGCCCCGAGAAGGAGGAGGAGGCCACCCCCGACGTCCATCCCTGGCCCGGCTGTAAGTACACCGCAATGCTGCCTCTGCCGGCCTGACAGCACTGGAACCTCTCCATGCCCCAAGGGGGACAGGAAGACACTGGAGTACTGAGGAAGGGGAGGGGCTTTTAACCTCTCTGTGTTCCTGTCCCCCAATAGGGCGTGGACGACATCCTCCAATGCTGTCGTGGAAGGCGAATGGAGAAATACACAATCAAGACTTCTGCTGGCTGTATATACAATAGACACTCCTGTTGGTTGTATACACATTAGAGAATACACAATAGACACTGCTGCGGGCTGCATACACAATGGAGACTGCCGGCTGTAAGCATATTAGAGACTGACGGCCTTACGTACTTTAGAAACCGATGGCTGCATGCACGGAGACTGCTAGCTGTATACACATTAGAGACTGCCAGCCGTATACACATTGGAGACTGCTGACTGTATACACATTAAGAGACTGCTGTCTCTTTATCATGTATACACAGCACTATACTGTATCTACAGGTCCACACTATATACATACAATATATACGGACACACTGTAATACAGAATGTATTGTGGATCTGTAGATACAGTATAGTGCTGTGTAGAGACAGCTAGCCAGCCACAGCCACACACAGAAATCCAAGGAATAGTGCTTCCACAATTTGTGCTGCTGTTGAGAAAATGAGGACCACACAAGGTCTTAATGTATTGGTGTTTATTCCCAACACAGTCCAGACCAGTCCTAGCTCCTTCATCAGGCGAACAAAAACACCCCTGTACCCTGATGACGGGACTGGCACAGCCCCGAAACGCGTTGGAAATAAACACCATTACATCAAGAACTCATGTGGTCGTCATTTCCTCAACAGCAGTGCGGATCGTGGAAGCATTATTCCTT
>JARQOC010000002.1:398651462-398667060 GCA_033576535.1 Allobates femoralis
GATCGATGGGGCAGTCGTATGGTCTATGTCAGTGATGGCGAACCTATGACACGCGTGTCAGCACTGACACGCGTAGCCATTTTCAGTGACACGCGGCCGCCGGAGAAACTACAAGTAGGATTCGGTACTCTGCGATCCTAGTTTTGTCAGAGTTTACTTTTTCTCGCTAGACTCGCTATTTGGATAAAAACCACAGACACGGCAGCAAAAAACTGTTTCGAGTGGGGCTTCCGACACGGCAATGCGAGCGCTTTCCGAGACATCTGCGATTTGTAAATCACACATTACTTGCTATTACTCGCTTCCCCATTCATTAACATTGGACTCGCTAGACAACGAGTAGCGAGTCCCAGGCTCGGACTCGCTAGACTAGAGTCAAGCGATTCCGACTAATTTAGGACTCGCCCATCACTAACTACAGGGCCAGTAGCTGAGGAAAAAAAAATGTGCTGGAGGTCTGTAGGCCAGAAGAGCGAGCTCCGGCACAGAGCGTCTAGTCCTGGGACTTCCGGTAGGGCAGGCGGAACTTGCTGGTTGGCTGGCGCAGCAGGGAGCAGCGGAACACTGTGGGGGACGCATATCTGAGGCCCTGTGATCGCTGTCTGGAGGTCTGTCTGGAGGTCCAGTGATTACTACAGCAACCATCCTCCAGTCCAGTGAAAGGTTCTGGGCAGAATCTGGGTGTCATGAATGTGTGATTGGCCATTACTGAGATAAGTGAGGGGGAGGCTGGAAGAGGCCTGTGCTATGGGTGCCGTTTCCCGCCATTAATTTACATAAGGAACGCCATCTTGCAGCATAGTACAGACTCCATTTCACCACTATATTATTGTTGCGCACCCTATTAATCCCTATTTCTGACCTTTCCTAAAAGACAGTTAACCCCTAATTGCCTGCAGGGCTATCTATAAATCTTTTGTCACTGCCCCTCTGATGGAGAAGCCAAAAAAACCAAGGTTAAGTAAAGGAAGTGGTAGTAGTAGCAGTAGCCGACCCTTTCAAGAGACATGGACTGAGATGTATGGCATTATAGAAAAAAATGGCAGATCATTTTGCGTTCTATGTAGTGAAACGGTAGTAAGAAGAACGTGGAATATAAATAGACATTTTGAAACTACTCATTCCCAGCTCTTGAAAAAAAGTGAGGATGAAAGGAAGGAATACATTTCCAGGCAGCTACAACTTCATAAGAGCCAATCTAATTCCATCCTTAAATTTGTAAAAAGCTCTACAAATTTAACATCTGCAAGTCTGAGCATTGCTCACTCCATAGCTCAGCATGGAAAAGCCCTCAGTGAGGGAGAATTTATTAAAGAAACTCTCTTAAGATGTGCACCAGTTCTATTTCACGATATGCAGAATAAAGATGCAATTAGTAAGAGAATATCTGAGTTACCACTCAGTAGAAATATCATAAAAGACAGAATAATGAGACTGAACACAAACGTACAACATCAATTAAAGGAAGTAATTGTAAATATTTTTCGATCTCTCTTGATGAAACTACTGATGTCACATCACATGCACAGTTGGCCATTATTGGTCGATATTCTGATGGTCTCACAATGAGAGAAGAGTTGATAAAGTTAGTATCAGTGCCAACAAGTACATCAGGAAGCGAAATATGTAAGGTTGTTAAACAAACATTCTGTGACCTAAGCATTGATATCTCTAAAGTTGTGTCAGTGACGACAGATGGGGCACCAAACATGGTGGGGAAAAAAGTTGGATTTGTTACATTGTTTACAGAAGCTATTGGACACCCGATTGTGCCTTTTCATTGTATTATCCATCAGGAGGCTTTATGTGCCAAGGCAGGATTCACTGACTTAAACGACTTAATGTCAGTTGTTACAAAAATAGTTAATTTAATAGCTGCTCGCCCCATTCACAAGAGAGAATTTTCTGCACTTTTACTGGAGGTTGATTCCACCTACAGTGGACTGCTGATGTACAATAATGTAAGATGGCTGAGCCGAGGTAAAGTTCTTGAGCGCTTTGTCGAGTGCTTTGAAGAAATTAAGGTATTTCTTGAGGATAAGGATCTGGGAAACTTTCCTCAGCTCTATGATTATAAGTGGGTCAAACACCTGATGTTTTTTACAGATCTCTCTGTTCATATTAATGAACTGAACTTAAAGCTACAAGGTTTTGGCAAAAGTATTGACGTTATGTTTGGATACATAAAAGCTTTTGAAAGTAAACTTAAAATTTTCAAGCGAGATGTAGAAACTAAAACTTATAAGTATTTTCCTCGAGTAACAAAGTATTTTGAGAAGGCCAGTGCAGCTGTACAAAATGAAATGGAGCCCTTGCATATAAAGTACCAGCATGTTTTAGACTCCTTACTTGACCAGTTCAGTGATAGATTTAATCAATTTAGAAGCCTAGAACAGACCATGAAAATAATTAAGTATCCTGATGTAGTAGTCTACAGTAGTTTGGAATTAAATGGTTTCCAATGGATACAAATTGATGATTTGGAGATGCAACTTGCAGAATTTCAGGACAGCATCTGGGGTCAGGTGTTTGTTGATTTGAGGTCAAAGCTTGAGAATCTAGAAAGGTGCCGCTTGGAGAATCAAGAGGAGTGCCACTATGAACAGGAAATTTGGAGTGCCTGGAATCGGTTACCAGACACTTTTAGCACCCTGAAAAATATAGCAATGGCTTTACTTACTATTTTTCCCTCTACGTACTTTTGTGAGACCTTATTCTCAGCATTAAATAATATCAAAACCAACAAAAGAAACAGATTGACAGATAACCTTAGTAGCGCTTGCTTGGCCTTGAAGTGTACAAAATACCAACCTTCAATTGAAGATTTAGCCAATGAAATTCAGCAACAAAAAAGTCACTAAATCAGTGATGGCGAACCTGTGGCAGTCCAGCTGTTGCTGGACTGCCACAGGTTCGCCATCACTGGAAGAATTCCCCCTCCCCCTTACTTATCTTAGTTCATGACATCCCACATAAGTTAAATAACAGCAAGACCAACAAAAGAAACCAACTGACAGATTAACAAAGAAGTCACTAAGCAGGTAAGTTAAATAATTATACATATTTGTTATTTAAACTATAAATATCGTAAAATTAGGTTGTTTTTTTCTCAAGGTGACACACCTCCCGATTTATGCTCGGTTTTTTGGCGAATTTTGACACACCAAGCTCAAAAGGTTGCCCATCACTGGTCTATGTGGAGGTAATGTCTCGGCCTCCTTTTTGTTGAAGACATCGGCATAAGACCAATAGGCAGACGGCAGACTGGGCAAGGTCGCCGGCGAGGGAGGCATCCGGACGGGACGTACAGGAAGAAGACACCGACTGTGGCAAGTCAGACCCCACCGTAAGACCTCACCAGTTCGCCAGTCCAGTACGGGTTCATGAATGCGAAGCCATGGCAAGCCAAGCATGGAGGAGAAAGAGACGGCAGGACATAGAAGGTGAGACGCTCAGTGTGGAGAGCTCCGACCTGTATCTCCACCTCACCTGTGATGCCAGCAACTGAGTCCTGTAGGGGTCTCCCGTCAACGGAGGTGATGATGCGAGGATGCTGCAGGGGATGTATGGGTATACCATAGCGCTGAGCCGTCTCCTGTTGCACGAAGTTGCCAGCAGATCCGGAATCCAGATAAGCCATCTCCGAATGGTGTTGGTCGCCGACCTTCACCTGGATGGATATAGTAAGGGGTTGAGAGGAATCGCCCTCACCTAGGTTGGCCTCTCTTACCTAGCCTAGGCGGAGGAGTTTTCCGGCCTCTTGGGGCATTGTCGACGGAAGTGACCTGATCCAGCGCAGTAAAGGCACAGACCCCTGGCGATCCTCTCCTCTCTCGTCTGGGCGGTCAGCCGAACACGATCTACCTCCATGGACTCGGGACCTGACAGGGATGCTGAGGGTGCAGGAAGAAGAGGTCGCTGGAACGTTGGTGCCAGGCGGGGAGTTCTTCTCTCCTGGGTCCTTTCCTGCATCCTTTCCTTGGACCGCTCCTGGAGACGTCGGTCTATCCGGACTGCCATGGTGATGAGATCCTCCAGAGTGGTGGGTAAATCCCGAACTGCCAGTTCGTCTTTAATGCGACTGAAAAACCCTCGGCGAAAGACACCCACCAGGGGCTCGTCGGTCCAGCGTAGCTCGGAGGCTAGGGTACGAAATCGGATTGCGTACTGACCAACAGACAGATTACCTTGCTGTAGGTTGAAGAGGGCTTCTGTGGTGGAGGCCACCCGTCCGGGTTCATCAAAGGTCCTCCGGAACGTCTCCAGGAATGCCTGTAGGTTGGATGCAATGGGATCCTCTCTCTCCAACAAGGGGTTGAACCATGCCAGGGCCTCTCCTTCGAGATGTGAGGCCAGAAACGCCACCTTGGCCTCATCCGTCGGGAATTGATGTTGCAATAACCGGAAATGGAACTGGCACTGGTTAAGAAACCCCCGAAAAGCCTTAGGATCCCCGAAGTACCTGGTGGGCTGAGCCAGCCGTGGAGAAGACACTGCTCCAGCTCCGGTGAGTGGCACCGAGACGGAGCCCGGGGTACTTGCTGCTCTTTGTAGACTGGTAAGTCGGTCATCCACGGAGGACATGTAGGATAACATCCGGGTATGTATGTCTCTCTGATGGTCCAGTTCTTGGTGGAGACTCAACATCTGGGAAGAGAGAGAGGGGTCAGTGGTAGAGAGCGCTCCTAAGCGGGCCTCTAAGGACTGGATGAACGTCACTACTTGGTCGTGATTCTGACGGAGTCCGGCAAGCTCCCTTTGGGCATCAAACCTGGTATCAGCGGGGTCCATGGCCGGGGCAAAATCTGTCACGCCCTAGGGCATACCCTGAGGTGTGGACCCACTGGACCGCAGCTATTGCGGATGCCGATACCAGGATGACAGAGAACCGGACAACTGAATACTTTTCAAGCTTTATTTAAACCAAAGGCAAATGCAAGGTGGCCCCAAGGGAAGGCCGCAAGGATGCAACACAAGTACCCCTCAGTAAGGTGCCCAGGATAGGTGACCCCATAGGACAGGGATATCACCTGGACCCGCTAACCGAGGTGCCCGGTGGAGCGTTACTTGCGCATCACCGACCCAAGGGGGGCAAAACATAAAATGCAAAATCAAAGAACTCAAAGAGCGGACCCAGAAGTAAGAGGAGCAGTCAGCTCCAGGACCCGAGTTTGCACTATGAAGACTGGACCAGAAACAGCAGAGGGACCAATGCAAGGTCGGACGTGAGACCACAGAGAAGCAGCACGAGGAAGGTCCGGGCGCAGCAATGGAATAGCACAACTGCAATTGGAACAAAAGACAGGTATTATGGTGGGTTTACACACACCAATCATTGTATCCAATCTCTGAACCAATCTCTGGTTGCAGTGAAATCATGGACACATAGTTCCATTTTGTGGCTGTGTACAACATGGAGCAATCTGTCCATGATTTCACTGCAACCAGAGATTGGTTCAGAGATTGGATACAATGATTGGTGTGTGTAAACCCACCATTAGATTAGCAAGCCAATAAACAGACTAGCAAGACCAGGACTAGCAGTTTCACAAGGAATGAAGTTGCCCCAGCGAGATCTGGCAGTGAATGCAGGGTTTATAATCCTGCAGCACAGCAATGATTGGCCAGGGGGCGATCAGTACCCAGACTCTATAAAAGGAGCTGAGAGAGCAGCCCCGCCTCCTAGTGAGATCCCAGAGAGGAAGCAGGAAGCACATTCAGAGCTGCAGGCAGATGTCAGGGCACCCTGGAAGGTCCGGGCGCAGCAATGGAATAGCACAACTGCAATTGGAACAAAAGACAGGTATTAGATTAGCAAGCCAATAAACAGACTAGCAAGACCAGGACTAGCAGTTTCACAAGGAATGAAGTTGCCCCAGCGAGGTCTGGCAGTGAATGCAGGGTTTATAATCCTGCAGCACAGCAATGATTGGCCAGGGGGCGATCAGTACCCAGACTCTATAAAAGGAGCTGAGAGAGCGGCCCCGCCTCCTAGTGAGATCCCAGAGAGGAAGCAGGAAGCACATTCAGAGCTGCAGGCAGATGTCAGGGCACCCTGGAACCCCGGAGCCGCCTGTGGATGACCGGCACTCTGGAACCCCAACCCTGGGAAGGACAGGTAACAGATCGGGAAGAGGGGAAACAGGGTGTGGAGTGGGGACCCCGGACAGTGGGGCGGCTACAGTGGACTGTTTGGCCAAATGCTGGGACCTTCTGAGAGTGACCTCTACTGTCTCATCCGGGCCTCCTGACACACCCGTGACACTCGTTGGCCCAGGGTATATGTCATAACGTATTGCACCTGGGCTCATTGGTGCTGCAACATGTGCAAAGTGGAATTCCATCATGTCGGCACATCGCATTTCAGCCGGTGAACTGGCAGGCTGGACAACTTCTGTAGAGATGCAAGTCATTGAGCTGCGGGATGCGAACGGCGGAAGTGAGCACACAGCGACCGTGCCCTCTGTAGGCCGGGATAGTGGGCTAAAAATTGCTGAACAACCAGGTTCAAGATGTGAGCCATACAAGGCACGTGTGTCACATTGCCCTGGCGAAGGGCCGCACCCTGCATTGCAGCATTGTCGCACATGTCCTTCCCTGGCTGCAATTTCAGTGGAGACAACCATTGATGAAACTCGGTCTCCACAGCTGACCACAACTCCTCAGCTGTGTGACTCACATTTCCCAGACATTTCAACGTAAACACCGCCTGATGCCGTTGAGCCCTGTTGCCAGCATAGTAAGGAGGTGTGCAGGATTCCTTCTGCGCAGCTAGAACGCGGGTGGCATTTCCATGCAGGCTTTGGGTGCAGGTGGAGGACCGAGACGAGCTTGAGGAGGCAGAAGCAGTGGAGGAACTTCTACATACAGAGGATTGATGCACAACTCGTGGGGACGGCAAGACTTGGACAGCAGCCCCTTCTCCTGCTGTCACCATAGTTACCCAGTGCCCAGTCACCAACATGTAATGCCCCTGTCCATGCCTACTCGTCCAATTGTTTGTGGTGAAATGCACCCTGTCACACACAGAGTTTCTCAAGGAAGTGGTGATGTTGTGTGCGACATGCTGGTGTATAGATCTTTCTTTGAGAAGTAGTGGTGACAGGGCATCTGGTACTGGGGCACTGCGACAGACATAAGGTCTCGAAAATCCTCTGTGTCACCAGGCATAAAGGCAGCATTTCTGTAGCCAATAGCTTGCAGATGCTGAAATTCAACCTCTTAGCTTCGTCATGGCTAGGAGGAAATGGGCTTTTACTTGTCCACATCTGAGGGACCGAGGGGTGGCTGCTGTGCTGAGACGGGGTTGAGTAGGGTGTCCCCGGCAAACTGCTGGTCTGTGAAGAAGGTGCAGACGGAGATATTACGTTGCCTTCAACCAAAGGTGGTGCTCTCAATGTCTGACAGCGCTCAACACCAGCAGGTGTTTCCACTTCCAAAAGAACTGACGACTTGCCAATCACACTGGCTGTAGTGGGTAAAGAGATGGAAGGTCTGCGTCCAAAAGCATGTGTGACTGCTGTCCCCACAGTCACAGAGGATGAAGAGGCCGCGGATGCACTTAATGGGCCAGATGAAGGTTGGCTCGCTAGGCCGCATTGTAGCACAGTGAGCTTCCCACTGCGACTTTTGCTTCACATCCATGTGACTGTTCATGCATGAAGTACTCAAACTATTGATTTTTTGGCCTCTACTTAGATTTTGGTGACAAATCTTACAGATAACATGGGGAGACTAAAGACTTGTGGATTTTGGAATGTGCTGTATGAAAGTCACCTCACCAACTATTTTAAGCTTGCAACTCTGGGGCAATTGATGCCACTTAAGTGGTGTCTGTGCCCAAATTTTTGGAAAAAATGGAGACTCTTGCTGGAGTCCCCTTGCTGTGTTTTACATGATTTTAGAAGGGCATGACATTCCTATATCTGTGTTTCCTCCTCCTTTTACTCGTCCAGCTCTTTTCTTTTCGCATTTTTACATGTACTTGTCACTTTTCCATGTGTTTGTTGTGTCTTCTGAGTAGTTTGTCACCTTTTGGACACTGTTTTTTTTTAGAAATTTAATCTCTTTAGGAGGTAACTTTCATTTTAGTTATTTAGAGAAAACTATTACCAACTTCAAGAATATAAAAAATAATAATTTTATTAATAATTAATAAAAAGGTCAAAGACCCCACGAACAACACACTACATTTAGACATAAAAGACCATCAATCAAAAGCCAGTGTGACACAAAGGGGGGGAGGGGAGGAAATTCTTCCTAATAACCCTTTACTCTCGTTTGCCTACCCATCATTGGAGGATTTGACACCCTAATTTTCGTGGTGCCCCCAAACCTCGGCGGCTGACCCTCTTCTTACCTTGTTTACCAATCAAGGGATAAGGGGAGAAAGAAGGGGGAGATTAGATGTCCTGATGTCCACTTAACTCCAATGTCATTTGTGGTCTCTCAGGATGCGTCACAACCTTCACTTGATTACTGGTTCAGATTTATGATGATGATTGGACACCTTCGAAGGTGTTTTCTATGTGTTTGTACGTGTTTGAGTTTGCCTGCCATTGTTTTCAATGGTATTTGATGAACATTCGAAGAACATAACCCCAATTCGACTAATTGAATCAAATTCGAACACTAGGGTGGTGGCTCATCTCTAATCACCAACCATTCCCATTTTATTAAAGTGCATCCATATAAATTGCCCACCCTGTAATGGCCACTTTACACGTCCCGATATCGTCGTCCAACTTCGATAAAAAGTCACGTAGTTCGTGCGTTAGCGCCGATATCGTTTGTGCATTGTATGGTGTAAAAGTACAATGCGACGCAAGAACGATGCCAAACCGATATCGGGGAAGAATTGTGCAGGCTCTCCAAATGCCCGATATTGGATGGACGATCTGGCAGGATCGTTCTGTGTGACAGCCCAACACCGACTTGAGGAGCAACTTCCCCTATTCTCTCACATGTTAAATGGTCGTTCCTGGGTCGCTCGTACAAGGGGGCGTAGACATCGCAGTTGTGTTGCCTGCCAATATCGCCCTGTGTAATATCTCCTATGCAATTTTGGATTTCAGCCAAAAAAGTGTGCGCTCCCGTGCCGTTGTATCCAATATCGAAACGATGTTGGGACGTGTAAAGTGGCCATAAGGCTGTGTGCTCACGGTCAGTATACGCAGCGTTTTAGACGCAGCGTCTTGCCGCTGCGTCCAAAACGCTGCGTAGTACAGTACAAGCATAGTGGATGGGATTGTAAGAAATTCCATCCTCACTATGCTTAACCCAACCGCAGCATGTTTGGAGCTGTGGTGTGGGTCGCCGGCAGTCCGCTCCTCCGCAGCATGTTTATTTCATGCTGCGGAGTCGGAAGCGGCTCCCATCGGATGACTGCAGGGAGAAGCTGCCCTGCACCTGCCGTACACGTTGAGTACAGGGCGGCTGCGGTCTCCCTGCGGCCACCTGCGGCTTCACTCAGGTCCGGAGGAGCTGCGTCCAACACGCAGCTCCTACGGACCGTGAGCACATACCCTAATATGTTAGTACTAACATTGAGCAGAGTCAATTTCAGCCCATTGATTCGGTCTCCACAACAGTCACGGTTTCTCATGTAGGTCCTCGAGAGAATGTATTGCTCGAACATGAATATATGTGCTATGTTATGTATAGCGCTGAATGCAAGCCAAAAACGTTGCACGGTGCCCTATGTGTGCTTCTGTCTCTCTCGCTTTGTGACTGCAGATGTGCACCTGTGTGTTAATCATGTGAGCTATCACAAAATCTATCAAGGGAATCATATGATATGTGATGTGATAATCATGCTGGGGGGCCCTCGCCTTCTAAACTGCCCAGGCCCTTGGCTAGTCTTAATCCGCCCCTGACCGAGCTCACAGTTTTCCAAATCACAGAGGCTTCACTCATGTGACAAATGCTTGTTTGGGCTCTAGGATGAATTCACCCTGCACACTGTCAAAAATTGCTGCAACTGTTCCACATATCTAGAAGAAACCTCATTAAATGAATAGAACTTATTTTCAGTCAGACATTTCTGCAACAAAATCTGCAACATAGGAATTCACTTTTTGGCCATGTTGAGACTTTCGATATCGCAGTATTTGGGGAGCTTTTTACCTCAGTATTTGGGAAGTTTTTTTTTTACCTTAGTATTTGGGGAGTTTTTTTACCTCAGTATTTGGAGAGTTTTTTACCTCAATATTTAGGGAGTTTATACCTCATTATTTGGAGAGTTTTTTACCTCAGAATTTGAACAGTTTTTTACCTCAGTATTTGGTGAGTTTATACCTCAGTATTTGGGGAGTTTTATTACCTCAGTACTTGGGGAGTTTTATTACCTCAGTACTTGGGGAGTTTATTACCTCAGTACTTGGGGAGTTTTATTATCTCAGTATTTAGGGAATTTTTTTTACCTCAGTATTTGGTGAGTTTTTTACCTCAGTATTTGGAGAGTTTTTTACCTCAGTATTTGGGGAGTTTTTTACCTCAGTATTTGGAGAGTTTTTTACCTCAGTATTTGAAGAGTTTTTTACCTCAGTATTTGGAGAGTTTTTTACCTCAGTATTTGAAGAGTTTATACCTCATTATTTGCAAGTCAAAACCGGGAGTGGAACAATCAGAAGAAAAGTATAATAGAAACACATCACTTCTGTATTTATCACTCACTCCTGGTTTTGGTTTACAAATACTGAGGTAAAAAATGCACTAAATACTCAATGTGTGGCTTTACTCACTATTGGTGTTTTTTTTGTGACAGTTGCATTTTTTTATTTTCAAAGGCACGTTCCCATGATCAGTATTTGCAGCGTTTTGGATGAAGTGTGTTGTTGCTATGTCCAAAATGCTGTATTGTACAGTACAAGCACCGTGGATGGGATTTAGAGAACACCCGTGTCCACTGTGCCTGTTTTCTCCGCAGTATAAACTGACATGTGGGGTGGCTTCCAGAGCCAAGACATGTCAATTTATTGCTGCGGATTCGAAGCCAATCTCGGTGGGTGAATGCAGGGAAAAGCCGCTGTGCCCCAAACACTGACCGTGAGCTGCACTCACCCACGATCACAGACTTCCCGCAGAAGAGGAGACACTACAGCCTTGATACAGCGTCTTCAGATTGTGTGGACTGAACATATAGTGACACAAGGCCCATTCTAATTTTCTTAAAAAACCCAAATACTTTACTTATAAAAATAAAGACAACCTGTGTGGATAAACAAGGCCGTGATGCTTTATAACCATCACGAGTTAAATTAACCACTTGACCAAGTTAAAAAAACAGTTTAAGGCCCCTTTCACATCAGCGTTTTACGCTGATCGCGGCAGTTGCGGTGAAAAAAACGCAACTGCCGCGATTACCACATAACGGCCGCACTTGCGGTTCACCTGCGGCAAGCCCCATGCAATGTCTATGGGGCTTGCGGCAGGTGCGGCAAGTGCGGTGTAGTTGCAGTTTTAGCACTTGTGGCAGATGCGGCCGTGGAAAAAACGCAGTTTTCTCGCGGCCGCATCTGCCGTAAGTGCCGAAAACCGCACTTGCCGCACCTGCCGCAAGCCCCATAGACATTGTATGGAGCTTGCCGCAAGTGAACCGCAAGTGCGGCCGTTATGCGGTAATCGCGGCAGTAGCGGTGTTTTCACCGCAACTGCCGCGATCAGTGTAAAACGCTGATGTGAAAGCAGCCTAACTCAATTTTACTTTAAATGACCGATCCAAACAGTCTTGCTGTACATCATTCCCCAAACGCCAGGGCCTCAAGCCCCGCCCCCCCCCCCCCAATACACCACAGACCTTATTCCACACAGTTTTGTATACCTAAATTAAATATATCATAACCCACATCTGATAAGTGAATTAAGTCTTTCCCATATAAACCCCGAATATAACCCTCAAGGTCTATGTGCCGGTAAGAGAAACCCCCAACCAAGCCCATGAATTTTGCAATAGACCGATTAATCCTTTAGCGAATTTTTTAATTGAATTTAGTGTCTGAGGCCATCCACAACATACGTGGAATTATTTCTGAAAAAATTAGAATTGAATCAGGTGGAAGATTCGCAATAGTACAAATATCCCTACGCATAGCCCCAATTAGATCGAGCATGCGCGCTTTTCCAACGTCATTTCCTGCTAAGTGCAGAACAACGACATGGGGAGATGGCCAAATACTAAGTAAGTATTTTATTTGCTCACCTAAACCCTCCCATCTTAACCCCCCTATAGCACACCAGAAAATTCTAACAGTATCCTTATGGAAAGACAAATTTTCTGGGTAACACCTGTTTTTTGCTCTGGCTTGTGCCCAGCGCACGAACGAGTGACCCATGATCTATGTCACGGACAGACCTGGGAAAAATACAATTCAGGTCGAACATAAGATAAAAAACATTTAGACTTCCACCTCCCAATAGCTTAAATCTAATGGCCACTTTACACACACCAACTTATCTGTCCAACTTCTGACCAACTTACTGGTTGCAGTGAAATCATGGACACATTGTTACATTTGTACACAGCCACAAAATGGAGCAATGTGTCCATGATTTCACTGCAACCAGTAAGTTGGTCAGAAGTTGGACAGATAAGTTGGTGTGTGTAAAGCGACCCTTAGTGGAAGTTAAGCCAATTTGAGCAGCTGCTGTCGCTGCTCCTATTCTAAAAGAATGGGGAGACAACTTGAGATGGGCCATGTTCAATTTCTTCAGGCATTTTTTAAATATAGCGTTAAATTGAAAAATAGTAGCAGGTGTTTATCCTCGTAAATGAATAAAGGACCCGGGAAGTCAGACCAAATTTTTAACCAATTGCACAGATTATCAACAGGACAAATGGGGGAATTACTACAGCTATGCAAAATTATGTAACTACCATGCTGTAATTGATCCACCTTGGATCTTTGTAAAAACAAAGACACCCGATTGCGGAAAAAAACGTACGTCAGTTACATTCAAAGAAGATGGGACCGATTTTTTGGTAGACATTAGTTCGCTGACGCGAAAAGCCCCGAAGTGCGCACAGATAAAACTGATCCTAATAAGATACGTCTCGAAAACATTAGAACAAACAAGCGGTAAAATGTGCCAAAGACTAAGCAACAATTCCATCGAAACAAGACAACGGTCATCAGGAATACGGGTCTTCATCTTAAAACCCTTTAAACATTGCTTGACTGAAAAAAATGAATTAAGCGCAGTCAAGACTTTAATTTTTAAATAAAGGAAACACCAGCTACTATCTTACAAATAGAAGAACATGCTAATTTACGGGATAACAAATATTGTATAAACCGTAGGGCTAAATCGGCATTGCTCTGATAATAATACAGACTGAACAGGTCACAAAATTGTATCCAATGCTTCCATGCTGATGAGTACCCCTTCCAGGTATTATCTGCCACTGAGTTCTTAATAAGTACTGGAATCACTCCCCGACGTTATTCCAAAGGCCAGGAGGGCATGAGATCCCTTTAATCCGGTCAACAGGGTAGGGGGTACTCGGATACAAGGACAGGGGTTACTTCGGTGGGGGATCACGGCTGGTAGATTCCCAGTTCCATGCCCTGGACCCTCAGTGGCAGGGATGGGGGTGATGATGATGGGGAATGATAACGTGACGCCACCTGTGGTACCTGGTAATAGGGTTACCAGCGCTGCGGCCGGCCGCTGAGGTGATGGGAATACAGCTTTGGTAGTACAGCTCCTCACAGGTGGAGCTTTACCTCAGGGCAGCGAGGTGGATGAGGGGAGTAGTAGTAGCGGTTCTCCTGTGAACACTGCAGGTGGTGGCGGGGAAGCAGGCACACACGCACACACAATGGTCTTTGTTTCGGTACCTTTTTACTGATGTCCGGTAACTGGTACAGTCCAAGAGGGTAACCAGGTTTCGGTGCAGCTTGGGACGTTCACCTTGGAGAGTTGTGAGTCCTCCTCTATTAGCGTGTGCGGTGATTGTTATCCCGTAAATTAGCATGTTCTTCTATTTGTAAGATAGTAGCTGGTGTTTCCTTTATTTAAAAATTAAAGTCTTGACTGCGCTTAATTCATTTTTTTCAGTCAAGCAATGTTTAAAGGGTTTTAAGATGAAGACCTGTATTGGGGTAAGCTCTGCCTGTAGCTGAACCTGCCGCTCTTTCTCCCTCTCAGGGTGCTGCTCCACAACCGACAATGAGGACCTTTCTGTGGGGATCTCTATTCTCTGCTTAGGTCCCTGGTCCTATGCTTGGTCAGGTTTGGAGTCTTCTATTCTTTACTTCAGGGGGAATAGATCCTCCTGGTCTGTCCAGGCTTTTGCTGCTACACTGTAGATGAATAGTAGCTTCGGACTCCAGGTACGTTTCCTTCTTCTTTCTTCCTACCTCTCACTTATCCCACTGGCCTCCGTCCCTCTCCCTAGGGCTCAGCACAGCTGGGTTAGCTTTCCTGGTTCTGGACCTGGCGTGGTCCCAGCAACCATCTTCTTCACTAACTGCTCTCTTCTCTGCTCACTGCAGACTGACTGACTCCTCCCCTCAGGCCTGGATCTTTATAGGGGATCTGACTTAAGGACAGCAAATGGGGCTCCCCCTCCAGGTCTGGGGTGGAAGGTGTTGTGTGCGGTGTGTGCCAAGGTGTACATCCCTCCCTGCATCGGTGGGTCCTGTGGCAATCCCTCGCAGGGATGCCACACCCTCCTGATCTGCTTCTCGCATCAACTGCCTTAACGATCCCCACTGCTGAGAAGAGAGGGTTTCAGCTACCATATTGGAATGACATATATCAAATTTTGCTTTTAACCAAATATTGTTCTGCATACAGATCAATACAATACGTCTAAGGATTCCAGCTGAACGCTGACACTTTGAAGTCATTGTGTTTATGGAGAAAACAGCTCCTAAATGACCAGATAGTAACAAGATTCTTTTGTTTTTGAGTTGATCAGCCCAAAGAACCAAAAAGTACCAAAACTGTAAATAGGTACAAAAAAGACACATGGCATGATAAACCCGATAAAACACCGGCAGCAGACCAATGGGTACCAAAAATTGCACCGTAACCCACGTTCTCATTAACATGTAAAAATAAATGGAGGGCATCAGAGGTTAAAAATTCCTCTTGACAACAACTAATACCGTTAAAGTCTTCCAAAAAAACAGACCATATTTTCAAATCCTCCTTCAAGGGGGTAGATAAACAAATGTGAGGACCAGGGGAAGATATACCCTTCGTGTAATCATAAAGGTGACGAGAAAAAACCCTTAATTAAAAGTGAAGAAATTACTTATCTAAGCTTATCAATTTTTTCCGACGGTAACCGACATTCCATTTTAACTGAATCGATGACAATGCCTAAGAACTGTAGGCATGTACAAGGAAAAACTGTTTTTTCAGGGTCTAAAGGCACCCCGAAATGAACTGTCATTTTTACAAATTTAGATAATAAATCATGGCAAATATAAGCGTCATGGTGGGTTTACACACACCAATCATTGTATCCAATATCTGAACAGATCTCTGGTTGCAGTGAAATCATGGACACATAGTTCCATTTTGTGGCTGTGTACAACATGGAGCAATCTGTCCATGATTTCACTGCAAACCAAATTGGTCAGATATT
>JARQOC010000002.1:398667160-398824347 GCA_033576535.1 Allobates femoralis
GGGGAGGGGGTGCGCCTGCCGAGTGGGGTGCCGGACGCAGGTTCCGTAGGGTGAGGGGCACAGATTCTATACCGGAGCTGCAGGGGATGACCGGTGGTAGCGAGCGGTGGGCGCCGCCATATTCTCTCTACCCGGCTGCATTCACTAAGCAGTGTGCAGCCGGCCGGTAGAGGTGCAGACTCCAGAATGGCCGCGGGTCTCCGTTATGGCCGCGGCCATTTTGTTGAAGTCTTTCCTGACTGGCTGCACAGTTAGTAATACTACTGAATGCAGCCAGCCAAAAGAAACATGGCGGCGCCCACCGCTTGCTGCCTCCTCTCATCCCCCGGTACTCCGCTCCTGCCTCCGTGCCCCCACTGCAGCGTCGGCCCTGCTACTGTGCCTCTCACCCTCCTGAACCTGCCTCCGGACCCCCGCTCAGCAGCCGCATGTAAGTAAGCCATTGGGGTCCGGGGGGGGGGTGGGGGGGATAGGGAAGAGGCATATACACAAAAGGGGCAATACACAGGATGGGGACATATATACAAGATGGGGGGCATAGTTTCAGGATGGGGCATATATACAGGTTGGGGGGCATATATACAGGATGGGGCACATATATACCGGATGGGGGGGCATATATACCGGATGGGGGGGCATATATACCGGATGGGGGGGCATATGTACCGGATGGGGAAATATATATGCCAGAATGGGGTATATATACAGGATGGGGGGCCGTATTTACAGCATGGGG
The DNA here is from genome assembly GCA_033576535.1 of Allobates femoralis. Lineage (NCBI taxonomy): Eukaryota > Metazoa > Chordata > Amphibia > Anura > Aromobatidae > Allobates > Allobates femoralis. The sequence goes on from JARQOC010000002.1 coordinate 398,667,897, forward strand.
ACATATATACCAGGATGAGGGACATGTATACCAGAATGGAGGGGACATATATACCGGAATACCAGGATGGGGGGGGTTTATGTACCAGGATGAGGGACATATATACTGATTTGTAAGACGGACAGTGGCATTATAAGACGGACCCCATTTAACATTAAAAATAATTTATTTTCTCTTTTCCTTCACCAAATTTGGGGGTGCGTCTTATAAAGCGAAAAATACGGTAAGTAGCTCCTCCATATTTTCATTGTATTGTAAATCTTTGCATTGTTTAACATACTGTTTGTTTATGAAAAGATAGCATATGTATACTATACATACAGTGAGTATTGGGTAGAACTGAGTTAATTATATTAGTCCTTTACACCGCCTGAGGAAGACTGTCAGAGCACAGTTGAAACATGTTGTGGAGCTAAGGGGAAATAAAGTTGCCTGTTAGTGAAATCTGTTCAGGTGCCTGCTATTTGAGTGCTCCCACAAAGTTCGCTTATCATCCTTGTAACAATTATATTAGTCCAGTCCTTGAAAACCATTCCAATTTCTCAAGCGGCCCTATGGCAAAATTAATCGCCCACCCCTGTCCTGAAGGGACGCTGGTCAGAATTGACAAAAATGCCAAGGTCTTTAGGGTCAAAATATGTAAAACAAAAAGGAAAAGGGGCGCAAATGTGTAGGATCCCTTATTAAAAACGTCTATGTGGCGTGGATAGGTGGCCACTCGCCTTATCGGGTTGTGCAATTCCTGCACAACCCGGTTTAACAGCCTCCGCCGCCGGCGGTATATGCAATGCCTCTCCGCTCTCCTCTCTCCTGTTCAAGGCAGATTGTTTGTGCTGTTCCTGAGCTGCTCCAGCCGCCATCCCTCAAAAAGGAGAGTGTTTTCATGCAAAAAATAGTAATGGCGGTCTGATTAGGAGCGCTCTAAGGAACAAGCAGACTTGTAAGATGTTTTCATAAATGTCAAACCTTTTATTAACTTCTTAGCTCCCCTCACAGCTCCACTACGCGTTTCAACTGCATACAGACAGTCTTCATCAGGTGGTGTGAACACCACCTGATGAAGACTCTCTGTATGCAGTTGAAACGCATAGTGGAGCTGTGAGGGGAGCTAAGAAGTTAATAAAAGGTTTGACATTTATGAAAACATCTTACAAGTCTGCTTGTTCCTTAGAGCGCTCCTAATTAGACTGCCATTACTATTTTTTGCATGATTTAGGGTCAAAATAGGCTGGGTCCTGAAGGGGTTAAGAATCAGTCCATGCCCATCCATGCCCATCCGTGCCCATAGGGATACATGGAGGCCAAATCGGATCCGTAGCTATCAGTTTTTCAGATAGCCACGGATCACCATCAAAATGTGATGTGAAGGGGGTTAAGACTACCGGCATGGTTGTTTTTTCTATTAGCAATGTGTAAGCATTTTTTTAATACTGGGCAACCTGCTAGGGTGTCTTTTGTTTACATGATTTTAATTCGTTATTACCTTTATACAAGCAGATATATTAGAATTTTGAAATAAGAGTACGAAAGGAAGGAGGTAAGAGATATCCTTTAATGGGGGTTCAGTGGGAAGGCTGTGGAAGGGATGGGAGGATAAATAGACTAATAGGACATCAATAACATAAGATTTGTACAAAATACAATTGCAATACAAATCTGTGTCTTTTGAGCCATTAGAATGACTTATATTGGAAAGTGTTGAGCATCTTTAGGGTATGTGCACACTGGTGGGCGGGTTTGTGTCGGCGGCGGCTGGGCGGACCCGCCAGGAAGCTCTGGAGCCGTCCACCGGCATCCTGGCGGGTATGTGCCGCGGCTGTGCCTCGGGTTTGCGGCGGGTGCACAGCGGGTTAGCGGCGGCGGTTCTGCAGCGGCTGGAAGCAGCACATGATTCTGCTTGCAGCCGCTGCAGAACCGGCCGGTTTATAGAACATGCACATTTGTTGCTAACCCGCTGGGAACCCAGCGGGCTAGCAACAGATGAGCATGTGTAAACCGCCAGTGTGTGCACACCGGGTGTCAGTTTACATAGGTTTTAATGTTAATCCAAACGCCGGTTTGGATTAACATAAATTTACAAAAAATTTATGTAAACCGACCGGCGGTTTACACAGCTAAACCGACCCTAACCCGGCCAGTGTGCACATACCCTTAGAGTAGAAGCCACCTTAAGAATTGTCAGGTCACTTCTTTTAACCACTTGGTGTCTTTGGAAACCTGATGTGATTAAAAGACGCTCAGGAGTCTGTACATATAAACAGCTAGTGATTTTTACATAGAAATGTATATTTCCATTCTTTTGAGCTCTTTGTCAGGTGTGGACCAGCCTGAACAAGATGCGTGTACATACCCTAAAGCTGCTCAAAAAGTAGATTTAAAACCCCAAAATTTGGACCATTGTTATAGTGCATTTAAACCAGTAAATAATTCCCGGATGTTTGTTGGTAAGCATGCTTGTTCCCTGTAATGTAAGTGGGATGTGCTAGTGATAACATGCCTATGGAAATTAGCCATTGTTCTGTCCCCATCATTGTTTATAAATAGGCTTATAAACGAATGTTCTAGTACATGTGTAAATGCACTATTAGGGCTGGTTTACATGCTGCGATGTCCCAGTGATCCGACCCGATCGGGATCGCTGGGACATTGCTATCTGATCACTGGTGAGCTGTCACATAAGCGGACTCGCCAGCAAGCAGCAACCAGCGAGAACGCTGGTAAGCAGGGTAAACATCAGGTAACTAAGCATAGTGCTGCACTTAGTTACCCGATGTTTACCCTCATACCAGCGTCCCAGCGTGTACTGTGCGGTGCTGGGAGGTCATTGATTGTTGGTGTCCCGCTGTCACACACGCCGATGCTGGCCGCCCAGCGGGAGACCACCGATGGAAAAATGGTACTGGCCATTTGCCAATGATCAGCGAGCTGATCGCTGGTCGTTGGGAGATATCACACGCAACGGCTTTGCTACGAGGACTCTGACACGTCACAAAATCGGTGATGTTACAACTATATCGTTGTGTGTAACCCGGCCTTTAGGCTAGAACAATGCCCCTTACCACTGTGATATTTTGCATATTTTATTTTATTTGACGCAGACCTCCAGGAGTTTGCAGTTAAAGTGATTGTCAGTCCATCCACAAGTCTGCAGTCCACAGTCCATCAATACTTACTCACATCACGCACACTGTGCAATGTGAGGATTTGTTGTTGTAAGAACTGAGAACTGCGATCACATGGCTGCTGCAATATGCATACTCGCGTCCAGAATCTGACTAGATGGCCACAGCCTCGCTCAATGCAGGTGCATTTAGGTATGTCTCTGTAGTCGGATTCTGTCCAGGAGTATGCATATCGTGGCCATGTGATTGCCGTTCTCAGCTCTGACAACAACAAATCCGTTCAGTCACGTACTTGTGAGGTGGAGATTCAGAAGTCTGTAGTCGCATAGAATAACTCCAGACTTATGGATTTAGACCAGACTTTTTTTCTCTTTGCTCTTTTTTTCTCAATATCACTTGCAGGATTCAGTAGCTAATAAGGCTGCTTTCACATCATGTTTTTCTTCAGTCCGCTGCTGTGTAAATCGGACAGCATCGGATTCGATTTTGGCCTTGTGTTATCCTATGGGGACGGATCAGATTGGATTTGCCCTTAATGGCATCCGATTTGCCTCCGATCCTGTCCGATTTTCTGCAGCAGCCAAAATCGAAGACTGCTGCGATTTTGGACTCCGCTGCAAAAATCGGATCGCATTAGATCCGATGCGATCCGATTACAATAATATGGGAGTCTATGGGGATCAGATCAGATTTCTGTATTGAGAATGCTCAAACTTCAAGACCTCCCACAACCCTCCCCCAGTCCTCCCCCCATTTAAATCGGATCAGATGCCATTAGTCCGATTTTGAATCAGATCCAATAAAAAATCGGACCGATGGCATCCGATTTTAAGCATCAGATCCGATTTACAACGGACAGCGTCGGATTGCGGGAAAACGTGATGTGAAAGCAGCCTAAGGCTTCATTCCCACGATGAGTATTTAGTGAGTTACTAATGTTCCATATTGTCTGCACTTATTATGTAAATTAGGTTACTTACATTTTTTCCATTGTGTTTTAACACTGTTTTTGTCTTTTTAGTATGTCATATTTAAATTGAGCTGCTTTTATTTTCACTTAGATTTGGCTTTGACAAAACGTTATTAATAGTGATGGGCAAACCCGAACTGTAAAGTTCATAGTCCGTACTGAACACCTTGTGTTCAGGCACAGATCCCGGAATTGGATTTCCTTGGGAAGTTCGTGTTAAAGTTCAGGTTTGGGGACGGGGAGCTGTACAATAAAGAAAATCGTTATTAAACATTATCATTATACTTACCGAGTCCTGCCGTCTCGCCGCTCATTAACCTCTGGGATATTCACTGCAGAGGGTGGAACTGTCAGTCACAGATGCTGTCACACAGAATGGCTGTTGGAGTAACCTGGGCTCAGCCTATGCTTTCTAGTACGGTAGAATGTATTGGCTGGTTTCAGGTTACTCCAGGAGCCATTCTGTGTGACAGCATCTATGATTGGCTATTGGGCCTCTCACACATTTTGTAGTGTAAAAATTAATGATCAAAAAAATGACGCAGTGCTCCGCAGTATTTTTGATACTCAGCGCAGATAAAGCAGACAGCTACGGGCTGCCACCCCATCTGCATGACTTTACCTTGGCTGGCTATCAAAATACAGGGAAGGCTATTTTTTTTCTAATTATTTAAATAGTTTAAAAAAATGCGTGGGCTCCTGCCATATGTTGACCGCCATCCAAGGTAAAACTGGTCAGCTGGGGGCTGGGATTATCCGCATGATGAGGGCCAAGCGTTCTGGGCCCCCCATGCTTAAAACCTCAGCCTGCCGTCGCCCATGGAAATGGCCCATTCATCATAGCGGCATTTCAAGATGCTTTTACCTGTCTTCTCCAGCGGCCCTCGTGGGGGTGGCATGTGGCATGCTGGGTAATAACTGGTTAATACCAGCTTGGTATTGTCAGCTGGTACTAAGCCCGAAATGTATGGTGTCAGTCCAATATTAGACCCAGCCACCATGAATTTCTAGTAAATATTAAAAAAATAAATGTCTGTATTGTTTATTAGAAATAAAACACAACACATTTAGGGACTCCATCTTTATTACAAAAAAACCCTCCAACATAATCCACAGGGTGTCTTTTTATCTTTAGCTATGCTACATCTCTGTGAGCAGTGAAAGCAGGCACTGACTAACATATGAGTGCCATGTGAAAAGTTATCTAAGTTCATGCATGATATGATGGCACCCAGAGCCCAGCTGTAAATGAGCGAGAGAAGCGCTCACTTTACGGCTGGGTTCTGGGTGCCGTGTGAAAAATTATCTGAGTTCGCTTGCATGAACTCAGATAACCTTTTCATAGGGCACTTGGCTGTCAGTCTGTGCCTGCTTTCTCTGCGAGTAGACGTGTTTGTCTACTGGAAGAGATGTGTAGCAGAGCTGAAGATAGACACCCTGTGGATCATGTCGGAGGGAGGTTTTGTTTTTTTTTTTTCCATTTAGTAATAAAGATGGAGTCCCTAGATGTGTTGTGTTTTATTTCTAATTAAAAAAAAAATTACTGTGTTTTTTTTTTTTTTTTTTTTTTAAATAATATTTACTAGTAATTCATGGTGTCTGAGTCTAATATTGACCTGACACCATGAATTTTGGGCATAGTACCAACTGACAATACGTCTGGTATTAACCCCATAGTAGCCAGCGTACCACCCCCACCAGGGCCACTGGAAGAGCCGGTTAAAGCGCCTGGAAATGGCGCTATGATGAATGTGCCATTTTCAGGGGCAGTTGTGGTTTTCAGTGTGGGGGGCCCAGATCACTTGGGCCTTACCACGCTGAGAATCCCAGCCCCCAGCTGCCTGGTTTTATGTTGGCTGGTGATCACAATACAGCCGGAGTCCACACATTTTATTATTTTGATTATTATTATTATTATTTAAATAATTAAAATAAAATTATGGGCTTCCCTATATTTCGATTGCCAGCCATGCTGAAGCCAGGCAGCTGGGGGTGTCAGCCCGTAGCTGTCAGCTTTATCTGCACTGACCATCAAAAATACTGCAAAGCGCTACATCATTATTTACAAATTATTTATTTTTACACTACTATATTTAAGAGGCCCAACTGCCAATCACAGATGCTGTTACAGAGAATGGGCATCTGTGGTTAGCTGCTGGAGTAACCTGAAACCAGCCCATACATTCTACAATACTAGATTATATTGGCTGATTCCAGATTACTCCAGCAGCCAATCACAGATGCCTATTTTGTGTGGCAGCGTCTGTGATTGGCTGTTGGAGCCAGTGCAGTGAATATCCTGGAAGTTAATGAGCGGTCCCAGAAGTACAAGCAGTATGATGGAGGGACACTAGACAGTTGGACGGCAGGATGCCGCTAAGTATAATGATGATATTTAATAACTCTTTAGTTTCTTTTTAAAGCCCCCGCCCCATCCCATAACTTTAAAGCCCGAGTTTGGGGTTCAGACTCAAGTTTGAGTCATGTTCATCCCCAAACTTGGTGTTAAAAAAAAAAAAAAGTCTGGGCTAGTCTGCCGAACTCAAACATTGGCAGATTTGTCCTTCACCAATTACTGCTGGTCATACAGCTCAACACCACCCTGCCTAGTTGTACCTGGGTGGCAACCAAAAATACAGCGAAGCTCCATCTCGTGTTTTTTTTCCTTCAAATTATTTCTATAAATAAAAAAAAGATGTTGGGCTTTGCTGTATTTTTGATTGCCAGCCAGGTACAATTAGGTTGCTGAGGGTGATTGACAGACCGTAGCTGCCAAGTTGTATTTGGCTGGCAACCAAAAATGTGGCTATGCCCCACTTTTTTTTTTTTTCTTTTTCTTTCGTAGTTATTTCTACAACTAAAAAAGAAACGACATGGAGCTTTGCCATATTTTTGGTTGCTAGCCAGGTACAACTTGGCAGCTGGGGGCAAAGGAATCCTCAGCATGGAGAGACCCAAATGTTGTGGGCCCCTCACGCTGTGAATTGGAACCCATAGCCACCCCAGAAAATAGTACATTCATTAGAGGGATCACTTTCTGGTGCTGTACCCCGACTCTTCCAGTTGCCCTGGTGCTGGTGGCAAACTGGGTAATAAAGAGGTTAATGCCAACCTTGTGTTTGCAGCTGGCACTAAGCCCGAGATTCATAATGTCGGGCCAATGTTTGACCCGGCCATTAGGAATTTCTAGTAAATAATACACAACATTCAGAGAAAAATAATTTTATTAGAACAAAAAACAGATATATCTCAACTCCATCATTATTACTCCCACATAACCCTCCATGATCCTTCATCCAGAGTATGCAGGGAGAGAACAAGCATCCTCTCCCTGCAGAGTCTGCAATATCACAGACCGTAGGGACTCGGTGAGTGATGTCACCCGCCCCAGTCCGAGACTGCCACAGGATTAGTGACCTCACTCGCTGAGTAACCAGGGCTCCCCGTGTCACTTGTGGGGGGAGGGTTTCCGCTGTTTAGACACTTCAGGGGCTATCCAAACAGGACATGACACCCACACACTATCCCATCAAAATCTGTGTTCCAAAATGCCACTCCCTCCCTTCAGAGCCTTGCCGTGCACCCAAACAGTGATTTATTACCACATATTAGGTATCTGTGTACTCAGGAGAAATTGCCCAATAAATTTTAGGATCCATTTTATCCTGTTGCCCATAGGAAAATGAAAAAATTGAGGCTAAAATAACATTTTTGTGAAAAAAAGGTACCTTTTCATTTTTACGGATCAATGTGTGAAATACCTGGGTGTTCAAAGTGCTCACTATGCATCTAGATAACTTCCTTGGGAGGGGGGGGGGGTCTAGTTTCCAAAATGAGGTCCCTTGTGGGGGAGCTCCAATGTTTAGGCACACAGGGGCTCTCCATATGCCACATGAAGTCCGCTAACGATTGCAGCTAATTTTCCATTCAAAAAGTCAAATGGTGTTCCTTTTGAGCTCTGCCGTATGCCCAAACAGTGATTTTTCACCAAATATGGGGTATCTGCGTATTCAACAGAAATTGCACAACAAATTTTAGGGTCCTTTTTGTGCTTTTACCTTTGTGCAAAGGCAATAGTTAAGGCTACAATAACATTTTTGTTGGAAAAATTAAAACGTTCATTTTTTCCTCCCACGTTGTTTTAGTTCCTGTGAAGCATCTGAAGGGTTAATAATCTTCTTGAATGTAGTTTTGAGTAGCTTGAGGGGTGCAGTTTTTGGAATTGTGTCACTTTTGGGTGTTTTCTGTCATGTAGGCCTCTCATAGGGACTTCAAATGTGATGTGGTCACAAAAAAATGGTTTTATAAATTTTGTTGGAAAAATTAGAAATTGCTGTTAAGTTTTGAACCCTTATAACTTCCTAACAAGAATTTTTTTTTTTTTTTAAATATTGCCAATGTAAAGTAGACACATTGGAAATGTTATGTATTAACTACCCGTATATACTCGTGCATAAGCCGACCCCCCTACTTTTGCCCCCAAAACCTGGGAAAACCTATTGACGTGTGTATAAGCCCAGGGTGGACCCCAGCAGTGTGGTATACAGCAGCCTCCCCAGTGGTGGTATACAGCAGCCTCCCCAGTGGTGGTATACAGCAGCCTCCCCAGTGGTGGTATACAGCAGCCTCCCCAGTGGTGGTATACAGCAGCCTCCCCAGTGGTGGTATACAGCAGCCTCCCCAGTGGTATACAGGGTTCCCCCTTGCTGCCGCACACCTGTAAAGTAATACATCATAATTCTTCTCCCTGTCGCCACCGCCGCTCTGCACCGCGCTCCTCCGGGTCTTCATGCTTCTTCCTGCTTGTGACTGGCGGGCGCAGGCAATGACGTCATTACCTGTGCGCCGGAGGAGGAAGCATGAAGACCCGGAGGAGTGCGGTGCAGAGCGGCGGCGACAGGGATAAGTATAATGATGTATTACTTTACAGGTGTGCGGCAGCAAGGGGGGGGCACTGTATACCGATGGGGGGGGCGGGCGGCCTGTATACCGATGTATATGACTCGTGTATAAGCCGAGGGGGGGACTTTTCAGCAAATTTTTTGTGCTGAAAAACTCGGCTTATACACGAGTATATACGGTATTTGGTTTCACATAACTCTCTGGTTTAACAGACTAAAAATTCAAAACTTGCGAAATTTTTACCAAATTTCCGATTTTTGTCCACAAAGGCAAAAATTATCGACCTAAATTTACCAGTAACATGAGGCCCAATGTCACGAAAAAAACAATCTCCAAATCTATGCGATCTGTTGAAGCGTTCCAGAGTTATTACCTCATAAAGGGACACTGGTCAGAATTGACAAAAAATGGCCATGTCAGTAAGGTCAAAACAGGCTAGGTGGTGAAGGGGTTAAAAAGTGAAAGACCTTGATCTGTCATAATTGCATCCTTTCTCTCTTGTATGAATTTACAAATAGAGAATGAAAGTTTGACTATTTCTTTACATGTTTGATGTCCAGTTCCCTGTTCATCTTAATCCACTTACTGAAGTCTGTCTATGAACTGAGTCATATTCATTCACATTGGACTTTCTTTTAAGGCCGGTTTCACATCACGGCAAGATCAGGTCTGGGGCTGTCCGGTGTGAACCTGAGAGCCCCGGACCCAATTTTGCAGTAATGCAGCCGGATGGCAAATAGCTGCCTTCCGGTTTCCATCTGTCTGAGAGGATCCGGGAGAATTTGATTTTTTTTTCTCCCGGACACAAAAACGATGCTTGCAGCGTTTGTGTTCGGGGCAAAAATCGGACCAAGTCAGATCTTCCCGAATCCGGTGCGAACCGGCGCCCCCTAACATGGAGTCTATGGCGCCAGATCCGACAAAAAATCGGAGCCGGACGCTGAAGTTTAGCAGCATGTGCTGCTAAACTTCAGCACCTAGAGCTGTCCCTTGCGGAGATTTCAGGATCTTTAAATTTTAGCTCCTGCTGCAGCTATCTGCCGAATCCGGCAGAAAACAGGACCGGAGGGCATATTTGTCTCCGGTTCTGTTTCAAAATCTGGTTCGGGGCTGTCTGGTTCACACCGGACAGCCTCGGACCTGATCATGCTTTGATGTGAAACCGGCCTAAGAAGTTCTTGGTTTCGTTGCTTACTGCTATGTGAATGAGCAAGAGAAGCTGATGTGTAAAAGTGCAACATGGGAAAGTGCAAACTGTGGCTACAAATGTTGTGTGTAGCCAGTGTGATATTTCCAAGTATTCTTTAATCATTATGTATAGAAAATAAGTATTGTATGCAATCAGTTACAAAGCACCCTGTTACTATAGTATATGAAAAGTTGCAGCAGTGCTGTTGCTTATGATCACAACATTGGTAAGCATGAGGATACTGGACTTTAAAGTTCAGTGTTTGTACCCAAACACAGAATTTGCTAAATGTTTCAGTGTTTGGGAGTTCGGGTGATTTACGTACACAAACCTCTGAAGCTAACATTGCTGTGTTCTGTTCAGGTATACTTGGTGCTCAGCCCAGTGTGAGCCGCTTGCAGTGTTTGATCGGCTCGCACTGAAGGGGGGTGGGGGGGAAGTGTAAAATCGGTGTTATTGGATGTAGTGTGTGCAAGAAAAAATAAAATGATAAAACTCCGCCGTCCTTTAGGCTGGTTTCACATTACGATTTTGCTAAATCCGATGCTGTCCGATATAAATCGGACAGCATCTGATCCAAACTGATCCCTGCAATCGGATGCCAAATAGACATCTGATACCGACATTTTGCAGGATCAGTTTGGGCTGTCACCTAGCTCCCCCTCCTCTCTGCCTCCTGTCATCTTGCTGTCCCCCTGCTGTCCCCCTGTTTTGTCTGGTGTCCCCCTGCTGTTCCCCTCTCCAGTCCCCTCCTCCTGTCATTTCAACATAATAAATCTTTATTCTCACCTGCCAGCGCTCCCCCGGCGTCTACTTCAGCTTTCGATCGGGTGTACAGGACCTGCGATGTCAGAAGCGTCATCGGTTCACATGAGCGGTTACTGCGGTAACCGCTCATGTGACCCGAGCAGCTGATTGGGTTGTGACATCATCACAGGTCCTGTTACAGAGCGGCTGCAGATGGAGATACCGGGGGGAGCGCTGGCAGGTGAGAATAAATATTTTTTATTTTAAACACTTGATTTAACTTTTATATTTAACTTCCGCAATGTATGTATATACATTGCAGAAGTTAAATTAGGCGGCACACAATAGGTTTAGCGTACTGAGCATGCTCAGTACACTAAAATCAGGTCCGAGCAGACATCAGATGTTTCCTCGGACCCTGCTCCATAGGGCCCCATGTTACTTGAATCGGATCAAATCGGATTTGGCATAATTGCCATCCGGTCTGTCAGATCCGATTCAATCCGGTTTTTGATTCGGATGCAAAAATCGGAGCAGTCTCCGAATTTTGCACCGGAAAGAAATCGGACAAAATCGGATCGGCCGCGATTCGGATGCCATTTAGTGCACATCCGAATCGGTCCGATCTCCATAGTGTAACATGGGGGCAAATTCGGATCCGATGGTGTCCGATTTCTATCGGACAGCATCGGATTTCACAAAATCGTAGTGTGAAACCGGCCTTAATCGGAAGTGTTTTGCTTACAGCTGGCTGTATGTGGGCGGAGAGCCAAATTGCCCAATCATTGTCTTTTCAATGAGGTTCAGGTCAAGTTTGGGTCCAGAGCAGAACTTGATCTAAAGTACGGCTTAAACCACAGAACCCAAACTTGCATGGGACCGCTCATCACTAAACATTGGGAATCAATTTTCGGACATTTGCTTTTGCATTCCATTGTATTTTAGTTGCAAGCTCAGGATTTTTTAAATTTTTTTTTTTTTTTTTTTTTTGTGTTGGGGGCAGGGGAGGGAGGAACTACAGTTTTTTTGTAATTTCAAGAATCGCCTGACCTCAGATTGGTATAGAACTGCCCACCAGATAGTGGGCAGAGGATGCTTAGTAGAGAGAACCTACTGAACAAAAATGTAAAGCTTCAGAAAAAAGTGTTATGGTACCTTTACACGCCGCTACCGAAAGGTAGAAACCGTCAGGTGTCGGAGACAATTGTGCCTTTTACCTTCAAAACACCGCGAAGTGTCGGCGAGTAATTCAGGTTGTTGCTCCCTGTCTCTTTGGATACCTGTCTTTCAGCTGTGCTGAAAAACAAGCCGGTATAACCCCTATGGTAGCGGCGTGTAATCGGGGCACAGGTACGGTATTTGAGTAACCTGGAACGTGCTTGAGCGTCATGTATTCCACGCCCCATCAGCTATCATTGGTGGAGACTACTGTGTACCCATTGGCAGTCCCTGCACAGGGCGGCATATTTGACGAGCTGACCAGTCACAATACACATTTGCTATAGCGTCATGTATTAGGCAGCCTCCCTGCGCTGGCTGGCCAATCATGATGTTATTGCATTGTCCAATCACCGTACGAGTGCCGCGTAATACACAACTCTGTCACGCCTATGTAGTTACGGTGCACAATATGTACTCCCATATTCCCTTGTGGTTGCGGCGTGTAAATCAGGGAAGGTGCTCCACAGAAGGTAACCTGCGGCACCCGTCGGCACTTCCGGGGAACGAAAATACCTTCTGTGGAGCACCTTGTGGCGGCGTGTAATTGCGGCATCAGGTACCGTTAGGAACCGTTGAGCATGTGCGGTGCCTACCTGTTGTTACCTTCGGTAGCGGCGTGTAAAGGTACCATTAGCTATATAATTTTTGTAAAGCCTATGTGAAGGGAAAGGGTTTTTACATGCAAATATTTGCAATTTTGCTACTCCTGGATGCAGAGTTTTTGGAGACTGGTATGATGGGGTCATTGCTATGGTAAAACACACCACACCGGTCATGTTTGGAATAATAAATGATGGTGATGTTAAGGCCTTTATATTGTGATGTCTTTCAGGTATACCATGGTTTGGATATTATCACTAATAAAGTAACGGCGGATGAACAGCAGCTCTGCAAACATCACATGATCAACTGTGTGGATCCACTCATCACAAATTTTACAGTAGTTGATTTCCGAAATAAAGCCGTGGCCCTGATATCCTTTCTTTTTATGGGGAGCATGACTGTATTGCTGTAACCACTAGTAACAATTTATACACCTTAATTATCAACATTGAAGATATATTTTCTAGAGATAAAATTCCAATTGTGGTCGGAGGTACAAATTACTACATTGAGTCACTTCTATGGAAAGTGCTCGTTAACACGGTATGTAGCCTCACCTGCTTCTTTGCTTTTTGGTACCTCTTGACTGGTCTATTATTCACTAGTTCATGAAGTCAACGTTTTATAAACTACACAGGCATCTCCACCTGGAGAAAAAACAGCTGTCCTAGGAGATCAAGTCATGGCTGATAGAAAAACTGAATTGGAGAAATTGGACTTTTCTGAACTTCATGCGCGCCTGAAAAATGTGGACCCAGAGATGGCAGCAAAATTGCATCCACATAATAAACGGAAAGTGGCAAGGTGGGCAACACGTTTATTGTGGTATTAAATCTGGCTGTATTGCAGAGAACCTTAAAAGTTGTTAAATGTACTCTGTGCATTCAAAAAAATGGGATTCACTTTATGATCAATGAAGAGAATGAAGGGCTTAGCTGACCCCAACCCACAATTATCTCAATCACTTAACCCTCTTAACCTGAATTTGGCAAATGTCACATTATTGAATGTTATAGAGGATCATTCTAAAAATTTTGCACAAGTTACCAGTAAGGCTACTTTCACATTACGATTTCTCTAAATCCGATGCTGTCCGATGAAAATCGGACAGCATCGGATCCAAACTGATCTCTGCAATCCTACTTTTTGCAGGATCAGTTTGGGCCGTGTCACCTAGCTCCCCCTCCTCTCTCCCTCCTGTCATCTTGCTGTCTCCCTGCTGTCCCCCTGTTTTGCCCTAGTGTCCCCCTATCTCTCCCTACTGTCCCCTCTCATGTCCCCTCTCATGTCCCCTCTCATGTCCCCTCTCATGTCCCCTCTCATGTCCCTTATGTCCCCTCTCATGTCCCCTCTCATGTCCCCTCTCATGTCCCCTCTCATGTCCCCTCTCATGTCCCCTCTCATGTCCCCTCTCATGTCCCCTCTCATGTCCCCTCTCATGTCCCCTCTCATGTCCCCTCTCATGTCCCCTCTCATGTCCCCTCTCATGTCCCCTCTCATGTCCCCTCTCATGTCCCCTCTCATGTCCCCTCTCATGTCCCCTCTCATGTCCCCTCTCATGTCCCCTCTCATGTCCCCTCTCATGTCCCCTCTCATGTCCCCTCTCATGTCCCCTCTCATGTCCCCTCTCATGTCCCCTCTCATGTCCCCTCTCATGTCCCCTCTCATGTCCCCTCTCATGTCCCCTCTCATGTCCCCTCTCATGTCCCCTCTCATGTCCCTCTCATGTCCCCTCTCATGTCCCCTCTCATGTCCCCTCTCATGTCCCCTCTCATGTCCCCTCTCATGTCCCCTCTCATGTCCCCTCTCATGTCCCCTCTCATGTCCCCTCTCATGTCCCCTCTCATGTCCCCTCTCATGTCCCCTCTCATGTCCCCTCTCATGTCCCCTCTCATGTCCCCTCTCATGTCCCCTCTCATGTCCCCTCTCATGTCCCCTCTCATGTCCCCTCTCATGTCCCCTCTCATGTCCCCTCTCATGTCCCCCTCTCATGTCCCCTCTCATGTCCCCTCTCATGTCCCCTCTCATGTCCCCTCTCATGTCCCCTCTCATGTCCCCTCTCATGTCCCCTCTCATGTCCCCTCTCATGTCCCCTCTCATGTCCCCTCTCATGTCCCCTCTCATGTCCCCTTTCATGTCCCCTTTCATATCCCCTCTCATGTCCCCTTTCATATCCCCCCTCATGTCACCTCAACATAACAAATCTTTATTCTCACCTTCCAGCGCTCCCTCGGCGTCTCCATCAGCCTACGATCGGGTGTGCAGGACCTGTGATGACGTCAGAAGCGTCAGCGGTTACCGCGGTAACCGGTCATGTGACCCGATCAGCTGATCGGGTTCTGACGTCATCACAGGTCCTGTTACCGAGCGGCTGAAGCTGGAGACGCCGAGGGAGCGCTGGAAGGTGAGAATAAAGATTTTTTTATTTTAAACACTTGATTTAACTTATATTTAACTTCTGCAATGTATGTATATACATTGCAGAAGTTAAATTAGGCGGCACACAATAGGTTTAGTGCACTGAGCATGTACTGAGCATGCTCAGTGCACTAAAATCGGGTCCGAGGAGACATCAGATGTTTCCTCGGACCCAGCTCCATAGGGCCCCATGTTAAAGGGATCGGGTCGGATCGGATGTGCACTAAATGCCATCCGATTTGGTCCGATCCTACTTTGTCCGATGTTATTTTCGGTGCAAAAATCGGCGCAGGCTCCGATTTTTGCACCGATAAAAACATCGGACAGAATCGGATCGGACCAAATCGGATGGCATTTAGTGCACATCCGATTCGGTCCGATGCCCATAGGGCTGCATGGGGCCAAATTCGGATCCTATGCTGTCCGATTTTCATCGGACAGCATCGGATTTAGAAAAATCGTAGTGTGAAACCAGCCTTAGTGTAATAAACACAAGTATAAGTTTTTCAGAATGTGTTTCTGTTCATAAGTCCCATAATTGATGATTTCTGATGCACCCTGCTTCTCTTGTGAGATTGCAGATTACCTCACCGTTCTCTGGTTACAGAAATTTTGAACTGGTGTGTTTCAGATTTATAGGGGTTCTACCAAGATTATTTACAGTTAAAACCAGAAGTTTACATACACTATATATAAAGACACATATTCAAGTTTTTCTGTCATGAAATCAAAATACATCGTTCCCATTTATGTCAATTAGGATTACCGTAATTATTAATTTTTGCCAATGCCAGAATACTTTCGGCAAAGTCACAAGTTATCATACATTTCATTAGTATTTGGTACCATTGCCCTTAGACTGTATGACTTGGGTCAAACGTTTTGGATATCCTTTGTGAGGCACCGGCCGGGTCGGTATGCTGCGACCGGTATGTGCCTCCCTGGGTGCGTCCTCCAGTTCCGCAGGACGTACTCCATCCCAGGTATTAGATGGGATTCCTCTTCTCAGAGCAGAAGGGGTTAAGAGGACGTAGGAACCCTGGGTGTGGTCCTTGAGTTGGGAGTGAGCACAACTCCCTGGGCTTCTGGTGGTGAAGCAATTCTGAGCCAGGCCGCAGACATTGTGGCTGGTATACTACTGGGAAAGTAGCGAGGAGCGGCCCCTGAAGGAAGGGGACCAGAATGTTCTTTTGGACTATTGTTGTTTTTTTCTTCATTTGTCGGCTGAATAAACCCGTGTGCAGTGACCCGTGGTGCCCGGATCCCTTGTCTCCGCCGTGCCGCCGCTACCTCACATATGGTGGAGAATGCGGGCATAGCCAGCCCGGTGAGGTGCAGCCTTCATACCAGGTGTAGCCGGCACTACCGTTGCCCTCTGTTCCGGTGGGGAAGTGACTTTTCATGAGGCTAATTAGCGACTGCTAAGTAAGAGGAGCAGCAGTCTTCATTGCGACCAGTCTCTTGCGGGGTGCCCGGCAGCGCATGTCCTGGATCCGGCCGGCTACGCTGCAACCTACACCCGCTGCCAGCATGGAGGAGTTGCTCAAGCACCTGGTGCAGGCCCAGCAGTAGCAACAGCAGGCCCAGCAGCAGCAGGAGCAAAGGCACCAGGAAGCTCAGCAGCAGCAGGAGAGGAGGCACCAGGAGCAGATGGCCCTGTTGACCGAGGCTGTGCGGGCCATACCGGCGCGAGGACCAGGTGACGACTGCAGCGTCTGGAAAGCGGTAAGACAAGCGCTGCAAAAGATGACCCCGGGAGATGATGTGGAGGCATTCCTGGCACTGTTTGAACGGGAGAGACTGCCGGTCGCCCAGTGGGCCGAGGTGCTGGCGCCCTATTTGACTGGTGATCCCCAAAAGGCATACATAGACCTGTGTACTGAGGATGCCCTGGACTATGGAGCCCTGAAGGGGGAGATATTGGCCCGTACCGGGGTTAATACATACGTGAGGGCACAACGGGTGAGCCAGTGGGCCTACGAGGAAGGCAAACCCGTGCGCTCTCAGGCCTATGACTTGTTGCACCTGGTTAAAAAATGGCTGCAGCCTGAAGCCCTGAGTCTGGCCCAGATGGTAGAGCAGGTGGTGGTGGATCGCTTCGTGCGTACGCTGCCCGTCTCCATACAAAAGTGGGTGGGACACAGTGACCCGGGTTCCCTAGATCAGTTGGTGAACGCGGTGGAGCGCCATGTGGCCACACAGGACCTGAACCGGGACACTGGGACAATGCGGGCTACCCGCAAGGCCGCGTGCCCACCACACCAGACAGTAGGGACCCCCAACCCGGCCCCCGGGTGGGCGAGCGCCCGGCTCAGGCCGAAAACTGGCCTCCCCCCTGCAGCAAAGCGGCGATCCAGACAGCCGCGGTTCGGCCCCTCGTATAGTGGGGAACCACCCCGATGTAGAAGATGCCGGGAGGTGGGACATGTGATGGCGCAGTGTCCCCTCAACGGGGAACCAATGGACTGTGACTATTCCCGGAGGCGGTCCATGTTCGCCCACTTCGTCGGAAAACGGGGCTCGGCCCCCCGGGATACTGAGAATGTACTGTGCCGCGTACGGCTTAACGGTCATGAGGTCACGGCCCTACTGGACTCAGGGAGCAACGTGACCCTCGTGTGTGCCTCCTTGGTCTCCAGGACCAAATCCACTGGCCGTACGGTCAGGGTGATGAGTGTCCATGGGGATCATCGCAGGTATCCGATGAAGCGTGTCACGTTTGCTACCCCAGCCAGGCGGGTTCCACATGTGGTTGGGGTGGTAAAGGATCTCCCTTATGATGTTGTGCTGGGGAGGGATATGCCCTTGTTCCGGGTATTGTGGAACGGGTACATGGCCCCTCGGATGAAGGATAGACAGGGCCCGGAGCCCGAGAATCCCGCCACCGGGATACCCAGAGGACTTGATGTGACTGAACCCCGGGTGCAGAGCCCCGTCGCCGGCCGCGCCGACTCCCCGTCCGGAACGGTGCAGCAGTGCTGCGCGCCGACCCCGTTTTCCTCGTAGGGCCCCAGGGCTCTGTTGTTGGTACCCGTCCAGGGTTGGTGGGTGCCGGGGGCCCGAACGGGTTGGTTGCTCGTGGGGTCTGGTACCCCCGGGTGCCCCTGCTTGGCTCCGCCGGTGCTCCGCGCCGTGACGTGGTCCCCTCACAGGGCCCAGGGTTATGGCCTTGTGTTCAAACCCATACGCTTGAACATAGGGGGGGGATATGTGAGGCACCGGCCAGGTCGGTATGCTGCGACCTGTATGTGCCTCCCTGGGTGCGTCCTCCAGTTCCGCAGGACGTACTCCATCCCAGGTATTAGATGGGATTCCTGTTCTCAGAGCAGAAGGGGTTAAAAGGACGTAGGAACCCTGGGTGTGGTCCTTGAGTTGGGAGTGAGCACAACTCCCTGGGCTTCTGGTGGTGAAGCAATTCTGAGCCAGGCCGCAGACATTGTGGCTGGTATACTACTGGGAAAGTAGCGAGGAGCGGCCCCTGAAGGAAGGGGACCAGAATGTTGTTTTGGACTATTGTTGTTTTTTTTCTTCATTTGTCGGCTGAATAAACCCGTGGGCTGTGACCCATGGTGCCTGGATCCCTTGTCTCCGCCGTGCCGCCGCCGCTACCTCACACCTTCCACAAGCTTCTCAATATAGTTGGTAGGAATTTGGGCAAAACTGACAAAACTACTGTAAGGCCCCTTTCACATCAGCGCTTTGCTGATGTTTGCAGCCGATCAAGCAGGTGGTGGCGCATTTGCCGGATTGGCCTCCTAACGGCCGACTTGCGTCCCGGTTCCGGCAAGACCCATGCATTGTCTATGGGGCTTGTGGTCCGGTGCGGCAAGTGCGGTTCTGCCGGATGCAGCAGATTCGGCACTTGTGGTCGCAAAAAAAAAAATGCTTGCGGCATAACCGCACTTGCCACACTGGACTGCAAGCCCCTTGGACAATGCATGAGTCTTGCTGTATCGGCGCTACAAGTGCGGCTGTTAGGCGGCAGATGCGGTAAATCTGCGGGATCTGCCACACATCATCAAAAACAGTGATGTGGCCCTAACTACGCCACGCTTGTAGGTCGCCTTGCTCACACGTGCCTTTTCAGCTTTGCCCATAAATTTTCAATAGGATTTACATCAGGGCTTTGTGATGGCCCCTCCAAAACATTGATCAAGAGTGATGACATGGACTGTGTTATACGAACCTGCACTGTTTCACAAAGGGGACGGTCAAGAGATGTATATGAAGTGGCTTCCTTGTTTTCTGACACGTTTCGGAGTCAGACCCGACTCCTTCCTCAGGGAGCCAACAACTCCCTGAGGAAGGAGTCGGGTCTGACTCCGGAACACGTCGGGAAATAAAGAAGCCACTTGTGCTATACATCTCTTGACCGTCTCCTTTGTGAAGCAGCTCAGGTCCATATAACACAGTCCATGTCATCACTCTTGATCACGTTTCACTGTCAATGTGTGGACACTGTAGCAGCCATCTTTTTGCACGTATGCTGGTTGTGTGCTACACAACCCTCCCAGGTGAGCAATTGACAATTGAGAGCTTCATATTATATTGAGATAAGACCCTATTTGCGCTCTCATTCCTTTATAGTGTTGCATATGTCCATTCCAAAACATTGACTTTGTTATCCTTAAGCCACTTGGCAACCATTTTGGCAGTATGTTTCAGGTCATTGTCCATTTGGAAGACCCATTTCTCTAGTCACCTTCCACGACAGCATAGGAGGTAGCCTCGCCACGCCCTAATTGGGACAGGAAGCAGAAGAGGTTAAAAGGACCCTCCCACCTCCCACTAGCCAGTGTCTTTCCTGTCCCCATGGGGCATGGAGAGGTTTTTTTCCTGTGCTGTGGGGCCGGCGACTGCAGCATACCTGATGTTTAGCCGGGCAGCGTTGGTCGGTGCTATGGCTCTCCTCCTCCGGCTGCTCCTACCGCATGTTTTTCGCGGTAGGACCGGGCAGCGTTGGTCGGGCTTCCGCTCCTCCTCCTGCTGCTCCCACGTATGTGGGACTGCTGCCCTGGCTCTCCGGATCCCCTCGGGGTGAAGCGGGCTGTGGGCTCCCTGGCCGGCGACCTCCCCTGTTCCGGAGCCCGCCGGCCGCTTCCCGCGCTTTCTTACTGTTCCAGCGTGACCGGAAGTGACTCTGGTGGGCGGGACTTCCGGTCACGCGCTCCCCGGCGGGAGCGTAGCGCTTCCGGGTTCCAGTGACGGGACCTGGCGATCAGCATGCGGCCACGCCACCACTGCAGGTGGCCTGGCCAGGACCCGGTGCGGGAAGCGGGGAACTCGTTACAGACACTGGCGGGCAGGCCTTTCTTTAGGAAGGCTGCCCTGAAGACTTCTGAGCCACGGTAAGGTACTGTCCTATGTGTGCTACTGAGTCTTCTCCTGCAGCTGCAGTGCCAGTGTTTCCCCTGCCACAGTGTATGTCTGATGGAGTGTGGGGGGGGGGTCCTCTCTTCTGCCTATGGGCAGTTGTTATTGTTGGTCCCCTTAACTGTGCTTTGGTTCAGGGGACGAGTCTGGCATCAGACCCCCTCTGGGAGGGCCGTTAATGCCTGTTGTCCTGGTTGGGCTTCACACCCTAGCCTAGTGTATGGCATGAGATCCCGGGTTTTCCTGGAGATTCAGGCTTCCCTTTCCTCATTCTCTCTGGCAGCTCCTTTTGGGGATGCTCCTGGGAGAGGGAAGGTCAGGTTTGGGCTGCTGTCGCTCCATCTTCCAGTGCCACTGAACTGAGTATGTTCCTCTTCTACTTGGAGGAACTTGGGCTAGGGCCGGTCAGAGCTCTATGGGAAGTTCTACCATCTGGGGATATTGGCGGCTTTGGAGCTGCCAGCCCAGTCCGCTTTCCAGTCCATTCTACCATCGTTCAGGATTGGAGCTTTCCTGAGAATTCCTTCAGGGGGTGATCCCAGTAGTTGGTTTCTCTCGTGGCATCTCTGATTCACGGGGTCCCCGGGGGGGGGTGCAGGTCGGCATGTAGCTAACAAGACTGCGCTCCCCTTTGAGGCTGCCTCCCACCTGGGCCAGATTTCCCGACTCTTCTTGGTCGAACTAGCCCTCTGGAGGGGCTTGTGTCGTCGTCGGCTTCCAACGCCTCCCCCTTCATGGGGGCAGGGCTACGCCACCAGATGGCTCCACTCTACTGGACTGACGCATACTGCGGGTGCCCATTCTCCCTCACCCCCAGATGCTCCTCAGGTTCACAATCCTGTACAGAGGTACAGTCCTCCGCTTTCTTTTCAGGGGGGTTCTCCTCGGCTCCGGGGTTTCTCGATCATCATGGCGGAGGTCGTTGCTTTCCTATTGGATTGCAGCCTCTGTCTGGGTGCTATGTCTGGGCCTTCTCCTCTGTCCTTCGGGTGCAGGGTGGTGGAATCTCTGCTGCACTTCTGCGCAGTCGGGCGTCTCCCTCCTTTCGGGCGACGGTCGGCTCTGGGATCATTGACGTTCTCCATCCTGCCTGTCAGGTGGGCTCAGGCTCACTCAGGTTCATCTGGACCATGTCTTGTCCTGTTGGGGCAGTCTGCCGTCCTCTGAATCCCCGGGTTCGTCTCCCGGGGATGCCTCCTCATCCTTCCTCTGGTAGTTGAATCCAACGGCCTGCTTTTAGGGGTGGCCTGGGTTTTGACTCCCCTGGTGGCTTTTCCTCTGGATGCCAACCTAGGTGGGGGGGGGGGGGTCGCCCTCTCCAAGGAGTCTGGGGTCCCTCTCCAAGGAGTCTGGGGTCTCATCTTCATTCGCGGTCCTCTATTCGCTGGGAACTGAGAGTGGTACTTGAGGTCCTTTTTTGCTGTTCGTGTTCCTTTCCGGGGATGGGCCATTCTAGCGAGTGGCTGCTGTGGCAGCACCCATGGAGCAGTGAATCTCCTGCCCCGTGCCCCATTCACCCAGCTGTGGCTGTGGGTTCAGTTCCTAAGCTGTATTTGTCATCCGAGTCATGATCTATGGATGACAATTGCTGGCTACAGGCTCTCCCTCTAGCGGGCCCCGTTCCCTGGCAACTGTGGGCCACTTGCCATTGGGCGATGCTGTTTGTATTCGTCCGACCGCATTCCTCTTCTTCCTTCTGTAGTCTGCCTGATAGGATCCCTGCCCCTTCAGGCTGGGTTTTCAGCCTCCGGGAGGTCCTCCCGGGAAGGGGGAGCCTGGTCCAAGCGGTGTTCTGCTCCCTGGTCGCCAGTTGGGATGCCCGGAGCTCGTCCTTTTTGCTTCCCGGGCGATTCATACTGTAGCAGCCTATGTCTCCCTGCACCTCGAGTTGAGGCCTGGTGGGGGATGGACCTCTTTCTCCCAGACTGAGGTTTTTTCTTATTGCTTCTGGCTTCCAGTCCCCCTTCTCCCTTCTCGTGGGTTTCCTGGGGAGGGTCTGGTAAGGAGTCCTCTCTGTTCTGAGGGCCCCTCTATGGGCGAGGTGGTATTGGTTCATCCTGCTCATGGCGCTCTAGGTCAGTGGACCAGTCCTTTTGCATTCGGACCTCTGCTTGCTATCTCGTGGTCTTCTGTTCCTTTCGGATGCTCGGCAGTTCGACTTAGCTGCAGGGTTTCTGAGGGCCAGGGCTGAGGCCTCTGGGCCTGTCGGCCGAGTTGGTGGCCTCCTTGCGGACATTCCGCATTCCGGTCACTTCGGCACTTTGTCATGCGGGTGTGAAGTGTTTTTTTCTCCTAAATGTGGTTAGGGCCGGCGTCTTTGATCCGGCACATGCCGGGTTCGGCGTTTGGTTCTAGGTTTGCCACGGATTTGGCGGGGTCCTCATTGTTGGCCTGACTGGGCTTTTTCGCCCTTCCTTTGGACTTCTGTCCTCCTGTGATATCCGTTGTTGTCGACCGGGTTGGAGTTTCTGCTGGCGGTTGCTTCTGGCCTATGTGTTGAGGGGGCTTCAGGCTTTCTCTGGCCAGGACCCGTCGCTGTCTGTCCTGGATGACTGCTTTGTCCTTCACCTGGACCCTTCGTTTCTTCCCGAGGTCTTCTTGGCATTCTTTCGCTCCCAGTGGATGTTTCTTCCTTCCCTTTGTCAACTTCCGCGGACTCCGTTGGTGGTGAACTTTCTTTATTTTTCTGTCCATGGTGCAGTGCTCTGACGTGTGGGCGTCCTGACGTGTGGCTCTATATGTTGGCCGGCCTTTTGGTCGTCATACGGGCGAGGCAATGGCTCTACGTTCTTTTGCCCCCTGGTTTCGGAATGTCTTTCCGGACTCCTTCCTTTCCCGGCTGTTCCTGCTCGTTTCTCCAGTTTTCCCTCTGTCTCCTGGAGGAAAGGGGCTGGGGCTTCTCCGGAGCAGTTTGCTAGGCTGCTTCCTGGGGTTCATTGCATGCTTCCTGAAGTTTTACTGTCTGGCCCTGGCTTCCCCTGGGGCTTTGGCTTTTGGCAGGATAGTCCTGCAGGCTGTAGTCCCACCCTAAGTATTAGTTCGTTGGTATCCCTCCTATGCTGTCGTGGAGGGTGACTAGAGAAAATAGAATTATTCTTACCGTTAATTCGGTTTCTAGGAATCTTCCACGACAGCACTTATTTCCCTCCCTCTGTTCCTCGGTTTTTCCTGGAATGTATTACTGTTATTATTGCTCTCAGGCTATGGTTCTTTGTAAGACACTGGCTAGTGGGAGGTGGGAGGGTCCTTTTAACCTCTTCTGCTTCCTGTCCCAATTAGGGCGTGGCGAGGCTACCTCCTATGCTGTCGTGGAAGGTTCCTAGAAACCGAATTAACGGTAAGAATAATTCTATTTTCCGCCCATGCTTTAACTTCCTGGCTGATGCCTTGAGATATTGCTTCAGTATAGCTACAATCGTCTGCCATTATGATGCTATCTATTTTGTGAAGTTCACCAGTCCCTCCTGATGCAAAACAACCCCACAACATGATGCTGCCACCCATGTGTTTCACAGTTGGGATGGTGTTCTTAGACTTCCCAGCTTCTCCCTTTTTCCCTCCAGATGTAATGGTCATTATGGCCAAACAGTTACATTTTAGTTTTATTAGACCACAGGACATGTCTCCAAAAATGTAGGTCTTTGTTCTTGTGTGCATTTGCAAAAATTAATCTGGCTTTTTTATGTTTCATTTGGATTAATGGCTTCTTCCTGGGAGAGTGGCCTTTCAACCCATTTTGATACAGTGCTTGTTTTACTGTGGATAATAACCAAATCTTACCAGCTTCCGCCATCATCTTCACAAAGTCTTTTGCTTTTGTTCTTGGGTTGGTATGCACATGATGGACTAAAGCACATTCATCCCTGGGACACAAAACACCTCTCGTTCCTGAGCAGTATGATAGCAGTACATTCCCATCTTGTTTGTACAGATGCATGAGGCACCTTCCTGTATCTGGAAATTGCACCCAAGGATGAACCAGACTTGCACTAGTCCACAATTCTCTTCCTGATATCTTGGCTGATTCTTTTAGACTTTCCCATGATTGTACACAAAGAAGCAGTGTGTTTCAGGTGTGCATTAAAATACATCCACATGTGTGTGTCTAATTAACGACGTTGCCAATAAACCTAGAAGCTTCCAAACACGTCATAATCATATAGGCTGTCCCAAATTGTTTAAAGGCATATGAATCTTAGTGTATGTAGACCTGTGACTTTGCAGAAAGTAGTAAAAATGCCTTAACATTTTCTCTCATTAATCTCCTTATTCTAGCATTTGGCAAATATTAATATTTATGGTATTCCTGATTGACTTAAAACGGGAAAGATTTATTCTGATTTCTTGTCAGATAGTGAGAAAAACATGTATGTGTGTCTTTTTATATAGAGTATGTAAACTTTTGGTTTCAACTGTACATGACTCATTGGTTCTACTAATAAACAATAATATGTTTACGTTAAATGTGCTTTTTTTCATATTTATATAGGTATCGTAACAACAAGTGCCCGGCACTGCCTGTCTGCCGCACACTATGTTCTTTTTTTGCAATGATGCAGCCAGTCATTGGGCTCAAGGGTCTTGTGCTGACTAAATCAGCCACACCTCTAAGCACAGTAAGTGGCTGAAACCTGAAAACAGATAGGGAAGCTAGACACCGCTGGACATGCTGTGAGTAAGCTGAGTAAGGCCGGGTTCAGAGAAGAGTATGAAAAATCATCTGATTTTCATCCACAAAACCCAATCCATATTGGAATCTAGGTGGCATGTGCATATTATTATTATTTTTTTAATATATCAATGTGACCTCCTTAATGAGATTGTCCAGTCTAAAACTGATAATTTTGTAGTCACTCTTTGACCGCAGACTTCTCAATGTTATCAGCGCCTCCCAGCGATCCTCAGCGCTGGCGAGACTGCAATGGGGCTGTAATGACGCGAATCGCGTCATTTCCGGTATCGGGTGATGTCAGTACACCCACGCCGCATGCGCAGTGCGGGGCTTGAAGCCTACAGAGTGGCGTGGGTGTACTGACGTCACTTGAAACTGGAAATGACGCGATTCGCGTCATTGCAGCCCCATTACAGCCTCGCCAGCGCTGAGGAGTGCTGGGAGGCGCTGATAACATTATGCCTTGCAGATCACGCCTATTAAGGCGTGCTATTATGATGACATGGGCCCACCTGGGTGACTAAAGAATAGCCCCTACTCTCATTATCATCACTAATGAGTAAGTGCTATAACTTTTTTCTTCACTTTCACTGGATGCATTTATTACCAAAAAAAGGAGTGTGGGATTACTGATGGGAGGCTGCAGGGACATGTTTTAATAGCTTAGGAGGCGTTTTGGAGGTGACAGGATCCCTTTAACTTAATATTTTGTTGCGCAACCTTTTGAGGCAATCACTGCAATCAAACAATTCCTGTAACTGTCAATGAGACTTCTACACCTCTCGAAAGGTATTTTGGCAAACTCCTCAAGAGCAAACTGTTCCAGTTGGCTCATGTTAGAAGGTTGCCTTTTCCAGACTGCATGTTTCAGCACTTTCCAAAGATATATAATAATAATATATAATATTTATTCATTTATATAGCGCTATTAATTCCATAGCACTTTACATACATCAATAATGCTGTCCTATCAGTATGTCTTTACAATGTGGGAGGAAACCGGAGTGCCCGGAGGAAACCCACGCAAACACGGGGAGAACATACAAACTCCTTGCAGATGTTGTTCTTAGTGTCCTTGGTGGGAATTAAACCCAGGACCTCAAGACCCCAGTGCTGCAAAGGCTACAGTGCTAACCACTTGAGCCACCGTGCTGCCCCTAAAGATGTACAATAGGATTTAGGTCAGGGCTTCAGAATAGTCCAATGTTTTCCTCTTAGCCATTCTTAGGTGTTTTTAGCTGTGTATTTTGGGTCATTATCCTGTTGCATGACCTGTAACTGAGACCAAGATTTCTGACACTAGGCAGCACCTTTCTCTCTAGAATCCTTGATAGATTTCATTGTTCCCTGCACAGATTCAAGGAACCCTGTGTCAGATGCAGCAAAGCATGCCCAGAACATAACAGAGCCTTCTCCATGTTTCACAGTAGGGACAGTGTTCTTTTCTTTATATGCTTTATTTTTGCGTCTGTGAACATAGAGCTTATGTGTCTCCCCCAAAATTTGCATTTTTGTCTCATCTGTCCATAGGACATTGTCACACAAGCTTTGTGGCTTGTCAACATGTAGTTTGGAAAATTCCAGTCTGGCTTTTTTATGATCTTTTTTTCAACAATGGTGTCCTCCTTGGTCTTCTCCCATGAAGATCTATCTATCTATCTATCTATCTATCTATCTATCTATCTATCTATCTATCTATCTATCTATCTATCTATCTATCTATCTATCTATCTATCTATCTATCTATCTATCTTTAGATTCAGCACAGTAGTAGTACATATAAGTAGGTGCAATAGTCCTGTACATAGTGCTCCATTGTGTGGTGATACTTATCAAAAACAGGCAGCACTCCAGGCACAAAGATATTTTCTGGACCCTTCATTAGGCCAAGTGATGTCCACTTTGGCTCAAACAACGACTGATGGTGCGATCTGACACTGATGTTCCTTGAGCTTGAAGTTCACCTTTAATATCCTATAGAAGTTTTCCTGGGCTCTTTTGTTACCATTCGTATTATCCGTCTCTTTGATTTGTCATCAATTTTCCTTCAGCGGCCACATCCAGGGAGGTTGGCTATGGTCCCACGGATCTTTAATTTCTGAATAATATGTGCAACTGTAGTCACAGGAACATTAACCTGCTTTGTCTTATAACCTTTACCTTTGACATGCTTGTCTATAATTTTCTTTCTAATCTCTTGAGGCAACTGTTTCCTTTGCTTCCTCTGGTCCATGTTGAATGTGGTACACATGTAGCCAAACAGCACAGTGAGAATCTGTAGCCCTATATACAGGCCCACTGACTGATTACAAGATTGTAGACACCTGTGATGCTAATTAGTGGATACACCTTGACTTAACATGTCCTTTTTGTCACATTATTTTCAGGGGTACCATCATTTCTGTCCAGGCCTATTTCATGAGTTTAATTTTTTCAACAACTCTGTGGAAGCAGGCCTGAAAAGCAATGTCTGACTTTCATTTGTTCATTTTCATAGAATTTGTTTTACTTATTTTTACTTTTGTCACATACAAGTTCTGTGACCACTGTAGGTTTTACCTTCATTAATCGATGGGTACCAAGAAATTTGACCACGTGTGTATGTTGGAGTGAACACTGTTTCTGTCTTTACAGGGACAGTGAAGTGCAGCAATCCCTGTTATAGCCACCGGTAAGTGGGGGCGCCATATCGTTTATTAGGGTGTCGACCCCCACTGTACTGAAGTAAATAGGAGGGAGTGTAGCCTACTTCTCTCTTCCTTCCCCACTGACTGTGTGCACTTTTTAGCTTTTAATCACATTGTGAGGTTGCAGTTTTCAAATAAAGTTAATTGTAAAGGTTATTTATTGTTTTCATTAGGTTTTCACATGAACAAAATTCCACAATTGGATGTCTTTAAAAAAATGTTCCTATGCTAAGATAATATTATATGTGTGTCCCTGCTATGTACTGTGTAATGGATGTGTCTGATTGTACAGGGAGTATACAGCACGGGATCACACATTTTTTTTCATTCTGTGAAGTACAACATTTTTTAAAACAAGTAGAGGAAATTATTTACTTCACAGAAGGAATCAGCTGTGATCCCCTGATGTAATATCTGTATACTCTTTTGCTTTCTCCCCTGCCCAAGAGCTGTAGTATGATCAGACCATGTCCCTGTACGGGCAGACACATCCATTACACAGTACATAGCAGGGACACATATAGAAGATTATCTCAGCACAGGAGATGTAGTATGATCAGACCATGTCCCTGTACGGGCAGACACAGGAGTTGTTAATGCTGTGAGCTGGAGCTCTGAGGAGCAGGAGGGGTTAATGCTGTGAGCGCAGCTCTGCAGTACAGGAAGGGTTAATGCTATGAGTGCAGCTCTGAGGTGCAGGAGGGGTTAATGCTGTGAGTGCAGCTCTGAGGATCAGGAGGGGTTAATGCTGTGAGTGCAGCTCTGCAGTACTAGAGATGGCTATGTCGGGCGTGCAGCCGGCTCCATGCTGGGAGCAGTAGTCCCCCCAGGATGTGTCTGGCAGGACTCGCCATAGCCGCCCCTCAGACCACGCTTCTCCCCGGCTGTGCTCCGCCCCCACAGCCCGGTAATGAGCCCCGGTGTACCGTCGCTTGCTCCCGGCCGGGGCTCCGCACTGTGCGGGCTGACCACGCTTCTCCCCGGCTGTGCACCGCCCCCACAGCCCGGTAATGAGCCCCGGTGTACCGTCGCTTGCTCCCGGCCGGGGCTCTGCACTGTGCGGGCTGACAATTCACCTCACCAGCGGCTGCAGCAGGGGCAGGGGGGGGCACTGACAGCACTTCTCCCCCCAGGACATCTCCCGCCGCTGTAGCAGGGGCTGGGCTCTGACAGCACCCCCTCCCCTCGGCAGTGGCCGTGGGTATACCGCTAGGAAGCCACTACTAGCCGCCCGGATCATTTAAACAGCGCTCCGGCGGCCATTTTAAATCGAATTACACGATTGTTAACAAAACTACAATCGTGGCCACAGCAGGGGGCGAATTAATCGAATTAATTCGATTAATCGCCCAGCCCTACTGCGAAATCTAAAATCTAAATTAAACAAAGCCAAATGTATGAAACATAAAAAAGAATGAATACTTTACCTCTCCGACACCTTTTCCCGGTGTTCGGTGCTGATGCTAGGAGATCTGTGTCCTGCAAGATCCTGCGGTGACGTCAGAGGGGCGTTCCCGGCGCTGATTGGCTGCTCGCGGTCATGTGATATGTATCAAATGTCCGAGCACCCAATCCGCGCCGGGAACGCCCCTCTGACACCACGGCAGGTCCTGGCAGAAGACACCTTGCCTGGCCTCGGCACCAAACACCGGGAAAAGACGTCGGAGAGGTAAAGTATTAATTCTTTTTTATTTTTCATACACTTGCCTTTGTTAATTTAGATTTCGCTGTCTATATTAATACACTGTGAAATCTAATGGGCTGTCACAGCTGTCACAGAGGGGAGGAGGAAGCAGGATTCTTCCTCCCCTCTGTGACATCACAGGGAGAAAACGCAGGAGCAGCTGCGTAAAGAATTGACATATCAATTTTTACGCAGCTGCGTTTTCTCCCATAAACGCACTGCGTATTTTGAAAAGCGTGCCTAAAAATGTGCAGCAAAATACACAATGTGTGAACGCAGCCTAAATGGTTTATCATGAGGTCTTCACTGCAGTTCTTCCCAACTCCTAGAGGGTCCCTTTGAATAAGATGCTACATGTCTATGCCCAATGCACATGCAGATGGATATTTCAGAAGTGTTTTTTTTTTTTTTTTTTTTTTTTGTTATATAAAGCTTTCCCTCCTAGATTGAAATTAAACCCATGAAAAAGAGAGCAAGGTATGCTTGGGAAATATAGTCTTCACATGCTCCTATGTGTCAGAGTCATATCCTATCCTAATACAAAGAATAAATTAATACATATGTTCAGAGCTGTAGCTAGGCTTGCTTTCACCCAGAAACATGTACTGCCCTGTATCTAAATACCTCAGTAAGGCAAAATGGCTTGTTGGGGCCCCCAATAACACCGGGAAAATGCCTGTTTCTCCCCACTCTCCCTATGTGTTATAACCCTGCACACGACTGTCTGTATACAGTAATGTGAAACATTATTATGGGATTAATGGCAACTTCAAGGCATAGTCTGACATGTTCTTGAAAATTGTGCTGCAGTAACTTTCATTGATAAATGTCCTGTTTCAAGTTCCTTACACCACAAGGTAATTTTTCTAATTTCATGCTGCCATATGTGATCAAAGAATGGCTAGATGAGATGATCTCCATGGGTCAGAATCTGTAAAGGGTTTTTCCAAGATCCTATTCCAATATGTAGTAGGTGTAATAACAATATAATTATTTACCTCCAATTAGAATTGTAGTTTAGTTCTCCTGATAAGCTATGTCTATTCCTCATGTGCAGGGCATTGCAGGACCTTCGGTATCCATGGTAACAGCCACGCATTTAGGGAAGTCAGTTAGTTGCTCGTGGTTATAATCATGGATACCCAAGGTCCTGCAATGCCCTGCACATGAGGAAAAGACATTGCTTATCGGGAGAACTACACTACATTTGTATTTGGAGGAATTTGCTAATATTATTATTGTTATTATTCTTATTCCTAGTACATATTGGGATAGGATCTTGGAGACCACAATACCTCTTGAACTGTTTGACCCATAATTTATATTTGTAAGGATAATTGCTATTACTGCACAGGAAGCCTTGTATATGTTCTGTGGATTAGATAGGTCTGTGACCTATCCACAGGTCACTTCTCTGCTTCTATAGTTATAGCTAACAGAGCGAACCATACAAATTCACAGCCATGGGATACTGGCTGGTTCAGACTACCTTATTCTCCTGATAGATGTGAGTCCCAGAAATAAGACCCCTTGTTAGGAAAAACTTACAGCACATTCTTTAGATGTTCTATAAATGTCTTTGTTGGATTACTCTGAAAATAATTGGCTGTATTGTTCGCCTTTTTTCCACTTGTTTTCTACTGTAGTAATGTGCGGTAGAGCCTGTTGGGGTAAACGTTAGAGCTTTTTTTCTAGGTTTGTGCAGTGGAGCCTGTAAGGGTAAACCGCCGTTCTATGTTGAAGAACACGTAACACGGCAGCTCCCTTTGTTTCATGTTGATCTTTGTATGTAGCAGGTGAATAGTTGCTTAGCCTGTCTAGTGACATAGTTCTCAGCGAGATCTGACTTGCTGTAACCCATTTAGGAAATCTAGAAAGTTTGCACTTCTCCCTGCCCTAAGGCCTCTTTGAGATGTACTTACAGCTTTTTTAATGTGATGCTGAGTGAGACCCTTGTGACTTTTTGGGGGGGAAGAATTCTAGCGTGTCCAAAACACAGAGCCCAATGACCTAGTGACCGTATATCTGTCACACAGGAGCCTGCAGGTATATGAAGAGTCTGGTATCTCCCATACAGAACATCTAAGACGACAACAAGAAGAGGATGGAGGTGGTCCCTTAGGAGGGGCCTTGAGATATCAGCACCACTGCATCTTTTGGCTGCATTCCGACCAGGAAGGTAAGGACAAGTAAACCAATTATACAAGAACAATAAAAGGTACTTGACCTATGTCAACATTTTTTTTTTCCTTATTTTATGTCCCTTTGTATAACTAATAGTATCTAAATCACTTTCTCAAAATTATTTTTCAGTTCTTAATGCCAGACTGAATGCCAGGGTGGATGAAATGTTGGAGATGGGATTGATTCAGGAGCTCCAAGACTTCCATAAACGCTATAATGAGAAGATCGTTGCTCAGTCAGTGTAAGTCTTTTTGCTTGAAGATGGGAGTTCTTCTGGGAGTTGTGTTTCTAAGGTTGCTCAAAGGGAACCGTAGTATAATAGGGTTCATGGGGATAATTTTGTTTTTAAGGCCCGGTGCAGTTTAAAGACTGACTAAACTTTCTTTTTTAATAATGTCCAACATGAAAAATTATTAAACTCTCTAAATCCTTTACTAAAGAATTTGTCTGCTCCATGAAAAAAATGATTTTCAAAGTTTCTTAATTCTCCAGGTGAAAAAAATTATTATAAAAAAATAAGAATTAAAAAGTTGTAATTCCTTTTCTTTAATGCTTTATCATTAGCCATAGCAACGTAATCTGTACATCATACCCAATGTCTTCTGTTTACTAGCCAGGACTACCAGCATGGCATTTTCCAATCTATTGGCTTTAAGGAATTTCATGAATACTTGGTAACAGAGGATCAGGAAGATATTCTTCTGCAGAAAGGTGACTGATATCAGCAATATTTTTTTGTAAACTCTGCAAAGAAATAAGATTCTAAATAAAACTTAAGATTTAATTGCATAAAAATATATTTGAAAATATTATCTACTGTGTAATTAAAGGTTTTTCAACTTTGCAAAAAACTTGATAGGTTTAAACTAGTGAAACATTTTTTCTCGATATGTAACATATATATATATATATATATATATATATATATATATATATATACATTACATTCCAGGTGCAGGTGTATGGAGCATGATTAGGGGGGTTTAACCACTAATGACCCTATAATTCACTACTAAGTAGAACACCATCATTTAAAGAGAACCTGTCAGCATGATTAATGTCCGTAATGTAAAGTGAAAGCTATAAAACTGATTACATTGATACCTTTGGTGATGAAATCCACTTTCTTTTTCTTTAATCACCATTTTACGTTGTCTAAAAATTAGATTTTGGTACACAGAGGCCAGACTGTACACTGGGCCTTCTCCCTATCTGTGATTCAATGACCCCTCCACCTGCCTCTGTTCTGTGAATGACATCATTGCTGGGATTTTTTAAAAAGGAAAAAGAAAAAGGTCATTCAAAGGACATAAGCAGGCAAAGGGGTTGGGTAATCACAAACCGGGAGAAGACTCAGTTAGCTGAATGTACTTGGGCATGCAAATCATCATGATCCGCCACTGGCAGCTAATTTTGCAATTGCCGTTACATTGATTTTGTTGCGGGATCAGTTGTATATCCATTTCTCCACTATTTCCAAGGAGCAGTTCTTACCAAGACAATGCCAGGCCCTTGTGTTTCTTAATGTACTATAAACAGTGCTTGGTCTTAACAAGCTACCATGACCAGCAGAGTACCTGGGGATCTTGTGAGGTTGTTACACCACATGATCCCCACGCCCAGTCACCGCTGGCTTTTCTCTACCTACCTTCAGACGTATAAGTAAGTAACATGAAGTGAGCGACCAGCTGCAGCTCTCATAACATGTTCATTACTCATACGTCATAGAGAAGCCGACGGCGATTAGGCGCAGGGCTCACATGAAGTCACAACCTCATGTAAGCCCCAGTAACGCGAGTGCCGGCACCGCCAGAATGATGGCAACATTGAATGTGTGCATAAACATTTTAATTAAATGGGGCCAAATGTGAGAAATGAGAAGGGGTTGTCCAAGTAGTGGATAACCTCTTTAAAAACATCCCAAGGCATATAATTAAGTGTGTGCATTGGAGCGCTTGGCATTCATACTCAAAACTGAATAAACTGAGACATTTTGAATATTTTGTTTCTTTTTTTCATCATTTGCATATTATAACATGCCTATTGATCGGGTGATTTCATAATTCCACAACTTCTCCTCCATTAGGATTTAGTGTATGAGTATATGTTCTGATACTGGTAAATAGAATCATTAATAGTCAATTCTATTTTACAGGTATTGAAGCTCTGAAGCAGAGAACACAAAAATATGCCAAAAAACAAAATAAGTGGGTGAAAAACAGATTTTTGAAACGTATGTAAATTTATTAATTTTATATAGCTTTAGTAAACCTTTTACACTGTTTCATGTAACAGCTTTTCTTAACCCCTTCCTAACCCAATACGTTGTACAACGTCATGGGCCGGTTACCGGTGTTTGATGTGAGCTCCGGTGCGTTGCTCACATCATTTCCCCGACATCTTAGCTGATCTCATCAGCTGAGATGACGGGCTTGCAGCACCGATCGGATCCGGGATCCAATCGGTGCTGTTAACCCTTTGGATCCCGCTGTCATTTACTGACAGCGGGATCTAAAGCTGCCACGGCAGGGAACGCACTGTTCCCCACCAGCATCGGAGAAGAGATCTCCAGCATTCACGTGTGCTGCAGCTCATCGGGATCTGTCACAAGTGATAGGATGCTGCAGCAGCGTGCCTCGCTATGGTGCAGTGTAAAAGTAAGAATTAATTTAATAAATTTTTTACAAACATGTAAAAAAAAAAAAAAATCTAAGTTCAAATCACTCCCCCAAAATAAAAGTATTAAAAAAAATACACTTATTTGGTATTGCTGCATTCAGAAATGCCCGATCTATCAATATATAGAATCAATTAATGAGAGCCATAAACTGCTTAACGGAAAAAAAAGGTCCAAACGGCAACTTTTTTTTTTTTTTTTTTTTGTCGCAACATTGCTATAAAATGCAACAATGGGCAATCAAAACCACATATCCTCCCAAAAATGGTATCAGTAGAAACGTCAGCTCAAGGCACAAAAAAAAGCCGTCACACAGCCCCAGATCCTAAAATTTAGGGCGCTACGGGTCGCAGAACATGACAAAACTAAGGGAATACTTTTTTTTTTTTTTTTTTCTCCCCTTCTCAAATTTCTGAATTTGTTTTCACCACTTAGATACCAATAAAGGTATACATGCTTGGTGTCTACAAACTCGTACCGACCGGAGACATCACACCGTCACGTTGGTTTTACCATATAGTGAACATGGCAACTAAAAACCCCAAAAAACAAACGTGTAATTGCACTTTTTTTGCAATTTTTCTGCACTTGGAATTTTTTCTCTATTTTCCTGTACACTATATGGTAAAATAAATGATTGCATCTGAAAGTACAACTCGTCCAACAAAAAACAAGCCTTCATATGTCTACATTGACGGAAAAATAAAAAAGTTATTGCTCTTGGAAGCAGGGGAGCAAAAAACGAAAATGAAAAACGATTAATTTCCGGGTCATGAAGGGGTTAATGTGCTCTACAGTAAGTTTTGATTTTTCTTTTCACGATTTTTGAATTAGAGTGCACATACCGTGTGTGTGTATATATACTAGATGGTGGCCTGATTCTAACGCTTCGGGTATTCTAGAATATGTATGTAGTTTATTTATGAAGATTTAAGAATAATGCAAATGAATACACGATATCTATCATCTTACCTATGTGTCTATCGTCTATGTATGCTATATTTATTTATGATCTCTCTATGCATGTTTAAGTGAAGTTCGTCACACTGACTCACAGCCTTGTAAACAGGAGTGAACTGCGTCACACTGTCGCAGCATTCAAATCACGTTCCAAGCCGTGCGCCGCATCTCTAATTGGTTGCCGTAGCGACCAATGAAAGACGCAGAATTTAAACCGCGCGCCAAGCCTCAGCAGCGACCAATCAGCGGCGCAGGATTCATATTTTCTGCTAAGCTTGGCGTGCGGTTTGAATCCCTCTCGGGTACTACCGCAGCGAGCAGCCGGAAGATGACCGGCTCGGACCTCTGTGAGGCAGTTAGCCGCTGCTCAGCTACTGCTGCACAGAGGTCAGCGGCTCGCCAGCCGGGAGATGACCGGCTGAAGCCGGGCATCTCCCGGCTGGCTCGCCGTGGACCTCCACACGCGGCTGTTTTGCATACGCTGCGCTCATTGGTCGCCATGGCTAGCGGCGGACAATGAGCGCTGGCGCGCAATTTCGGCCTCAGACGGAAGTGGCTACAAGGAAATTATATAGTAGATATGTGTATATGTATGTACATGTGTATGTATAATATATTATATTATTTTATATGTACACTAGATGGTGGCCCGATTCTAACGCATCGGGTACTCTAGAATATGTATGTAGTTTATTCATGAAGATTTAAGAATAATGCAATGAATACACAGGTTTTTCCGGGTAAAATATATACATTATCATTTAAATCCTGCGGCAGTATCACTGATTGGTCGCAGCCGGCCATGACCAGTCAACGAAGACGGTTTAAATCCCATGCCAATATCGCTGATTGATTGCTTCCGCCCCTTTGAGATGTGGTTGAGGGCTGCCCCTTTAAGATGTGGTTGGGGACTGCCCCTTTAAGACGTGGTTGGGGACTGCCCCTTTAAGACGTGGTTGGGGACTGCCCCTTTAAGACGTGGTTGGGGACTGCCCCTTTAAGACGTGGTTGGGGACTGCCCCTTTAAGACGTGGTTGGGGACTGCCCCTTTAAGACGTGGTTGGGGACTGCCCCTTTAAGACGTGGTTGGGGACTGCCCCTTTAAGACGTGGTTGGGGACTGCCCCTTTAAGACGTGGTTGGGGACTGCCCCTTTAAGACGTGGTTGGGGACTGCCCCTTTAAGACGTGGTTGGGGACGGCCCCTTTAAGATGTGGTTGGGGACTGCCCCTTTTAAAAAGTTGTTGGGGACAGAGCCTTTAAGAACTGGTTGGGGACGGCCCCTTTAAGACGTGGTTGGGGACGGCCCCTTTAAGACGTGGTTGGGGACGGCCCCTTTAAGACGTGGTTGGGGACGGCCCCTTTAAGACGTGGTTGGGGACGGCCCCTTTAAGACGTGGTTGGGGACGGCCCCTTTTAAGACGTGGTTGGGGTACAGTACACTGTACTCAGTGTATTTGAAATATGGCGGCATAGCGCTCGCCGATATTCTGATTGGTCACCGACATATTTCAAATACACTGAGTACAGTGTATTTGAAATATTGCAGAATAGTGCGCGCCGCTATTCTGATTGGTCGCCGCGTTCAGCGTGGCGACCAATCAGAATAGCGGCGTTCGAACCGCGCGCCAAGCCGCACTACTTCTCTGATTGGTCACCGCGGCGGCCAATCATAAGAGTACTGCGGCTTGGCACGCGGTTTGAATGCCGCGAAGTGCACCACCGCTGCGAGCAGCCAGGAGATCTCATCTCCCGGCTAGCTCGCCGCTGACCGGAGCTCAGCCGCGGCACAGAGGTCAGCGGCTTGCCGGCTGGGAAATGACTGGCTGACGCCGGTTATCTCCTGGCTGGCTCGCCGCGGACCTCCGTGCCGCAGGTAGCCGCGGCTGAGCTCCGGTTACCGGCTCGCAAGCCAGGAGACGACCGGCTAATGCCGGTCTTCTCCCGGCTGGCTCGCGCGCGCCGGGTCCACCATTTGCTGGACCAAGCATACCTGTGGAAGCGCTGCTTCCGCCGGGCTGCAAATTGGCGCGAAATTCGAACGTTCAGCACGCGCTATTTGCATACTCTGAGCTCATTGGCCGCCACCTTCGGCAGCGGCCAATGAGCTGCCTTTTTGTGTGGCGCGCGATTTTGGTTAGACAGACTCAAAAAACACTTATGGCCACTTTACACACACCAACTTATCTGTCCAACTTCTGAACAACTTGCTGGTTGCAGTGAAATCATGGACATATTGCTCCATTTTGTGGCTGTGTACAATGGAGCAATGTGTCCATGATTTCACTGCAACCAGTAAGCTGTTCAAAAGTTGGACAGATAAGTTGGTGTGTGTAAAGTGGCTCTTAGGGCCCTTTCACATCAGCGTTTTTTGAAATTTGCGGCAGATGCGGTGAAAAAAACGCATCTGCCGCAATTACCGCATACCGGCTCCACTTGCGGCGCGGTTGCGGTAAACGCCATGCAAAGTATAGGCGTACTTGCGGCAGGTGCGGCAAGTGCGGTTTTGCACTTGCGGCAGGTGCGGCAGCGGAAAAAAAACGCGGTCAGCCGCAGTTTTTTTTGCTGCCGCAAGTGCAAAACCGCACTTGCCGCACCTGCCGCAAGTACGCCTATACTTTGCATGGCGTTTACCGCAACCGCGCCGCAAGTGGAGCCGGTATGCGGTAATTGCGGCAGATGCATTTTTTTCACCGCATCTGCCGCAAATTTCAAAAAACGCTGATGTGAAAGGGCCCTTAGACAATTATATAGTAGATATTTTTTTTTAGTGGCGTGGATTATTGGTCCCCAACCTTTCCTTCCATGAGTCACACTCTGTGTGATAGAGGGTTGTGGGCCAAATCCAGATAGCCCCCCCCCCTTCCTCCTAGAAGTGATATGCAGTTCCTGTTTCCCACTCCTCCCACAGAAGTGGCCCCAGTTACCAGTATAATGACCGTCAAAGCTGTTCATAGAAATCACACCGAGGCAGCATGCCTAGATCCATGGGTTCCTACTTTGCCTATCTTTGGTATTCTTACATCAAGCACTCCCACCAAACTATCCAGCTTCAAGCACCTTTTCTGACTGGCAGTACCATCCTATATCGAGGCAGTATCTTCTAATTTAGATCTGCTCTTCTGTGTGGGTCTTCTCATAAAAGTTACCATCTGGAGATTTGCTCCTCATAGCTTTTAGCTTGACTTTGTGGTAATGTACCAAGCTGATGGACAGCCACATGCCACACATCAAGGTCCTGTGAGCCACACGTGATTCCTGAGCCACAGGTTAGAACTCCTGGATTAGATATTTCCGGTATATGTTAGAACAGGAAACGGGTACCTGCAATATGCTGGTCTTGAACATCCAATACCAGAAAAATACACCCCCAAGTAACTGCATAAATTAATTAATGGATCCTAATATTTTGGATCTGTGAATATCGGCTTTCTGTCTAGGTAATATTTTTCAATACGCTATTTCTATTATTATTTTCTCATATCCCTGTCTGCTTAGTTTCTTCTCCCCACCCTTTCACTTTTGGATTCCAGCCAATGTCAGCAGCTGCTCTTCGCATACTATGGCACAAAGCAGGCACGGAGCAGGTGCTCATCCAAAGTTTCATATTTAAGGAAGAGCAGATGGAATGCAGGCCCTGTTCCTGCCGTGATCATAACAGAAGGCACAATTTGCTCCACGTTTTTTTTGTTTTGCCGTGTAGGAGAAGCTCTTATTCACTGTGTGTAGAACATGAAACATTGTACCAATGAATTTAATGCATGCGTGTTTGTCTGCACAAGCTGTTTTGGCTACGGTATAGTTTTAATGGAAATAAATTACTTTTGTTTCAACATATTACATTTTCAATTCCAGGTTTGGTAAAAATCTGCTTTGAACTGTACCAAATTCATTAAAGGTTATTAGGACTTGCTTATTTTTCCCTATGGGGCAAAGAACTAACAGGCAAATAGTTGCCAACTTCCTTCGGCTTGTGCCAGCTAAATGTGTTTACTGACCTCTCCAGCAGCTTTCGGTGACCTCACATCCACAGAGGAGCTTCTTCTCTTCCACTCTCCTCAGTCTGCAGGGGGGAACTGGCGATATGCTGATTGACAGCCGGCGCCCCGCTGCCTAATTGGGGAGCCAGATGTTACATCATACTGTCAGCAGTGATGTCCCATCAACAGAGCAAAGTGGAGGAGTAAGATCGGAGGTTAAATGAAGTAGTAGAATCACTGGCAGGAGCAGTCTGTGACCACTCTGAGCCGTCAGACTTCGGTGACAGGCACTACACGAAGGTAGTTGGCAGCAACCTCCTTGTAAGTTTTCAGCTCCATAGGAAATAGGAACAAGCAATTCCCAGATATCTTCTCTAAGAAGTGTGCACGTCATATTGATTATGACACATTTTTCATCTGCCATGTGCCACTGCCAATTTTGTACTACAATTAGGGGTTTTCCCTGACCTGTCTAGTGTGTTTCTTGGTTTTCGCAATGCTGTTTGAGTCCCAGTGTGCTCAAACTAAACTTTTGAGGCCTTCACAGAATCCTTCACAAATACTTGCTGCTTTGTATTGGTATATCAATATTTACGTATGTGGGTGTAATGTGTAAAAAAAAAAAAAAAAAAAAAAAAAAAAAAAAGTGGAAAAGTTCACGGGGGACGAATAGTTTTACAAGTCTCTTTAAATATTTTTTCCCATTAGAAAGCCCCCACACAGAACAGTACTCTCAGTTCAGTATCACAGCCTCATTGATAATAGTGTTGCTCATATTGCAAATTAAATAGACAGCAGATATAACATTCCATAGAACGAAGGGGCATTAGTCAATGTTTCAATGATTTATTCTCCAGACGTATGGCATACAAATGAGTTATTCTGTAAGTCAGGAGGTGCAGAAGGTTTGTGAAGGTTGTATTGTGTTTTAGATGCTTTCTTCAGTCTCTGACCAGGTTACAGAAGTCGTTATACAATGCATAATGGACCTTGCCTTCTTCCTGCCCTACTGAATTTATCATTTGTATGCTGAATGACTAGAGAATAAAGAATTAAAACAATGATGAATGCCACTTGTTTCTTTTGAATGTAAGATATATTTCTGAAGCTAACCGTAAGTTTAACTTTGTTTGTAGGGCCTGGACCAAATGTACCACGTGTGTATGGACTAGATGTGACTGATCTCTCCGCTTGGGACAAAAATGTCCTGTCACCCGCTATGCAGATTGTTAGCAGCTTTTTACAGGTTTGCATATTAAATTACTCCACGTTTGGAATAAAAGTGGTTTGGCATTTTTCTATATTTTAAGCCTATTGAACCTAACATAATGTGTAAAGGGGCATACTTTTACAAAAAGCGACCTGAAGTTGCAGTGTGTAAGGGGCTCAGGTGGTGGGTGTGGTTTGCTGTCGGTGGGCGTGGCTCGGTGGTTTCTTCCAAGAACCGAACGAGTGTTCATTTTTTAGTCCACACAATTGTGGAGGTGCTTATACTAGAAGTGGGGGTCTGGGGGTAAGACCCGCAGGAGGAGTTGCTAATTTAAAATTTATTAGTGGGCGTGACCAGTTGGTAGGCGTGGCAGGGCGTCCGTCCGTGCACTAGAATGGATCATGTAGGGGGAGTTTGGCCCCCTCTTCCCTCCCACCCGGGCTTCTACCCCCAGACCATGCTTCCATAATAATCACCTGCACGACCGCATGGACTTAAAAATTAACATTTGTTCCCTTGGTGAAATGCCAAGCCGTGCCTACCACCTGAGCCGCTCGCAGCCCGCAACTTCTGGACGCTTGCCGTGGAAAGATACATACTAATACTACCTGCTGTTTAATTTAATTACATTTCAGGTGTTGTTTCTACTGCATATATTTATGAGAGGGACTAACAATGGATGAAGCAGGCACGAGATGACTACAATATGAGACAACTACATTATGAAAGTGGTTGTCCACTACTAGGACAACGCCTTCTTTTTCTTCATGTCTCCCACAGATAAAATAAGAGCCTATATTCCCCTTCTATACTTGCACTATTGACATTGTGACGTTATGTGAACCCTGCATCCAATCACTCACTACTTCTCTTACCACGCCGTCGGATGACATGGCCAGTCAACCAGAAGTTTGCGGCAGTCACAGATTAATTTCCTGTTACTTAACTAACTCACTTGGTTTGCATGTTGTCAAAATGCCACGTGAGCCCCGAAACCACGATTACTGACACCGCTGGATAGGCACCAGCATGGAAGGTGAGTATAGGCTGTTTTATTTTATCTGGGAGAGACATGCAGAATAAGAAGGGGATGTCCTATTAGTGGACACCCCTCTAAAGCCTGCACAGATTACATGCTACTGTCACCCCTGTACTCTCCCAACACAATCCACCGCTCCTTCACACACACCTATTTAAAAAATAAAATGAGTTGGATACCTTGTGAAAACCTTTGAGCTCTCCAGTTCCTGCAACTTTTTTTCTGTTTTGTGCGGTCACTCCAATTCAAACATTATTTACATTTCTGGCTTTTGAAGCGTAGAATGTGAAATGTCTATATGCACTCCAACCGAGCGTTTCTCCAGTCTTCTCTGGAGGTGTGAACTTTAACGTCTTCCTCCCAGACACAACTTAGCAGCATCTGAGACTACTAAAATGCTGGATCACCTGCTGAGCTGTGGATTCGGCACAGTGTCTCAGAAGGAGATGACCGCTCAGTGCAATGCGGCGGTTCTATCACAGTGTACATAGGGGAATGGAGTGTGGAGGGTGGCGGGCACGCTAGAGACTGAAGGATGACGGGCATACTGAGACTAGGGCGGGCTTGTTGCCTTGTGGGGAAGGCATGCTTGGGACTGGGGAGAGCTTGTTGCAGTCTGGGGCGTGTTTGTAGGAGAGTGGGTGGAAATGACAAATAGTGACATTTTCTCCCAAGCTCCAAAACAAACACGCCCCCTGGTTGGTCTCTTCCACACGCAGAATAGTGATTGAAAGGTAACCCGGCAAAATGCTGACCAGGTGTAACTTACAAACTGTCAGCATTCTGCAGCCTAGATACACATATAAATTATACAAAAAGCCCAGACAGCCCCTTTAATGTCTGCACTGCTTTGCCATTAAAACAGGACTGTTAGCCGCCACTTTTGGACATGGTGTTATCCTGTTTCTTAATTTATAGGAAAGTGCTTAATTCCTAAATTCTTAGTGACCTCTTCCAACCTATAATGCATACAGAAAAATGTGAAAGCCTCATCCTGTAGGGACCAAGACCACTTGCTATATTTCCAGAAATTAATACAGTAGTATTACTTGAAACATCTTGCCTACGC
The DNA here is from genome assembly GCA_033576535.1 of Allobates femoralis. NCBI lineage: Eukaryota > Metazoa > Chordata > Amphibia > Anura > Aromobatidae > Allobates > Allobates femoralis. The sequence goes on from JARQOC010000002.1 coordinate 398,710,603, forward strand.
TTTGACTTGCCATTGACAGTATCTGTTCCCTCAATGTATCACTGCAGCCTGAGTCCCCCACAGACTGGTACATTTATGAATTATATGCATTTTGCTTTAATTAAGAGATAAACATGCACAAACACAATTTTGACAGATTCCAAATCCAACCTGTCTAATCCTTGATTTTCCTGTTAGCTAAAGATTGGCAAATCTAAATTGAGCTGCAGTACCTGGCAATGGCCACAAACATTTAGCGGAGCTGTGCTGTATAATCTTTGTGATTGTTTACATGCAACTGCCAGAGCTGATAGCAGCTGATCAGTGGGGATATTTGGTCCCTACTTCCATAATATTAATGACCTATACTTAGGATAGATCATCAATATTATAGTACTGAAGCAACCCTTTTAATCATATTTTATTAGAAAAATTGCTCAAAATCCTTGTTAGGCTGGCTTCACACTGCAGTTTTTTCACTGATCAGTGTCCATCCAGTTTGTGTGCCAAAACCACGAGAGGAACCAGGAAAGGAACTTGCAGAGAAAAAGTATAATTGAAAGATTGACACCTGTTCTGACTTTTGGAGACACTCCTGGTTCCTCTCCTGGTGTTGGCACACAAACTGAATGGACACTGATCAGTGATAAAACTGCAGTATGAAGCCAGCCTTAGAGAGTGACTATGGTCTGCTGTCTCTTGTTTAAACTTTTAAAACAAAATTTCTATTGGTCATAGATGGCTTAGGAGACACAATGTGCCAGCTATTGCAATGGGCACTTGAAATTACACTAAGTGATGGCAAAATATGGCCTAAAAGTAAATGCATAAACATGTCTAATATATGTATATACATATACAGTGGGGAAAATAAGAATGGTATTTGATACACTGCTGATTTTGCAGGTTTTCACACCTACAAAGAATGGAGAGGTTTGTAAATTTTATTGTAGGTATACTTCAACTGTGAGAGACAGAATCTAAAAAAAATCCGGAAAATCACATGGTATTATTTTATATATATATATATATATATATATATATATATATATATATATACTGTTTTTATTCAAAGAGAACACAAAAGCATACAGAAAAAAGATTGTATGAAGTCAGAATCAAATATACCGTATTTTTCGCTTTATAAGACGCACCCAGATTTTGGAGGTGGAAAATAGGGAAAAAAATATTTGAAGCAAAAAATAACTTTGATATGACAGTCAGGCCCTGCGACCAGTCAGCGCTGGCATCTGTCTCCTTCGGATGCAGGAGCAGCATGTGAGCAACACCAATGACTTCTTGCTCCAGTGTCTGATGGCGGGGAGACAGACGCCAGCACTGACTGGTCGGAGGGCTGAGTCTCATATCAATGTCACATGGGAGATGACTATGCAACTTCTGACAATGTTGGAACCGCTGCAGCATCGTGGGTAAGTATGGTCTTTTTTAGGCTGGCTTCACACTAGCGTTCCCCTCCGCTGCTTCCTGTGGAGGGGGACCGCAAGCTGAGTGCAGGCACCGCAAGTCCCTATGTTTAACATGGGGACGCGGGTGCCTGCGCTCAGGGGCAGATTGGCATGGCACCCATTCACCGCCATGTATGATTTGTACGCATGCGTATACTTGCGCACAAATCACACACTCTCGTCCACACCCTGAATGCGACATGTGTTCCTAGTGCGGACGAGACTGTATGATTTGTGCGCATGCATCCGCCTGCGTACAAATCATACATTGCAGTGAATGGGTGCGCATGCCAATCTGCACCCGAGCGCAGGCACCCACGTCCCCATGTTAAGCATAGGGACTTGCAGTGCCTGCGCTCAGCTTGCGGTCCCCCTCCGCAGGACGCCGCAGAGGGGAACACAAGTGTGAAGGCAGCCTTAATTATACAAGGGCCAAAAAGGTGAATGAGATGGGATTTGTTCATGTAGTGGCAACCCCTTTAAGAACTATAACTCCCAGCATGCACTGTAGATCCTATAGCATGCTTGAAGTTCTAGCTAAGCACAGTATTGGCAGTGTTAACTTTATTAGTGGTTATGTTACATATACATGTGCACTCACTTTAATGTATCCTGCTTTGCCATCACCCTGCTGAAATCAAGGAAGTGGCGATAGTCTGCAGATCAAGTTCTGATGTGATGTACTGTATGAGGGAGGGCCAGGGAGGGGGTCTGCACACTGCTGAAATATAATGCTCCAGCCCCGTCTCCTAATTACAAGTCACCACAGCAGAGCTTGACCTGTAGATGCAGGATGTAGATACAGGAGCTGTACACTGGTGTTATGCAGGCTCCAGCCCTGCTCTCCATACACTGAAGCTCCTCAACTGCAGACCGAGTTTCCTGGATTTCTGCACTGTGCAGGGCTCGGCAGGACACATTACAGAGAGCACCACACTGTGATAAGGTACCGATCTCCCTGCTCTGCCCCTGACTACATGGCAGTGAATCAGCACAAAGCTCAGTGCTGATTCACTTACAGCAGCTGTGCCCTGCTCCTCCATTCTCAATATCTCCAGCACACAGTCTCCCCAGCCACTGCAAGAAGCTGGGGAGAGACCATGTGTGCCGGCTAAGCAGCTTCTCCTGCTCCCTGTGCTCTCACCTCTCCTCGCTGTGTTCAGTGCAGAGAGGTGGGTGGAGACTGGGAGCAAGTGAAGTGAATATCTAAGTAGATAATGAGCCGGGGACACGTGGTGTTCCTGCCGCCTGATTCTTCAGCAGGGACCATTCCCTGTCACTTCTGTCCCCACTTCACTGCTGTCCCCCCCTCCCAAGCAACTGAGGATGCTAGAATGTTATATTCCTTTTATAAGACGCACCCCCACTTTCCTCCAAAACTTGGAGGAAAAAAAGTGCGTCTTATAAAAGGAAAAATACGGTAAGTACATCAAGTACAGTTCTGATTGTGTACATTATAAGACGGGGTTTTCAAATAAATCAACAACCCCTTCTAAAACTCATACCGGTGTGGTACCAGCAACGAGTTGTCCTATATACCACTCGGTAAATTCGAAACATCCGTGAATCGCTTGGTGTACAGAGAGTGGATGTCTGTCTATATATTGAGACCACGTGAGGAAAAAATGTTCAGCGCGTTTTTCTTTATTTAGCAAGGATTCAATCTACTCCATCTGAAATAGATAACCTTTATTTCCGCTAAGATTAATTAACGCGGGGATGGTATCCTGCGCCCACAAATGGAGAATGCTTTTTTTGGGTAGCTGCAATCCAAATAATTTAAAATGCGTCGTTGCCGAGTAGAAAATCTAGCAAGTTGGTTTTGTGGCAAATATTAAATAATGCCCATTCAGGTGATAATGTAAGGGGAACGCTAAACGTGTTAATAAGATGTTCACGAAGATGAACCCATACCTCTTGTATTTTTGGGCAATCCCAAAGGCAATGGAAGATGTCTGCTGGAAAGTGGGAAGGTCCTAATATTTTGGTATAGAAACCTTTGTTTGCAGTTGCAGAGGTCCAATGTTTCCTGCACGTCTTGACCAAGTTTGCATACATTGTAGCAGGAAGTTTGGTCCACTCCTCCATACAGATCTTCTCCAGATCTTTTAGGTTTCTGGGCTGTCACTGGGCAACATTAAGGGGCCTGTCACGGGCGGGAGCGCACACATTCTTGGCGCCCTGCCAGCGTAGCTGTCGCATGTTTACATGCGGCGACACCTCCGGCAACGCATCAGCGATCTGACAGGCGGCGGCGCTTCTGGGGTGTCTAAAAACCCCAGCGGCGATGCCTTAACATGCGAGCCTATGGCTCCCATCGCCTGGCAGATCGCCGCCCCCCATTTACATGGGGCGATGTGTACACATCGCCCCAGAGTGGTCGCCTGGTTCCAGGGCGCTGCTCTGAAACCAGGCGACCACTCAAATGCATCGCCATCGCCCATTCACATTAGGCGATGCATTGGTGATGTCGGCGGCAATAGGCCACGCCCCAGCGTCGCCTAAACGATCGCCGCCGACATCGCCAGGTGTGACGGTACCCTTAGTTTCAGCTCCCTCCAAAGATTTCTATTGGGTTCAGGTCTGGAGACTGGCTATGCTACTCCAAGACCTTGAAATGCTTCTTACGAAGTTCATCCTTAGTTGCCTTGACTCTGTTTTTCTGATCATTTTTATGCTGCAAGATGCAGCAACAACCCATCTTCAATCTTCTCTAAAGGTACCGTCACACGCGGCAATTTTCCTAGCAATTTCACTGGCAATTTGCTGGTTGCAGTGAAATCATGGACACATTGTTCCATTTGTACACGATAACAAAATAGAACAATGTGTCCATGATTTCACTGCAACCAGCAAATTGCCAGTGAAATTGCTAGGAAAATTGCCGCATGTGACGGTACCTTTACTGAATGAAGGGGGTTGTTGGCCAAAATCTCCCGATGCATGAACCTTACCATCCTACCTTTAACCCCTTCTCCCCCCAGCCTATTTTGGTTTTACTGACCAGGCCATTTTTTGCAATTCTGACCAGTGTCCCTTTATGAATGCGCTATTTTCTGGGGTGGCTGTTGGTTTCAATTCGCAGCATGGGGGGCCCAGAATATTTGGGTCTCTCCATGCTGAGTTTTCCAGCCCCCCAGCTGCCAAGTTGTACCTGGCTGGCAACCAAAAATATGGCAAAGCTCCATGTTGTTGTTTTTTTTTTTTTTTTCTTAATTTGTAGAAATAACTAAAATAAAAAAAAAAAAGTGGGGCTTCCCATATTTTTGGTTGCCAGCCAGGTACAGCTTGGCAGCCATCTACCCCCAGCTGCCTTGTTGTACCTGACTGGCAGCCAAAAATACAGCAAGGCCCAACTTTTTTTATTTTTTTTTATTTATAGAACTAATTTGAGGGAAAAAAACGATGTGGGGCTCCGCCATATTTTTGGTCCAGCCTGGTACAACTAGGCAGCTGGGGGCTGGAATCCTCAGCACGGAGAGACCCAAGCGTTCTGGGCCACTCATGCTGCGAATTCAAGCCCGCAGCCACCCAAGAAAATGGCACATTCATTGAAGCAACATTTTCTGGCACTGTACCAGACTCTTCCAGTTGCCCTGGTGCTGATGGCAAACTGGGTAATAAAGGGGTTAATGGCAGTTTTTTTACTGGCTGCTGGCACAAAGCCCAGGATTCATAATGTCAGGCCAATGATAGACCCGGCCATTAGGAATCTCTAGTAAATAGTAAAAAAAAAATACACACAGGAAAAAATCTTTTTTTCGAAAAAAAAACACAATCAAAATTTGGACTCCATCTTTATTAGTATCCAACGTAGTCCAAAACGATGGTCCCACGACACTTGATCGCCTCTGCCAAATCCAGAGACTGCAGCAAGGGATCAAGTGTTAGTCTCTGGTGTTATAGTGATGGTGCACTGCATTGCAGATCATTGCCATAGAGTGCCCCATCACCGTTACCCCAGAGACTACAACAAGGGATCAAGTGTCCTCTTGTTGTAGTCTCTGGGGTCAGTGATGGTGGCTGTACAGCAATGATCTGCCACACAGTTCATCATCACTGTGTCCCCACAGACTACAAGAGGACACTTGATCCCTTAGGTCTTTGAGGTCATGGTGATGGTGCACTGTATGGCAGATCATTGCCATACAGTGCACCATCACTGACACCAGAGACCACAACAAGGGATCAGGTGTCCTCTTGTTGTAGTCTGGTGTCATAGTGATTGTGCACTGTATAGCAAATCATCATGCACCTTCACTGTGAAAAATCCAAGTGTCCGAGATCATATGATCAACGTCGGGTTACCATCGTGATCGTCTTATTGCCGATCACCGCCGGGGAGAGGTAAGTGACCCTGCACTCCCTAAGTGCTGTGTTCATAAGATTACAGCACTTAGGGTGTGACAGAGCCCCTGAAACATGGCAGCGGTACAGGGCACCGCCACCTGCTTGTGCCCCCTGCTTCCCTGCAGCCCGATGTCTCTGCATGGAGATCGGGCTGCAGAGTAGTGATCTGACACCCAGGCACAGCGATCTGCCGGGCCTAGCTGACAGATCGCTTCTCTGCAGCCGATCTACATGCAGGGAGATTGGGCTGCAAAGAAGGATCTGACAGCGGGGCATAGCAATCACAAAGCGGATCGCTGTCCCCGATGTCAGATCCTTCTCTGCAGGCAGATTGGCTGCAGAAAAGCAGTGGGCGCAAGCAGGCGGCGGCTGAACACTGCCCTGCACAGCCACTATGCTTCAAGTGATGGGAAGTGATCATTAGATCACTTCTGATCAGCATGGTGGGGGCAATACCCGCCCCTCTAGTGCTCCGGCCTATGAAAGGGGCTAGGACAGCCCTTTTTCCATAGCTGGAGAAAGGATTGCGGTAAATGACTGTTCAAACAGCCAATCACCGCGATCGTGTAGGCGGGGTGTCCACCCCGCCGATCTCAAGCCCCGGTGTTCAGTGATAATAATCACTGAAAATCAGGGCCTAATGGTGGTTACCATGGCAACCACCATGATGTTGCGCAACGTCAAAGGTCAGGAAGGCACCAACTTTCATGACTTTTGTGTAACGTCAAGGGTCGGGAAGGGGTTAATACAGTGCAGTCGTTCTGTCTCCTTTGCAGAAAAGCAGACTCCCAAATGATGTTTGCACCTCAGTGCTTCACGGTTTGGTTGGTGTTCTTGGGCTTGTACTCATCTTTCTTCTTCCTACCACGCCGAGTAGAGTTAATACCAAAAAGTTCTATTTTGGTCTCCTTGGACCACATGACCTTCTCCGGATCATCTAGATCAGTGTTTCTCAACTCCAGTCCTCATGACCCACCTACACGTCGTGTTTTCAGGATTTCCTTAATATTGCACAGGGGTTTGAATTATCCCCAGTGCAGGTGATTAAACTATCACCTGTGCAATACTAAGGAAATCCTGAAAACAAGATCTGTTGGTGGGTCCTGAGGACTGGAGTTGAGAAACACTGATCTAGATGGTCATTGGAGAACTTCAAACAGGCCTGGACATGTGCTGGCGTGAGCAGGGGACCTTGTTTGATCTGCTGGATTTTAATCCATGACGTCGAAGTGTGTTACTAATGGTAGTCTTTGAGACAGGTCCCAGCTCTCTTCAAGTCATTCACCAAGTCCTCCTATGTAGTTCTGAGCTGATTCCTGACCTCTCTCAGAATCGTCCTTACATCCAGACAAGATCTTGCACAGAGCCCCAGACCTAGAAGGATTGACGGTCATCTTGTGTTTCTTCTATTTTCTAATAATTACGTCAAAAATTGTTGCCTTCTCACCAAGCTGCTTGCATATTGTCCTGTAGCTCATCCCAGCCTTGTGCAGGTGTCCTTAGACATCTCTTTGGTCGTGGCCTTGGTGGAGAACTTGGGAGTGTGATTGAGTGTGAGGACCGGTGTCTTATACAATAAATAAATTCAAACAGGTGCAATTAATACAGCTAATAAGTGCATAGAAGGAGGGCTTCTTAATGAAAATGTAAACAGGTCTGTGAGAGCCAGAAATCTTGTGGGTTGGTAGGTGGCCAAATAATAAATTTGCATGAAATATGTAAAAATCGTACATTATTCTCTGGAACCTTTTTTTTTAGATTTTGTCACAGTTGAAGTGTAACTACAATAAAAATTGCATACCTCTCCATTCTTTCTAGGTGGGTAAACTTGCAACATTGGCAATGTACAAAATACTTATTTTACCCACTGTATATATTTGTTACTCAATGCACACTTTCATTTGACCTTATAGTCTCTTACCTCTAGGATGAGCTTCCAGACATGAAGCCAATGGGCATTTCTTCTGACCATAATGAGAACAAGATGAGTAGTCGATTGTGCGATTTGTGTGATAGAATTATCATTGGTGATCGTGAGTGGGCAGGTAGGTGGCAGTCCATAAACCCCCAAATTTTCTTTTTTTTTGTACTTTTTCGTTGTATTTATTATGTTTTTCTTTTTAGCACATACGAAATCCAAATCACATCTTCATCAAGTGAAAAAAAGGAGAAACCAGGAAGAAGGAAGGAGAAATGTAGAAAAGAGGGAGATGAGCTCTACTTTTAATATAGAAAGTCATCTACAGGATGTAGAGGAAACGTCTCATACAGACTGTTTACATGATGTGCAGAAAAAAGGGATGTGTACCCATCATGCCAACTACACATCGCATGTGCAGAACTCAGAGACTCTGAAGCAAACTGCTGGTGAATCCAAAGATTTCTAGTTGGATCCTATCCTACTTATTATTTCATGAAAATCAATGAAGATTCGGAGAATTGTGACAATCTAGATTATGTTAATCTGTACAACAGCAGCAAAATGGATACCGATCTATAATAGTGTTTTTTGTCTCTCAACTCCTATGTTATGAATGTTGCATTCTAGTGTTATTTTAGAACGGCTATTTCCTCTTAAGACATAAAGCTCAAATTTTTGTATTTTCATTAAACAGATATATTTCCATACATATGTATGCAAATTTGTGCTACAAGCACTTATATATGGTAATAGTGTTACCTATATATAGCATATTAATAAATTGCACTATACAGCCTATATTTCGCAATCCTTTTTTTAGCATAATTTAAAATTAAAACATTCAGAAATTGCACATTGTCACTTATCACTTTTCCAAAACTGATATAAAAAATTGTGTAGGGAGATGTAACTAAAGGCAAATTTATCATGTAAATTATGTTAAAGTACCAAAAGGTTCTGGTGCAAATTTAAGCAAGGGATATGTTTGATTTTTGTTTGCCTATTTTACAGGTAAAAATGCTCCATCAAGCAAAGGCTTATGATAATAATACAGCAGCCTTAGTATATCATAGAATGGTAGAGTTGGAAGGGACCTCCTAGGTCAGTGATGGCGAACCTTTCTGAGGCCGAGTGCCCAAACCGCAACCCAAAACGAAATTATTTATGGCAAATTGCCAACACGATAATATAACCTAAATTGCAGCAGTGGTAATCATAAGCGCTGCACAGGGGGGAGAGCCAGCAGATGCTAACTCTCTTCCCTGTACAGGGCTTGTAGTCCTGAAACATTGATGATCAATTCAATTATTTTAACAATTAATTGATTTTAAACTTACCTTTGCAGTCTTCTCTTCTCTTCGGCAGTGGTCAGACAGCTCATGTGTACTGCACATTGAAGCTGAGCCGCTGCCACTGCCCTTTCTAGAAACAGCAAGTGGATTGATCTGTATGGAAAAAATGCAGAATATTAGACAGATTTTATCATGGAATGCAAGCAGATTTCATGCTGAAATCCTGGTCCCTTTCCTTGCAGTAATGTGCTCCATCTTGACCCTCTCCTTGCAGAAATGTGCTCCATCCTGACCCTCTCCTTGCAGTAATGTGCTCAATCCTGACCCTCTCCTTGCAGTAATGTGCTCCATCCCGACCCTCTCTTTGCAGTTATGTGCTCCATCCTGACCCTCTCCTTGTAGTAATGTGCTCCATCCTGACCCTCTGTTTGCAGTTAGGTGCTCCATCCTGATCTTCTCCTTGTAGTAATGTGCTCCATCCTGATCTTCTCCTTGTAGCTATGTGCTCCATCCTGATCCTCTCCTTGTAGTTACATGCTCCATCCTGACCCTCTCCTTCTAACTATGTTCTCCATCCTAATCCTCTCCTTCTAGCTATGTGCTCCATTCTGATCCTCTCCTTCTAGCTATGTGCTCCATTCTGATCCTCTCCTAGCTATATGATCCATCCTGACCATCTCCATGCATTTATGGCCCCATCCTGACCCTCTCCTTGCAGTTGTGCTCCATCCTGACCCTCTCCTGGCAGTAATGTTCCTATCCTGACCCCCTTCTTGTAGTAATGTCTTTATCCTTATCACCTTGTAGAATGCCCCATCCTTGTCCCCTTCGGTAATGTCCCATCCTTGTCCCTTGTGGTAATGCCCCATCCTGCTGTAATGCCCTATCCTTGTCCCCTTGCAGCAATATGCCCCATCCTGCAGTAATATGCCACATTCTTGTCCCCTTGCAGTAATATGCCCCATCCTGCAGTAATGCCCTAGCCTTCTCCCCTTGCAGTAATATGCCCATCCGTGTCCCCTTGAAGTAATATGCCCCATCCTGCAGTAATGTGTTTCATCCTTGTCCACTTGCCATTAATATGCCCCACCCTTATTCCTTTGCAGTAATATGCCCCATCCTGCACTAATGTGCCTCATCCTTGGCCCTATGCAGTAATATGCCCCATCCAGCAGTAATGTGCCCCATCCTTGTCCCCATCACATATTAATCTGCCACATCCTGCCCACATCACATAGTAATATGCCCCATTACATAATAATATGCCCCATCAGCCCCATTAAATATTATGCCCCATCAGCCCCATCACATAATAATATGCCCCATCACATAATAATATGCCCCATCAGCCCCCATCACAATAATATGCCCCATCACATAATATGCCCCATCCTGCCCCGTTACTATTGCCCCATCCTGCCCCATCCCATAATAATATGCCCCATCCTGCCCCCATCGCATAATAATATGCCCCATCCTGCCCCCATCACATAATAATATGCCCCATCCTGCCCCATCACACAATAATATGCCCCATCCTGCCCCCAGCACAGAGTAATATGCCCCATCCTGCCCCCAGCACAGAGTAATATGCCCCATCCTGCCCCCAGCACAGAGTAATATGCCCCCCCTTAGTAATGCCCCATCCTGCTGTAAATAGATGATGGTCATACTCACCTTCCTGCTGCAGTTTCCTCTCCAGACAGCTTCTGCAGTCTTCTCCTCCCGACCCGCGCTGAGAGCGGTCACGTGATGCCGGGCGCGTCACATGACCGCTGTCACATGACGCTGGCCGGGAGGGCGGGGCTAGGAAGTGTCAGAGAGAGGAGAAATGTCTCCTCTGCTCTGACACAGCTTTGAACTGCCGGCGCCGCGGCGCACGCCGGCAGGTCAAAGCGGCAGTGTAGTGGCGAGGCCACGTGCCAGGGGAAGCGGCTCTGCGTGCCACCCCGGACACGCGTGCCATAGGTTCGCCATCACTGTCCTAAGTCATCTGGTCCAACCCCTGCTCAAAGCAGGATTCACTAAATGATTCCAGGTAAAAAATGTTTGTACCGTGTTAGCCAGTGGATAGAAAAATATTAGAATCTGAGAGTCCTCAGTGGTTGATACCTTTTTAATGGCTAACTGACAAGATGGTAAGAAAAATAAAAGGAAGCTTTCAAGACACAATGGCCTCTTCATCAGGCTTAATCAATAAATGATCCCGACCAGATGTCTGTCCAGCCTCTGTTTAAAGACTTCGATTGAAAAGAAAATAGCCACCTCTCGTGACAGCCTGTTCCACTCAAACACTCTCATTATCAAAAAGTATTTTCTAATATCTAATGTTTCTCCTCCTGTTCAGTTTCATCCCATTGCTTCTAGTCTTTCCTTGTGCAAATGAGAATAAAGTTGATCCCTCTACAGTGTGACAGCCCTTGAGATATTTGTAGACAGCTATTAAGTTTCCTCTCAGTCGTCTTTGTGGCCAGCTAAACATTACAGACATGGTTTGCAGACCGGTCACCATTCTGGTCGCTCTTCTCTGAACTTACTCCAGTTTGTTGATGTTTTTTTTAAATATGGTGCCAAGAACTGGACACAGTATTCCATCCAGATGGACTTATCAGGAACCAAAGCATCCCGATAGTGCTGTGTATTTGCACATGGGGTCTTCATAGATGACTTCTGTCTTTATAAAATTGTACTTGCCTACGTTGTCTGGAATGTACTAATTATGATCACTACAAAAGCTCCAATTTGATCCCTGCTTCCTCTTGGGAATTCTCCTACAAACCTGTTCTCCCACAGGATAAACAGATTCTGATGAAAAACAGAGCGATTGATCGTTTTCTATTCTTCATCTTCTTAAGAAAAGCAAGGCCTGGCCTGGGTACTCTATCCAAAATAAGCATTTAGCAATACTGCCATCAGTAGATCGATTGATCTGGCAGACCATCAATTTAGCTTATGTGAGTCGGGATCTTTATCCACCAGTTTTCAGAGAACACTTTACTAGAGCTGTCTTTAGAGCTGTAGATTAAATATTCAAGGCAGCCACTCCCTACTTTTTTGTAAAGCCTTGTGGATTATATTGTGCATCGGTCTGATCTAGCTTTTGTAGAAGTCCCACCTGCATTTATTTCATGGGTGCTTTTGTGGGCTAACAGGTGATTGCAATGTTGGCTGAACCCGCCGACATAGAAAGGTTTGGCTGATGCTAATGTGTGAGGTTACATTCACCCTTTGCATTTTTGGTCTGTTTTTGCTCATCAATTTTTGTAGTGAAAACCGGGAGTGGGTGATAAATCCAGAAGTGGTGACATGTTTCTATTATACTTTTCCTCTCATTGTTCCACTCCTGGTTTTGACTACAAAAACTGATGAGCAAAAATAGACCAAAGTGTGAATGTAGCCTAAAGCTCCCGTCAAGTAGCGACGCACCGACAACGATACGACCTGTAGGGATCGCTGGTACGTCACTTTGGGATCGCTGGTGAGATGTCAAACAGTCAGATCTCACCAGCGACTTCAGCAATGATCTGGAATGATAGAGGTCGTTGGGAATGGTCACTCTCGGGCGTAGTATTGAGATCGTTGGTCGTTGTCCCTTTCAAACACAGCGATGCAGCGTTCCCAGCAGGTGCGCAGACCAAAAAATGACCCAGAGCACTTTGTAACAATCAACGATCTCACAGCAGGGGCCTGATCGCTGCTAAGTGTCACACATAGCGAGATCGCGGTTGCGTCACAAAACCTGTGACGTTATAACGATCTCGTTATGTGTGATGGGGGCTTAAGGAGTCATCGGCCAACTGTCAATCTGATTGTCAACTGATAGTCGATCATGAATGTCTGATTTCAGACTGCTGATAGCTTTGTTCTCATGGAGATAATTTTCTTTCTTAGGGCGGCTTAACACCACGGTAAGATCCGGTCCGGGGCTGTCAGGGATGACCCTGACAGCCCCGGACCGGATCAGCACACAGAACCGGAGGGCTAATATGCCCTCTGGTCCGGTGTGCTGCTGGATGCAGCTGCCGCCGCTGATTGATCAGGACCGCGGTCCTGAAATAACAGCGGCGTGCAGCCGCCGGTGTACCCGGTTCCCGAATCCTCCCGGATTGGTGCAATCCGGCCCCATAGGCTCCCATGTTAGGGAGCGCCGGATTGCACCGAATCCGGGATACGGCAAATTGGGGAGATTTTTCTCCCCGGACACAAAAACGTTGCAAGCAACAAAAATCTCCTCAATTTGCCGTATCCCGGATTCTCCCGGATCCGGTGCAATCCACCGCTCCCCAACATGGGAGCCTATGGAGCCGGATTGCACCGATTAGAAAAATCTGATTTTCTCCCGGATTCTGCTGGAGAGATGGAAACTGGATGGCTATGGGGCCAAAATCCGGTCCGGGGCTGTCTGGTTTACACCGGACAGCCCCGGACCGGACCTTACCGTGGTGTGAAGCTAGCCTTAACCAGCAAAGCAGATCGCTTCTGTGTATGAGAGAGATGGCTGCAGGCCAAACGATCGGCTGAATCAATGTGCATGGCAGACTTTACTCTTTCCCATAATCCTTTTTATTTCCCTTGCATCATGACATCACCACAGGGTTGGGGAATTTTTTTTATGTAGTCTATTACAAAAAATCTTAACCTTCCTTTTTTTTTTTTTTTTTTTTTTTTTTTTTTTTTTTTTTAACAAGGTCTGACTTCTTGCTTTATTGAAGTTTATATATTTTATATATTTAAAAAAAAAATACTATTGATCTGTTTAGTGCAGAAAATGATTCTTATTAATCTTATTATATTTATAATAATTATTAATCCAGGGCGGTTTTAGACAAAGTGGGGCCCTGGGCAAAAAATAAAACCAGGGCCCCAAATTCTTCACCCACACAATATTACCAATATTTCCACTAACCGTAGCCTATAAAGTAAGATCTGTGAATAACATCTGATCATCATGCGTCCCACCAGGTCTATGTAGATCAGACGTCATTAGCTCATGTCACCTCCAGATGCAACAATGGGCTTTGGTAGACAAGCACTTTAAGTCAAAAGATTCACCTATAGGAGTTGTCTGGTGACAACAAATTATCATCTATCGAGTGGCGTAACTAGTCCGATGAGCAATTTAGACCTGGGCGACACACACACACATGGACACATATGTCGGTCATCTATATGGGTCCTTGTAGGATTCTAAATCCCATACAGACTTGTTAATTGCCCCCACTCTCCATTATTTGTTAATGTTCCCATCCTGGTATATATGTTCCCCATCCTGGTATTCAGTATATGTCATCCATCCTTGTATATATGTCCTCATCCTGGTATATATGCTCCTTCTGGTATATATGTCCCCATTCTGGTGTATATATAGCCTACATTCTGGTATATATGTTCCCCATGCTGGTAAATATGAGATCCTAGTATATATGGTGGCATCCTGGTATATATGTCCCCATCCTGATATGAGATCGCCCATCTTGGTATATATGTCTTCCATCCTGGTATGTCATCCATCTTGGTATATATGCTCCTCTTTCTGGTATATATGTCCCCATCCTGATATATATATGAGATCCTCCATCTTGGAATATATGTCTTCTATCCTGGTATGTCATCCATCTTGGTATATATGCTCCTCCTCCTGGTATATATGTCCCCATCCTGAAATATATAATCGCCCATCTTGGTATAGATGTCTTCCATCCTGGTGTATATGCTCCTCCTGGTATGTGTCCCCATTCTGGTATATATGTGCTCCATTCTAGAATATATGATTCCCCATCCTGGTGTATATGGTCTTTATCCTGAGCCCATCCTGGTATACATGTCCCCATCCTGATATATATGCTCTTACTCCTGGTATATGTGTCTCCCATCTTGGTATATATGTCCCCCATCCTGGGAAATAGATTTCCATTCTGGGGTATATCTCTCCCATCCTGGTATATATGTCCCCCATTTTGGTATATACTATATGTCCCTTATCCTGGTATATATGATCACCTTCCTGGTTTTACATGGTCCCTATGTTAGTATATTTGTCCCCGTTCTGTCCCTAACACATAATTAAAAACTAAAACATTCTACTCCCCTTGCCTTCACTCACATGTCACCTGTTGTCCTCTGTAGCCAGCATGCAGCCTGTCCGCTGACATCAGAGTGCACGGCAAGTCGCTCTCATTCATCACCAACTGTTGCAGCACCTCTGATATCGGCTCCCAGCGGTTGTGCTGACAGTGTATATTGCATGCAGGGAACCAACGGGTCTCAGCACCGTGATGCATTTCAGCTGGGATCTGCGTCCTTGGCGGGGACGCATATTCAGCTGAAGCAGGCGCTTAGGTTGGAGGACCCCTTTACCCCCTAGGTTACGCCCCTACTCAGGTGGTCACTTTAAGCCTGCATACATTGTTATGAAACTAAAATGGTGTGAAAATGCGCAAAGAAAATGATGTCCCATATGAAAACATGTCTTTGTCATTTAATTATTTATTATGATTTATAAAGTAACTCATGAACAATGGGGACACTATGGCCAAAAGATCTCAATTATGCTATCGGTCAATAAATAAGGTGCATATACAGATAATTCCAATAAAAATATATCATCAGTTCCTTAGCACAGAATGCTGTATTAGGTTGCACTCACACACAGCATAATGTTTGCACCTGTTTACGTCCACTATTCCCACAAAAGCGCGTCTTCATTTGCTGGTAAAGTGAATGGAAATTCACTTTCGGCGTTCAGACGCTGCGGTTTTTTCGGTCACACTTTTAGGGCGAAAGCATGCGCATTAAAAAAAATCAAAATGTTAATTCTTTGCGCAAATATGCACACGCTTTCCTCCATAGGCGCCATTATAAGGAGCTGGAATATGCAGTGTCGTTCAGACAATGCCTATTCCAGCGCCTATAATCACAGGCGTAGGAGGAATAGCAGGATGTGATGTCACACGAAGGGAGGAAGAATCCTGTGTTCCTCTCCCCCATGTGACATGTCGGGCCTTGAGCTTCGCTTTCGCATATACTGCGAAAGCAAAATAAAAGATATTAAAAATAAAAAAAAATTAAATACTTACCTCTCTGCTTACTGTAGCGGGTCCCGAGGGGAAGAAGTCTGATCGCTGCAAGGACCTTGAAGATGTGATTGGCCAGCAGCGATCAGCTGAAGTGTCGTGTGACATCATCAGCTGATCGTGACGTGACATCATGAGCTGATCGGTTTAAAATGCTAATTTAAACTGCTCAGCTGATTTTTTTCATGTGACACATCAGCTGATCTGTTTTGGCTGGTGGTTTAAACCACTCAGTTATTGCCGTCAGGTGACACATCAGCTGATCTGTTTGCCGCCGGTCAGCTGATTAAGGTCCTGCAGCGATCGGACGTGGACACGTCACATTTCGGGACACTCAGCGAGAGATGAGTATTTTTTTTTTTTTTTTTTTAATATCCATTGCTTTCTTTTAGTTCACTTTCGCAGTGTACGTAGATACACTGCAAAAGTGACAGTACACAGATATCACATGGGAACAGGATTATTCTTGCCCCTCTTGTCACATCACTTCCACCTGTGCTCTTGGGGGGGGGAAATGCAGCCGTAAAAAACGTGGTGTGTGAATGCACCGTGTTTTCTTTACCCGCGCTAAATAGCGCGGCCGCAAAACACGGCAATTGCACTGTGTATGAACGTAACCTTACTGATAATAGTAATCGTCCATGCAAATAAATAAATAACCATGTGTGAAAACTATAGATACATACTGTGAACGATATGTCTTGACATTGATCAGCAGCTGTCAGGACACAGCGTGAGAATAAGTTTGTCAATATGGGTTGCTTGTTCTCAGACAGCAGAAGTGGCAGAGCAGAGGATGCTGGGCTGCTCTCCTGACCTCTGCCACCACTATAAAGCTAAGAGGGCTGAGCATCGGGCTGTCCAGCATTATCTGTAGCTCCATTGCAGGCAGATGAGCACAGCTCACCCCTACAGCCTCTGAATGGATCTGTGCACTCCCGAACTCTACTGCAATGATGGAGCTACAGATAACACTGAACAGTCAAAGAAAGAAAAGATCGGCACAGCTCTTCTGTCTTCTCTCCTGTGTGCTCCCGCTCAGTGCAAAGACGCAGAGGTGGGGAGTGCACTAAGATTTTGCTCTTCACCTTTTTTTTGTCTAGGACTGTGCTTGCTGCCTATGCCTGGAAATGCAGCACAGCACTGAGCTTAGCCTATAAAGACTCATTAAAGCAGTAGTACTGTAAGGGGCCCGTTACACATAGTGACACTCCAGCGATCCCAACAACAATACGACCTGGTAGGGATTGCTGGTGTGTCACAGCAACGATACGGCGGTCGTTGGGAGCCTGTCACTCTCGGGTATAGTATTGAGATCCGTCGTTGTCCCTGTCAAACACCGTGATGCATGCTGCCCAGTGGGAGCGCGACGACCAAAAAATGGTCCAGAACGATTTGTCACGATCAGCGATCTCCTAGCAGGAGCCTGGTCGCTGCTACGTGTTGCACATAGCGAGATTGCTGGCGAGGTCGCTGTTCCGTCACAAAACCTGTGACGTAACAGCGCCATCGCTAGCGATATCCCTAAATCCCCAATTTCCGTAAAGTACCCCTAAAGTGAGGTCACTGCAGGGGTCCTTTCTGTGGATGGGGCCCTGGGCGTTTGCCCAGTCTGCTGAACCCTGTCCCTCCCTAAAACGCTGTCCCTGTATTAATCTTTTACTGGGTGGGACGGTGTAGAAACGGCTTTCATCTATCTCTACCTCTTTCTCAGGCTATTTCTTACTTTACTAGCATTACATTTTTTGCCTTCCATTGGATAGACCTTCATTTTACCAAGTTCATTAATTAGCCCTTGTCCAATCAATGGTGGTCCTTGCTTTGCAGTTACTAATCATTACTTATTGGGGACACTGCACAAGTTCTGCCAGTTTGCCGACACTCTGACCTAGTCAATTAGCCACAATCGTTTTGCAATTGTCATTCGCTAAGATCCACTTGCCCACTTTTTAAACATTTTTTGAATATTCATTGTTGCTAATATATAGCATCCTCCCTATTGACAGATGTCATTGACATGAGATAATCCATAGACCTTCGCCACTGGGGTGGGGAGTTTTGCACCTAGAATGTTCCGTAATGCAACATATTTACTAACTATTCTGCAGTTTTGTTTTAATTTTTTTCTGCATATAAAACTTTTTCATAAAAAATAGAGTAATTCATGAAGAAAAGATTAAAAGAAAAGTCTTGATTTATTTTATAGGTAATCCTGGTGTGGCTAAACTTGGGGTAAAATATTTGACCTCAGAAATAACAGTGAACCATTGCTTTTACTAAATTGTGTCCTTATGAATCTATCTGAAAGGTTATAAGGTCACATCTCTAAATCGTCTGTAGCTAAACAGGGAGTATATGTAAGCTTCGATTCTCTGTATTCTCACTTTTCCATGCATTAACTGGTTCGGTCATGTCAATGTTCTTCCATGCTGAGCTGCCTGTTAAACCTGTACCTGGTTGTTTACCACCTGTCTGCATCATCTACAGGGCTGTGGCTCTTTTTTTTTTTTTTCTTTTTTCAAGTTTATTTTCCTTACCGGCAATGCTTTCTAATTTCCTCCTTCCATGTGCCTTCCCCACCCTCATTACTCATAGTAAACTCCCGCCACTTTGCGCTCCACATTTTCTTGGCGGCAAAGACTTTGTCTTCTATGCGGGGAAAGTTAGACACTCCCTGTAGACTGGCAGTTAGCCCAAGGTGAAGACTGAGTTTATCCTCAGTACATAATTACACCTAAACTGTGAAACGGTAGTGGAATTTACATGTCACAGTGACTGTACAGTAATAATAGTTGCATACTTTTAACTGAATGTGCAGAATTGTTTTAAATAATAAAAAATATCTAAAATGTGAAGGCTATTTCATAAGTGTTCCTGTTTCATCTGCTAAACTTTTGTGTTTGTTCCTCTTATTATAGATTGTTTTTGTCCTCACATAAATCTCCTAAATTTTTTTTTTTTTTATTTTAAGTCTTTCATCACACTTTTTCAATTAACCATTCATTTCATGGATGATGTGGTCTATACAGGCTGTTGAGTTGGGCTACTAGAGGTGAAAGTTGCCATGTATCCATATTGGGCCCGTTATATGCTTTGCTATCGTTAACGATATCGTTGGTACGTCACGACTTTTGGGGCGGTGCAGCGAAGTCGTTGCGTGTGCCATGTAGATACAACCAACGATACATTGTTAGATCGTTGATCGTAGGTTTATGAACATGTCCATAAATCTGTCGTTCCTCGTTCGTTCAACCTGCAACATTGTTGTGTGTGACACCTTTCCAATGATCTCGTTTACGACTTCGCCTATTCAGAACTGAAGCACGTAGGCGACCAAACGACCGCAAGTATCGTTCGCTTGCCGCGGAATCGTTGCTGCATCGTTCAAGTAGATCTGTACTTGTGACACCTCAGCAGCGATCAAAAAACGATGTTCCAGCGATCCCAGCCAGGTCGGATCGTTGGTGGGATCGCTGGGACATTGAACGTGTAATGGGGCCTTATAAGTTCTAGGCTTACTGAAAAGGGAAAACCACTAGATCACAGATTAGTGACAATAGTCAAGGTTTGACTTTTTAGTGTAATTTATATTGGGAGTGAATGTGACCAGTTCCAGAAGGGCAATGTCATCCACAGAGCAGTCACAACACTGATCAGAATCTGCCTAATTCACAGCTATGTACATAGTGAAGCAGGTCAGGAGGGTCCTGCCTCATCAGAAGAACACTCCTCGCACTTATTTCTTGCATGTAAAGTAGTGAGGCAGCACTAATAACTGGGGCCCAGGTGATAACTGCAGATGTCTAGGACAGGTTCACTACAGGAATGCAGAAATAAGTCTTCTGAAGTTTGGTGATTGACTGCTGAGGGCATTACGACAACTAGCCACTGTCTTCAATTAACATTGGGATGTGAATTCTACATTACCTTACCAATAATAGTCTATATTATCTGCAGCTCTATTCCATGGGGCCAAACTAACTTGTCACAGACTACTAATACAGTACCGTAATATTATTAACTCATAAGCATTTCTAGTTTTTTTTCTGTTCGAATCATGGTATTCAGATCATCATCTGTACAGCTTGGATTTTCTAAAATAGTACCAAAAATTTTTCTGTGTATTTCTATCTTTTCTTTTTGGATAGGGGTGTGGGGGTAGGCTAGAATTTTAAGACTTCTATGACATTCCGTTATCTAAAGGGAAGCAAAACTTGACTGAATTAATGCCCTAACATCAGTTACCAATTTAGAGCCGAGAAAGGTATATATTTTTTTCAATGTATGTAGAGCAGGCACCGGGCACCAACAGGTATAACCATGGAAGTGTACAGCTGCCTTGGTGTCCTCCGACTGGCAGGCGTTGCACTCTTCAGTGAGACAAGTGATTAATCCATCCACATGAACAAAAAAAAGAAAAGCAGCACTCGCCCTAGGTGCCAAAAAATTATTTGAGATACATGGACCTATACTTCGCTCGGGGTCGCCCAACTTTTTTTAGTATGTATAGTAAATGTTTAGAGCAAAACCGCTAAATCATTCTTATCATTGAGTCCCAGGGGTCCGCAAACCCTCGACTCTATGATCCAACGGCTTTCTTTTTGTAAAAGGGTTTTATGCAAATCCCCACCTGCCTTATGTGCTTTAACGTGCTCCAATCCTGCAAAAGTGAGAACATTAGTGTCGCCTCCATGTTGCTCATGTATATGGTTAATTAACCTTGTGCAAGCTATCCCAGAGGAAATTGACTTAGTGTTCTTTAAACCGTATATACAGGCATCTGATTGTTTTGCCAATATAAAATGTAAAAATACATGGAGAATAAAAAGAGGCCACAGTATGCTATATGGAGGATAATATCAGCTACAGTATGGTATATGGACAATAATGGTGGCCATAGCATGGTATATTGAGGATAATAGAGGCCACAGTATGCTATATGGCGGATATTTGCGGACATATGCCATGTTGAGGATAATGGAGGCCACATTATGCTATATGGAGGATAATAGAGACCATCATGGGGCGCAGTAAAACCTGGAGCCGGCCCCGTGTATAAACACAAGCTCTAGAAGGAGCAGCAGCAAAAGAACTCTCAAAATTTTAGTGGATCATGTCCCATGGCAGAGCAGTTGCAGTAAAGCGAACCACCATGATTGAGAGAACATCCATGTGGCTTCTGCAAAGCTCTGCTCACCCACAGTCTGTGCCCCTAGCCCTCTGCAGGTCTATATATGCCCTCTGTGTCTCCCGTGTGATGTACAGGGTGGGCCATTTATATGGATACACCTAAATAAGTTGAATCCAAAATGGCCAACTTCAAAATGACTGCCATGGTCACTACCCATCTGGAAAAGATTTCTCCCTCCCATATACTAATATGCCACAAGCAGGAAGTTGATATCACCAACCGTTCCCGTTTTATTTAGGTGTATCCATATAAATGATTACATATATAATGCTACGATCTAGCGTTTACTATTTTACACCTTGTTTAAAATTATTTTTTATATACAAACAATTGGTCTGGGATCAATATCCTAAACAAGGTGTATAATAGTAAGCGCTAGATCATAACATTATATATGTAATCATAATTATCCAAAAGGACAGAGGATAAGAGTCACGTGGGCTATCCTCCGATCTTTAAGCAGCTACTAACCACTAAGAGGCAGTTAGCTCCAGTGCAAAGAACAATTAAAAAAATTGTATCCATTTAAATGGCCCACCTTATAAATGGTCCACCCTGTATATACAGCAGTCTCCTATGTTATGTATATGATTTACAAAACATTATCACAGAGGTGACTGTACTCCAGACCAACGCAAACCTAGCTATGTTTGTATGTGATCAGGTGTTTGATTGGAACTGTTAATGTGTGATGATAGCAGCTTTTCTGGATTGTGTTTATGGCTTTTTTGCATTATAGAGCTTTATCTTGCATAATTGGATTGTGAATAGGTGGTGTGATCACAGACAGTGATTTCTGAATGTGTTCCTTAGCCCATGCAGTGATTTGCATGACAAAATCATACAGTTTTAATGCAGTGTTGACTGAAAGCCCATAGATCACAATCATTCAATATTTACAGTACTTTCAGATTTGTACCTTGTACACATGTATTTCTCCAGAAACACTGAATCTTTTGATATTATGGACTTTACCTGATGGGATATTTAAAGCCTTTGCAATTTTCCATGAAGGAACGTTTTCTGAAATGTTTTCATTTGTTTTAGTCTGGTTTCACATTGCAATTTTGTTAATTCCGATGCTGTCCGTTGTAAATCGTCAGCATCGGATGCCATCAGAATGCCATCGGTCCGATTTACTAACGGATCTAATTTAAATGGAACTCCGCCCACTTAGGGAGGGCTGGGGGGAGGGTTAGGGGAGGTTTTGGGAGCGGTCTGGGAGTTTGATCATGCTCAATACAGAAAATCGGATCCGATATCAGATCTGATTTTCCATCCGATCCCCATAGACTACCGTTTTATTTTAATCGGAATGAATCGGATCCAATTTGATCCGATTTTTCACTCGGAAACAAAAATCGCAGCAGTCTGCGATTTTGGCTACTGAAAAAAATCGGACAGAATCGGATCTGAGGCAAATCGGATGCCATTAAGTGCAAATCCGATCCCCATTGGAGACAATGGGGGCTAAATCGGATCCAATGCTGTCCGATTTTCATCGGACAGCATCGGATTTAACAAAATCGCAATGTGAAGCCAGTCTTAGGTGTAGTTGTTCACAGATTAATCAACCCCAGACTATCTTTGTTTCTAAAAGTCTCTGCCTCTTTAACATGCTATTATTATACAGTAATGTTGAAAATTGACCCTCAGCTCTTTTTCATTAATGCACTTTTCCATCCTTCTGTTAGCCCTGTTCCAGCTGTTTTGAGATTTTTTTAAATTAGTGAATGTTTTAATTTCTAATGGTCTAACGTTGACCTTCTGATACGTGTACTATGTTGTATTGTGAAAAAATATGGCAATAAGTGATTTCCAAATTGCAATTTTTGTTTCCTTTTAAATTTTTCAGAGTCCCACATTTTGTGGAATTAGGTATGACTTCTATATTCAAATAAGAACCCGAATTCCATTCCCTTAATTATTTGTTACCTAGATTGCTCTATCCAAAGGATTTAAAGTTGCCATCTTAGGCCTTGTGCCTACACTGGCGTATTTGCTGCATATTGTTATGGCATATTTGTAAAACGCACACTTATGGTATATTGTCCAGCCAGCAAAGTCAATATTGCATTTGGTCCGTAAAAACCTACACCATGTCAATTATTGTACGGAGTTTACCTTCTATACTCTAGGCACTTACTGGTTTTGGCCACGTCACGCCCCCATATGTAGGGGTCAGGTGCATTGGACAATGCTGCCTGGAACCTGAAAGCCGATACTATTTTTGAGCCCTACCGATTAAGCATGCTCAGCTCCCTTCAGACGGAAGATCAAATAGTACTCTTGGATTTCAGGTGCCAGCCACAGACGCAATTTTTGTTCCTTATGCAAGATTTGACAGCCTTTTATGCTGCCTGCGTAGGGGAGCGCTAGGCTACACTGGGTGCACTTAGCCTTGTACGCTGTCTGTGTAGGGTATCAGAATCTGTGTATGGAATATAACTTGTGGCCATGACCAGCATCTAACATCCGACATTACATTTTCTAACCCTGTCTTTGGGGGACAGGACTTTACGCATGCAGAACTTTCTGTACCAAAAACACAGTAAATACACTATGTTTTTGCTGCGTAATTCTGCAAAAAGCAGATGCAAATTTGATGCAGAAAGGTCTGCATCACTTTTTCAGCGTGGGCTCAGGGCCTTAGGGTGTTTGATTTAATAAATGTGTCTTAGACAGAATTGTTATCCATGTTTTTTTGAGTATATACATGCCACAATTAAATATTTTAACACCACCTGCCTAATATTATGTCACCAAAATAACGCTAACCTGTTGAATCGAAGCATGGACTTAAAAAATTACTGAAGTGTTCCTTTGTATTTGGCACTAAAATGTATGCAGTATGTTCTTTAAAGGCCTATTCTCATAATCTTAAAAATGATTAAAATTGCAAAGGGCTTGTAAACTGCACTAAAGCGTCTGGGGTAGGTAGCCAATTTACGTTCCACTGCACTTTTCCAGTATTGCAGATGCTAATCTTCCTTTGCATTCAGCATTGCAGAGCATACAGTTTGGGTCAGTGGTACAACAACAAAGCTGGTCTGAACTCTCAATTAGGAGAGCCCACCCCACAACAAGCAGAAAGAGAAGAGACCGGGGGGGCAGTGTGCTCCTGCTTTGCAAGATGAGACAACCTTTTAAATTGTGTAAGGGCCTCTTCACATCATGTTTTTTTCCTGTCCATGGGGATCCTGTTTTTGTGCAGGACGACATGGACAGGAACGGACAGGACCGGATTGGTAACTCCGGATGCTATTTTAGTGTCCAGATCCGAGATTTTAAGGGATCTGAATACAGAAAGAGCTGGGAGCAGCCGAGCCTGCAAAGCAAAGGCAAGCAGGGCTGTACTTTCACTTTCGCAATGTATCTACATAAATTGTGAAAGCGATGTGTTAAAAAAAAAAATGCTCACCTCTCCGCCGTGTGTCCCGCGATGTGAGGCATCCACCTCCGATGGCTGCAGCACCTTAATCAGCTGACCGGGCTTGGCGGCAACCCAATCAGCTGATATGTAACATGACAACATCAGCTGAGCGGTTTATATCGCCTGCTAAAGCCGATCAGCGGACGAGCTGATGAAATTACACTGAACACAGCAGTTTGAGTGTACTGAGCATGCTCAGTACACTCAAACCAGATCCGGGAAACAATCCTGTTTTTTTTTTCCCGGATTCGAGCTCCGTAGACCCCCATGTTATTGGAATCGGACAGCGTCTGATCCGATGCTGTCCAATTCTTCCCCATTATGTCCGCTTTTTTGAAGGCAGCCCAAAATTGGAGCAGTCTCCGATTTTGGGGACGTGTAAAAAGTGGACACAATCGATCCCTGCACCCATGGTTCCTATATAAGGAAGATGGTGTGTCACGGTCCGCGCTGCTGCCTCAATGGAATCCCAAGGAATGGATGTCTCCAAGAAGTCACAAGCAAGGCAAGGTTCCAAAGCAAAGATCTCCTTTATTCACCAACGCGTTTCCGCACCTATCCTGGCACCTTCATCAGAGCACACCATCTTCCCTATATAGGAGCGTTTTTCCACGTACGAGTGGCTGGTGGAGGTCCTGCAGCAGCTATAAACCGAAGGCTTATAAACCAGTTGTGGGTCATACAACTGGACCAAGTGAGTGTACACCTATTGATATACTCAGTGTGTCACTAGTGATAGGGCACTATTGCTCCTCTTGTCTCCCCCTTTTTTTGTATCTGCACACATGGTTGGCCATTAAGGACCAATTCGTGCCCATAGGGATACAAGGAGGCCAAATCGGATCCGTGGCTATCCGTTTTACAATGGATAGCCACGGCCCAAAAAACGTGAAGTGAAAGGGGCCTAAGGGGTCAAATCGTCACTTTATGGCCGAATAAAGAAGTCAACCGTAATATTTTCACCACAATGGGACGCTGTTGTTTTTTTTTTTTATTGGTTTAAATCCATTGGATTGAGATTTGAAAACAAAGCCTGCATGTGGAACTTTAGAATAACTTTTTTCAGGACTGGTTGGAGGAACATTAAAGCGAACCTGTCACCCCCCCTGGACATCAAAAGCTATAATAGCCACCTTCTGCAGCACTAAGGCTGCATTCAGGGAAGGTGGCTATAGGCTTTTGATGCCCTATATACAGTTAAATATTCACTTATATAACTGCTTATAGTTTAGAAGACCTAAGACCGGGAGGCGGGGTTTCGCGCTCCTCCAACCCGCCCCCTCTAGTCAATCAGCCTGGTCGCCTGCTGCTGCCTCCCCTCACAGTCTAGCATGAACGCGCGCCTCCGTTCTCCTCTATGGCGCCGCGCATGCGCTGTGCGCCGGGTGTCCAGGAAGTCGTCGGGCTGATTGACGAGGGGGCGGGTCGGAGGAGCGCGAAACCCCGCCTCCTGGTCTTAGGTCTTCTACACTGTAAGCAGTTATATAAGTGAATATTTAACAGTATATAGGGCATCAAAAGCCTATAGCCACCTTCCCTGAATGCAGCCTTAGTGCTGCAGAAGGTGGCTATTATAGCTTTTGATGTCCAGGGGGGGTGACAGGTTCGCTTTAAAATGTGGCAGGGTGTCTTATGGCCACTTTACACACACCAACTTATCTGTCCAACTTCTGAACAACTTACTGGTTGCACTGAAATCATTGACACATTGTTCCATTTGTACACAGCCACAAAATGGAGCAATGTGTCCATGATTTCACTGCAACCAGTAAGTTGTTCAGAAGTTGGACAGGTAAGTTGGTGTGTGTAAAGTGGCCCTTAGCCTGCTAAAATAGGCAACTAAGATTCTGGTGTATTTGGTTTGCAACAATATTTATGTTGTATATGTCAGAATAACATCCACATGAGTGCAAGTTGTCAGGTTTCCCAGCAGAACATTGCAGAGCATCACACTAAGGCTAGTTTCACACTGCAGTTTTTTTCTTGATCAGGTTCGATCAGGTTTGTCTGCCAAAACCAGGAGAGGAACTTGCAGAGAAAAACTATAATTGAAAGATTGACACCAGTTCTGAGTTTTGGAGACACTCATGGTTTTGACACACAAACCTGATTGAACCTGATCAGGGAAAAAACTGCAGTATGTAACCAGCCTAAGGCTGGCTTCACACCGCGGCAAGATCCGATCCGGGGCTGTCCGGTGTAAACCAGACAGCCCCGCACCGAATTTTGGCCCCATAGTATCTTATGGGGCAGGATGGAGCCGGATGGCAGCTCTCTGCCATTCGGTTTCCATCTCTCCGGAAGAATCCAGGAGAAATCGGAATTTCATCCCGGACACACAACCGTTGCTTGCAATGGTTTTGTGTCCTGGGAGAAAAATCTCTCCAAATTGGCTTCTCCCGGATCCTCCCAGATCCAGTGCAATCCGGCACTCCCGGAGGAGGATCTGGGAACCGGACACCAGCAGCTGTACGCCGCTGTTATTTCAGGACCGCGACTCACTCGCCGTGAGCCGCGGTCCTGAATCATCATCAGCGGCAGCTGTGTCCGGCTGCACACCGGACCGAAGATCATATTTGCCCTCCGATTCTGTGTGCTGATCCAGTCCGGGGCTGTCAGATTCATCCCTGACAGCCCCGGATCGGACGCTGCCGTGGTGTGAAGCCAGCCTCACTCTGGTGAGTTGTATTCTTCTGTGCCTAAATGACTAAGGCCATTTTCACATTGGTGTATTTGTGCGCTGTGTCTAGTCTGCAGACTCATACGCACTGCCGATTGCACACCACCGCAAGTGAAAGCAGCTGATTTTCTGTTCATGCATATGGTGACAAAACTCCATAGACCTCAAATATTTTTTTTTTTTCTTCAAACCAATTGCTCATTCCTTCTTTTCTTCCAGACTACCATATTTAATCCTTTTACCCTTTGAAGTCATGCACCCTAAGCTTTATTAATTACACCCTAGTGATTACATTTCCTTCCAATTCCTTGTATAGTTTCAGTTCCTCTTTTCAGTACCCCTCTTTCAATTTTTCTTTTCCCACTTTATGATATGCTCTTAAACATTGAAATTGCATTACTAAGAAGGAAAAATATTAGAATCTGAGTGTCCTCAGTGGTTGATACCTTTTAATGGCTAACTGCAAAGATGGTGAATATTCGCTAGCTTTCGAGACTCTATGGCCTCTTTATCAGGCTAATTAGAAGGAAAAGTCATGAAGTTGTGGAAATCACACCATTGCAAGACATTATTAATGATAAGCAATTGGTAAAGAACAATAAATTACGGTAAGTTATTGTTGTCTTAGAAATGTACTGCCAGGCTCAATGCACTTGGAAACACATATCATCAAGATCTACTGTTGGCAACTCCCTTTTGCAATTTCTAACCAATGACTCCCCAGATGTTATTTATGGGAGCCTAGTCCAGAGGCAGCTCAAGCTCTGGTATCAGGCTCAGGAGATGCTGGCTGCTCACCGTAGCATGACCAACATTCTCCCTGGCATTGTCGTGTTGAAAACTTTCTCCTGGGGCACTTATAAATAATGACTAACCCTAATGGCACATTTAAATCAATGCAACATAGTGTGCCTTGAGTTAAGGCTAGAAAGGTCAAGCTCAGGCAACTGTAAATTTTGCACTCAGATATCTGGCTATCATTACATTTAACCACTTCATGACCCAGCCTATTTTGACCCTAATGACCTGGCCATTTTTTGCAATTCTGACCAGTGTCCCTTTATGAGGTAATAACTCTGGAACGCTTCAACGGATCCTAGCGATTCTGAGACTGTTTTTTCATAACATATTGGGCTTCATGTTAGTGGTACATTTAGGTCAATAACTTTTGCATTTATTTGTGAAAAAAATATAAAATTTGGCAAATTTTTAAAATTTCGCAATGTTCAAATTAAAATTTTTTATTCTTTTAAACCAGAGAGTTATGTGACACAAAATAGTTAATAAATGACATTTCCCACATGTCTACTTTACATCAGCACAATTTTGGAACAAAAAATTTTTTGTTAGGAAGTTATAAGGGTCCAAAGTTCATCAGCAATTTCTCATTTTTCCAGCAAAATTTACAAAACAATTTTTTTAGTGACCACATCAAATTTTGAAGTCCCTTTGAGAGGCATACATGACAGAAAACACCCAAAAGTGACACCATTCCAAAAACTGCACCCCTCAAGCTACTCAAAACTACATTCAAGAAGATTAACAACCCTTCAGGTGCTTCACAGGAACTAAAGCAATGTGGAAGGAAAAAATGGTCATTTTACTTTTTCCAAAAAAATTCTTTTTTAGCCTCAATGTTTTCATTTTCACATGGGCAACAGGATAAAATTAATCCTAAAAATTTGTTGGGCAATTTCTCCCGAGTACACTGATACCTCATATTTGGTCATAAACCACTGTTTTGGTGCACGGCAGGGCTCGGAAGGGAAGGAGCGCCATTTGACTTATGGAGCAAATTTTCCATTAAAAAGTCAAATGGCGCTCCTTCCGAGCCCTGCCGCGCGCCGAAACAGTGGTTTATGACCACATATGAGGTATCTGTACTCAGGAGAAATTGCCCAACAAATTTTAGGATCCATTTTATCCTGTTACCCATGTGAAAATGAAAAAAGTGAGGCTAAAAACATTTTTGTGAAAAAAAAAAAAAAAGGACTTTTTCATTTTTACGGATCAATTTGTGAAGCACCTAGGGGTTCAAAGTGCTCGCTATGCATCTAGATAAGTTCCTTGGGTGGTCTAGTTTCCAAAATGGGATCACTTGTGGGGGAGCTCCAATGTTTAGGCACACTGGGGCTCTCCATATGCAACATGGTGTCCGCTAACAATTGGAGCTAATTTTCCATTCAAATTGTTAGCGGACACCATGTCACGTATGGAGAGCCCCTGGGTACAGCACCAGAATATGGCGCTTCTAATGAATGCGCTATTTTCTGGGGTGGATCTGGGTTGCAATTCGGGGGGGGGGCCCACATTGTTTGGATCTCTCCACGCTGAGGATTCCAGCTTCTCAGCTGCCAAGTTGTACCTTGCTGGCAACCAAAAATACGGCAAAGCTCCATGCCGTTTTATTTGTAGAAATAATGAATAAAAAAAAAATGACATGAGGCTCTGCTATATTTTTGGTCCAGCCAGGAACAACTTGGCAGCTACGGACTGCCACCCACAGCTGCCTCGTTTTACCTGGCTGGCAACCAAAAATACAGTGAAGCCCAACATTTTTTTTTTTTATTTATATAACTAATTTGAGGAAACAAACGACGTGGGGCTCCGCCGTATTTTTGGTCCAGCCAGGTACAACTAGGCAGCTGGGGGCTGAAATTCTCAGCATAAAGAGGCCCAAGCATTCTGGGCTCCCCATGCTGCGAATTGCAGCCCGCAGCCACCCCAGAAAATGGAGCATTCATTGAAGCGACATTTTCTGGCGCTGTACCAAGACTCTTCCAGTTGCCTTGGTGCCGGTGGCAAACTAGGAAATAAAGGGGATAATGCCAGCTTTTTTATTGGCAGCTGGCACTAAGCCCGAGATTCATAATGTTAGACCCGTCCATTAGGAGTGTTTGGTAAATAGTAAAAAAAAATACACCACACAGAGAATCTTTTTTTTTTTTTTAGAAAGAAAAAACACAAACAAAATTTAGACTCCAACTTTATTATAAAGATCCAACGTAGTCCAAAACGATGGTCTCACGACGCTTGATCGCCTCTGTTACATCGAGACAGCAGCAAGGGATCAAGTGTCCTCTTGTTGCAGTCTCTGGTGTCAGTGATGATGCACTGTATGGCAGATCATTGCCATACCGTGCAGCATCACTGTGCAGACCCAAGTCTCAGAGATCACATGATCTCTGAGGCTTTGCACATAGCAGATAGCTGTGCCTGAGCTGTCAGATCACTTCACTGCAGCCCGATCTTCATGTAGGGGGATCAGGATGCAAAGAAGCGATCTGACAGCCCGCGCACAGCGGTCACATAAAGGATCGCCGTGCCTGGGCTGTCAGATTGCTTCTCTGCAGCCTGATCCCCATGCATAGAAGCAACCTGACAACCCGGGAACAGTCATCTGCTATGTGATCACTGTGCTCAAGCTGTCAGATTCCTTCTCTGCAGCCTCATCCTGCAGGGGATCAGGCTGCAGAGAAGCAATCTGACAGCCCAGGCACAGTGATCACATAGTGGATCACTGTGCCCGGGCGGTCAGATCGCTTCTCTGTAGCCCGATCTTCTTGCAGGGAGTTCAGGCTGCAGAGAAGCGGCGGGCAGCAGGCGGCGGGCACTTGTGTCCTGCTGAGCCGCCATGCTCATGATGCTGATGGGAGTGATCATTAGATCACTCCCCATCAGCCTGGAGGGGGCAGTACCCGCCCTCTCCAGCGCATTAACCTATGGAAGGGACTATGTCAGCCCCTTCCATAGCTGGATAGGAGGATCGCTGTTTATCAGCCAATCATGGCGATCAAAGGAGCGGAGTGGGGAATCCACACCCCTTATATCAAGCTCCGGTGTTCTGTGATACGAATCACAGAACACAGAGGCCAGGTGGCAGTTACCACGGCAATGGGCTGCTGTAACTGCCATGACGTTGTAGGACATCACAGGCCG
Source organism: Allobates femoralis (assembly GCA_033576535.1). Lineage (NCBI taxonomy): Eukaryota > Metazoa > Chordata > Amphibia > Anura > Aromobatidae > Allobates > Allobates femoralis. The sequence goes on from JARQOC010000002.1 coordinate 398,741,927, forward strand.
GGAAGGCACCGACTTCTATGATGTCCCACAATGTCATAGATCGGGAAGGGGTTGAGACAAAAGTGTGACTCATCACTCAAGAGAAAAGACCTTAATTCCAGCGTGCATTGCGGTCTTGCTTTGCACCATGATAGCCTTTGAGAGCACCTTCATGACGGAACGTCACACTGGACCACCCCAGTCTTCATTCCTTGTGCACTAAGGGGCCCGTCACACGGTGCCACCTCGCCGGAGATGTCGGCGGCGACTGGCGGCTGCGCGCATGCTTTTGGCGCCCCACCAGCGTTGCCACCCCCCGTTTACACGGGGAGACACCTAAGGCGATGCACCAGCGAGCTGACAGGCAGCATCGCCGCCGGGGTGTCTGAAAACCCCAGCGGCAATGCAGGACAATGGGAGCCTATGGCTTCCATCGCCTGTCAGGTCGCTGGTGGCCGTTTACATGGGGCGATGTGTACACATCGCCCCAGATTGACCGCCTGGTTTCAGAGCACTGCTCTGAAACCAGGCGACAAGTAAAAGGCGTCGCCATCGCCTAATTACATTAGGCGATGTAGAGGCGATATCTGCATCGCCTAACAAATCGGCGGTACCGTCGCCACGTGTGACGGTACCCTGACAGTTTGGCATTACATTTGGTCATGAAACCAGTGGTATTGCCATATCTCCAAAGTGTCACACGAACCATTTTTCAACATGACAACACAAACCCACAGTTTGCTCATGTTTACTGTGAGCTGCCTGTGTGGCCTTAACATACTATCATGGCTTTGCAGCATTTCCAGACCTTTCTCCCTATGAGCACAAGTGGGACATCATTGATTGGCAATTGCAAAGGGAGTTGCATGCAGCAGATCTTGATGATTTCACTACCCAAGTGCATTCAGTGTGGCAAAATATTCCTCAGCCAAATATTGGCAGCAAACAAACATGAAAGCGCTGTCCATTTTTGTTTTATCTGTGATTGGACATTTAAACAGCCACATAGACTATCATGGGTATGAGTTCTATGGATGAAAAACAGATAAAACTTGTACTTGAAAAAATGTTATCTTAATGAACCCTTATTTGTGAACAGCTTGTTCTATAACCACGACCACAGCTTGTGCCTCCACTTTTTTTCCTATGCAGGTGTGTGAAACCAATGTCAGCATGAGCTAGTTTGATTCAATTTAGAGAGCAGATTAATGCCTTTAAATAGCAGACGGCGCCTGCAATTGACCGCTATGTGAACGGGCGCCATCCAGAATCAGTCAATTTAAGGTCATCAATGACTGGTCCAAATTCTACAATAACCATATAAGACATTTTAAACTAGTGTGCAGGATCAGATTTCCATCCATCGTTGGTACATGTGTCTGCTTTTACCATCAGTTTGGCATCTGTATGAAAGAAAATTTCCAAACTTCTGCCCATCAGTAAATATTTGACAGCATTCCTATGGCACTCAGATGCTGAGTGCCTCATCTTTTTTCCCATACACCTATAAGCCTTGAATGGGCAAATTTAATCCTAAAATTGGATAGATAATGAACATGTCCCACTATAGCAGGTATGGTATTTGTACACAGAACATGTATAGTATGTGAAAAAGTGAGTGGGGCTGATATTTATGGATTAAAGCAGTGCCCACCAGTCCATAGAAAATGGTGAGCTTTTACATTTATTTGCATACCTACTGCCAATGAAATGAACAAAGTGTCATTGAAAGAAACCTAATCAGATGTTAAAGTGAAAGGCTCTGTCATAGACTATGAACAGTTGCTTTAGGGCGGCACGGTGGCTCAAGTGGTTAGCACTGCAGCCTTTGCAGCGCTGGGGTCCTGGACAACATCTGCAAGGAGTTTGTATGTTCTCCCCGTGTTTGCGTGGGTTTCCTCCGGGCACTCTGGTTTCCTCCCACATTGTAAAGACATACTGATAGGATATTTAGATTGTGAGCTCTAAGAGAGACAGCATTACTGATGTATGTAAAGTGCTATGGAATTAATAGTGCTATATAAATGAATAAATATTATTATTATTATTATTAGTCTGGGCTCATATGTATAGAGGTGATGTAAACTATTTTTCTTTTTCGCAAAACCTTCTGAATTTCCCACATTGAACCAGACACATCTTTGTCTTGTGATAGGTAAACTTGGGGAGCGGTTCATGGATAATTGCTAAATAATGATATATAATAGTAGCTCTGTATAATATTATACTGTGGAGGGTGTGGTGATGTGCTTTAGAAATAAAAAAAAAATGGAATAAAAGCTTTTTGGATGCTGAAGAATTATGTACCAGACATCTTTTTAATGAACATTTAGTCTGAATGACTATTTTATTTAGTTGCTCAGTGTAGACTGGAGTCTTCTTATATATCTACAGTCATTGCTCCTTCACAAAGTATTGTGCAATCTACATTTGCATACCTTTCGACTATGCTGCCCCCTGCTGGTGCTTTGGTTTAATGCAGTAACGGATCACAGCAAACACTACCGACCAGAATAGGACATTTTATTGAATCAGATTAATCAGAGGAACCGTCAGAGAGAAGCGTTAACATCTCATGACACCCAAGGCCCAGCTGGAGTCCTTGTACAGTGTCCATGTTCATTTATTCTTTGTAAATGTTACATCTCGGCACGTGTAACATGAAATTACATGACTTTGATATATACAGTGTCCACACACACACACATACGCACATATAAGATGTAGAACAGGCTGGGTGATGGCATAATCCACTATTCTACCAAATGATGGACTTTTGTGCATATTTGTGTTTTTGGTTGAAACTTGATCCAGGTTTATAGACAGGGCCCCATTACCAGCCAGCATATTGTGCATAACATGCCAAACTCTGGACATCGTGTGCTTGTAGTCATATATACAACTCTTCATACAGCGCTAGTTATTATAAAGTGTGCCCAGCACTTGCACATCTTGTTCACTGTCACCATATTGTACCTTGCTTTCAGGAATATGATAAGGATAGACAGATCTTTTTCTAGATTGTTATTGTGGTACACAGAGTTGTATTAATACATAGGACCTTAAAGGGCGCAAAGAATAACCACAGAACTCTGTGCTGTATGGAGGACTATAGAGTACGGCATCTGTAGGGTAGAGAAATGGCTGTGGACACCAATACTAATAAACTTGGGATTCCTTCCTATATTACAGTGACAGTTACTGACCCATAAAATATATATTTAGCCCTTTTGCAAACACAGCAAGGGGCAATGCATGGAGATTGTATACGTTGTAGAGATCTTGTACAGAAATATTTGCAGATGTCTTTACAGAACATTAATCGACAATTAGACCTGTAGGGACATGGATGACTCTAGTACTCTGCAGTAAAGTCATGAACACAGACCACAGTGAAGCACTAGTAAAGGCCTTTACATAGATCATTGATGCTCACAGCCTCACTACATTATATGTAGGGTCAAGGCATTTGATCGATTAGGAACAGAGCCCATCTTCTCTCTTGCACAGTGTTGGTGCATGGGGACACATGCAATGGCTCATTGTAGAAGAGCTCTGATCTGTTTAGATGTGGTGTCATCATGGAGGTGACGGGTTGTATATCTAAGAAATGAACATAAAGAGTTGTCATTAAACATGCTTTTTTATCATCTCCATCCAAACTACTGCTGTAAAACTCACCATACATTTTAGCTATTTAGTTTTCAGACAATTGACCATCTCCCCTGACTCTATATAAAAGAGTACTTGCTCCGCTGAGCTCTCTTGTGTTCTCTGAAGGTACCGTCACACAGGGACATATCGCCGGCGATGTTGCCGGCAACTGAGGGGCGTGGCCAGGTTGCGGCGACATCGCCGGCGAGTTGCCTCGTGTGACAGGGCGATAATCAGGCGATGAATCGCCTGAGTCACATCGCCAGGTTTCCCAACAATGTTGGGAAACCTGGCGATGTTGCTCAGGCGCTCCTGCCTGATCGCCCTGTGTAACGCGGCAACCTGCAATGTTGCGGGCGATTCCACCTATATCTAACATTGCGAGTGATCGCTTGCTGGGTTGCTGGGCAACCCAGCGAGCGATAGCCGCGGCAACTAGCCGGCGACATCGCCGGTAAGTTGCTCAGTGTGACATCTCACCGGCGATGTTGTCAGGGATGCACGCTCCCGCGATCCCCGGCAATATCGCCGGCGATATGTCCCTGTGTGACGGTACCTTGAGAGAGCTGATGCCAGATATTTCTGGTGGTGGTTTGTCTCTAAGGCCTCTTTCACATCGTTTTTTGCTGATGTGCGTCAGATCCGGCAGATTTACCGCATCTACCACCTAACGGCCGACTTGCGGCCGATCCAGTGTAACCGCACTTCCCGCACCGGACTGGGGCTTGCTGGATCGGCCAGATCCGGCACTTGCTGCCGCGAAGAACAAAAATCTGCAAGCAGTGGTTTTTTTTTTCGCGGCCGCAAGTGCCGGATCTGCTGCATCCGGCAGAACCGCACTTACCGCACTGGACCGCAAGCCCCATAGACAATGCATGGGGTCTGCCGGAACCATTAGGCGGCCGATCCGGAAGATGCGACGCCACCTGCCGTATTGGCCGCACATCAGCAAAAACGCTGATGTGAAAGGGGCCTTAAGGTACCGTTGCACGCTTCAATGTTGAAACTATATCACTAACGATCTCAGGGGTGCGCGGTCGTTAGGACATCATTTAGAGATCGTTGGTGAGAAGTCACACGCCTAGACATCGTGCATGATGCACCAACGATCCAGAGAGCAGGTATCATTTGCAAAAATCGGCAAACAATACTTGTTCACTGATGTGAATGGGCGAAGTCATGAATTCACACTCTATCCCCTGAGGAAGCTATTAATAAAAAACTCCAAACAATTCTCATACACATTTTTGGGAATCATTAATTCCCAAACTGTACCTGGACTACAATATTCGGTGGTCGCGATACCCACAATTTAACCATACACAACTTCTGCGACACAACTCATGAATAATGTTAAATTCATATTTATTAAAGTGCAATATAAAGTGCAATGTGCTATACAGACATGGTGACAGGGTATTCGGACTGTATACATAATATGGCAGAGGTCACATGATATTGTATACATCAAAATATTATGTAGCATTATTTATAACATCATTACTATTAATAACTACATTCTCTTTGAGTCTAATTGATATATTTACGCACTCAAGAGTATCAGGTGTAAGTGACGTGCTCACTCCTATGACAAACCAGACCCTCCCATAATTCGTGTGATACACGCTGGGTGATGTTTCCCCCTCTCAATTCCCTGACGAAGAAGGACCGACATGCGCATTGGGGCGCAAGGACCTGGGTTATAGGACGCCATCACTAGACTCTCCCCTGCCATACTTAAGGTATATCCTACTATGTGATACACACAATTATCTATAGTGAATGTGTACTTATTAATGGACTGCAAGGGTATAACAGTGCATACTGAGCAGCATGGTGGTGTAAGCTACAAGTTATATCCCTTGTTGAGTGCTACTTGGTTATAATGGTATGTGTCATGTGGCAATGGATTGCAAAGGTATAACAGTGCATACTGAGCAGCATGGAGGTGTAAGTTACAAATTATATCTCTTGATGAGTGCTACTTGATTATAATATTATGTGTCATGTGGCAATAAATAGATAATTACCTTCCATGCTGGGTATCTTTGTATATTCAAAGACTTACCCACTGTTTCTACATATTGCAATCCTATACATATGGTTTTGTAGTTATACCCATGCTGTTAATACCTCACTACATTATGTTGAAATAGTATATTTTGGCGAATTGAGAGGGGGAAACATCACCCAGTGTGTATTACACGAATTATGGGAGGGTCTGGTTTGTCATAGGAGTGAGCACGTCACTTACACCTGATACTCTTGAGTGCGTAGATATATCAATTAGACTCAAAGAGAATGTAGTTATTAAAAGTAATGATGTTATAAATAATGCTACATAATATTTTGATGTATACAATATCATGTGACCTCTGCCATATTGTATATACAGTCCGAATACCCTGTCACCATGTCTGTATAGCACATTGCACTTTATATTGCACTTTAATAAATATGAATTTAACATTATTCATGAGTTGTGTCGCAGAGCCCCTGAGGAAGCTGCACGTGCAGCAGCGATAGGTGTGGGGTCCTCTCACACATCCCTTTCACATGCCTGGGATGCCTTAGAGCGAGAAATTTGCTAGTAACCAGGAGCCACAACTTGGGCTAGGTAATTATACACCAGGTTCTACCTAGGGTACACCTGATAGCTTCCCTGACCTTATACAGGGCACAAACCCTGACTGTGTATTTTGAGGGGGTCAGCGCTGTACCACACCTGGTGGTTTAATTTGTTCATTCATGGGTCTTGTACCCTCTCTCTGTTATTGTACACAAGCTGCTTATTGTTGTGGTACACCAAGGATAATTGTATTGTCTGACAGGTAATAAGTGGTTACTGATTTTTCCCTATACTGTTCGCTAGATGGCAGGTGTATTTGTCGGGTTGTGTGTTTCTGCACGATATGCATGTCATGCATTTTAAATGTTTTTAAAGTCTTTTGCTCTTTTAGTATATATCAAATAAAGGTTGTGATTTTTGTATATTGATTCGGGTGATCCCATTTTTTTCATGCACACTGCTTTCTCTTGTTAAAATAAACCTAATGATCTCGGGGGCGCGGAGTCGTTAGGACATAGTTTAGAGATCGTTGGTGAGATGTCACACGCCTTGATATCGTGAACGACGCACCAAAAATCCAGTGAGCAGATATCGTTTGCACAACCCAGCGCACGATACTTGTTCACTAATGTGAATGGGCGAAGTCGTGAATGACATAGTTATCGCAGTGTCACACACAACGATGCAGCAGGTTGGCTGATTGTGGATCATTTGATTTGAGAACATGTTCTCAAATCTGCGATCAACGATCCAACGATTTATCGTAGTCGTATCTTGGTGTTACACGCAACAACGTCCTAACGATGTTGTTTCAACGACTCCAAACCCGTGACGTTTGAGCAACATCGTTCACGATATCGTACCTTGTAACTGGGCCTTTAGAGAGCTAAAGGAACAACCATCAGAAATTTGACATTACAAATCCTTCTGTCCCCTAAGATCATCTATCGACATTCGGGAGACCCCCCATACACATAACATTGTCTATCAAACCTATCAAAGCTATTATACTTTGTATTGCTTATTATTATTATATTTATTATAAGGGTCATTCCATGTCAAGTGAACCAATGATTATTACCTCTATATTTTTATATTTTTCAGATTTTGTTATTTGATAATAGCATGTCAGACAATGCAAAATGTGAAGAGAAACAATTTCCCAATTTTTTTTTTAATTTTTTTTTTAATTACTTTCAAAGTTCGTAAAAAGTGTGAATTTCGGTGTTGCCTGCTTTTAGATTTCTCCTCATAACTCAGGCTAGAAATAGGATAGAGAAACAAAATAAACACCATGCTACTCAGAATTGTACAGGCTTTCACCAGATATGTCACAAGAGGATCTTTGTTAATATTTTACCCATGTGATCGCAAATGCAACATTTTAAAACGCATTTTCGAAAAATCGGTTTAATTAAAAAAATTCCAAAAACTGCCCATGTGTCTGCTATGCTCTTAGCCACATCTGTACCAAATTTCAAGTAGGGATCGCGATGGGATCATATATAAAAATATTTAACTATTATAGCATCAATGAGTCATTCCATATCAAGTGATCTAAATATGAATATTTTTTTTACCTGGAGCCTTTAGATTTTGCTTTTTTTCTGTATGAAGTTCAACTTTAGTTAATTACAAATTAAAAGTTTTGAATTTTTTTCATCAGTTAATTTTTTACAGATTTTTAAAGTTTTTAAAAAAGCGCACATTTTTGCCTGGTACGGCTTTACATTTGTTATCATATCATATTTTTCATGCCTGCATTGATTGATGGATTTATATGAAACATCCAATCTTGTACCAGCCTGAGATTTTTTTTCTTGTGTGTCCAGTTTTTTTTCAAAAGGTTTGTAAAAGCACATATGATAAAATATTGCTCCTTGAGAAGTGGCAGCCATTGCTGTGTGAGAAAAATACAGTTAATATTAAGTAAATTGAGTATTGGGGCTAGCACATACGCAGCTTTTTCTGTCTGCGGATAAACATTGCGGTTTTGGCTGCTTTTTTCTACTTTTTTTTTTTTTTTTATCATAAATGATTTTTATTAACAATTTTTCAGAGTTACAACAAAGTAGTAAGACAAAGAACATGGTATGCCATACAGGGATGGGGGAAAGGGCAAAGGGAAGGGGGGAGGATGGGAGGGAGGGTAGTTGAAGAAAATATTTCCAGAAGCGTTTCGCTAACATCAGCTAGGATTGCTCGTTGTTGGCAACATATCGTCGTCCGTTACAGGTAATTCCACGTAATATAGAGTTCAGAGAGTTCGGCATGGAAAGAACAGATGCAGTTCAAATGATTCCGTTTTGTGATCCTGAAATATTGGCTTGTAAAGGTTTAAACATTTCCCATTCATACCTTGTCGAGATCTCCGTAGGTATAGGCTGACGGTGGGGACTGAAAAGCCAAGACCCTGTACATCAACTCATAGCCGGCTAAGCATTGTGTGTGTCCAATAGGAGATATAGATACAATGTTTTTCTGCCCAGCAAGTGGATTGAAACTAGACTACATGTTAGGTTTTTTACAGTAATCCTGGGTAGTTGCAGAGAAGTTAGGATATGGGGAGGGAGGGGGAGGGATAAAGAGAACAGGGGAATAGTTCAGGATAAAGGAGAAGGGGACTAGGGTAAAGTAATGAGTATAAGAGGGTGAAAAGAAAGAGGAGGTAGAGAGGGCAAGAGGTTATTTAGTCAGGTGTGAGGGGGAGTAAGATTAGGAGATTAGGAGAGGAGAAGAACAGGAGAGTAGAAGAGTAAAAGAGTAAACTGGTCCACCCCCGGGTCCGCACCCCTTTCAGCTCGACAGAGGGCTCCAAAAGCACTCCCGTCGGGCCTACAGCGGAGGTCTCCGGGCCAGCGGGTGTGCTCCCCACAAGTCCCATGCCTCGGACACATATCGCCGTTCGCCTTGGTCCAATGCCAAGTAATATTCGTGGCAAAAGATCGAATTTATTTTGTCTGCGAGATCACTCAATGTCGGAAGGGAGGGTAGTTTCCATTTAGAGGCGACACAAACCCTGGCAGCCGTCAGGATGTATGTCATCACACGGCGTATCACCGGAGGGTATGAGATAACTCCGACGTGTAGAACCGCGGCCCATGGTTCCAAGGGGATCCTCGTCTCAGTAACCGAGTCCAGGAGCCCCGTGACTAGCTGCCAGAACCGTGCCACCTCAGGACAGGCCCACCACATATGGGACAGGTCACCCCGCATACCACACTGCTTCCAACATTGCATTAGTTTTTTTAATCGCTAGTGAAAACGATTGCAGCTTTTTTTAAATATAAATAGTGATAAATGCTGCGTTTATTGCAGCAGTGCAATCAGTGATTTACTCACTCTCTAAGGTCCATGTCACACACACAGATATTTGTGCAGATATTGTTCGCAGATCTCTGGTTGCAGTGAAGTCATGGACACATTGTTCCATTTTGTGGCCGTATACAATGTGTCCATGATTTCACTGCAACCAGAGATCTGCGAACAATATCTGCACAGATATCGGTGTGTGTGACGTGGCCCTAAGTGTTTCAAAAAACACTGCATGTATTTAACCCCATTGAAATCAATGGGGGCGTTTTTCTGAACGATGATCACTCAGAATAGCGCTGTGTTTATTAGCCCTTAATAAGAAAAGCATTAAGCTATTAATATAAATTTACTCAATCTTCAAACACACTCACCAATATTGTAGTACACCGAGTCCCTAGATGCCTTTGTACAGACTATTGTTTGTTCAAGAATGAACATGTCCTGGCATGTTGGGATATGAAAGCTTTGAAGCTCTGTCTTAGGCTGAAGGCACACTATCGGTGTGCCTCACGCGAGTCTAATGCGAGGGAGACTCACATTGCACTCAAACCAGTATCATTAAATGATACTGGTCCCATTAGTTCCTCACATTACACTTGCATTGTGAGGAAAATGCGTGTTCATTCGCAGCATGCTGCGATTACACACGATTTCCCTGCGCGAGTGGACAATGATCGTCTATGGGTGCGAGAAAATGCACGCGTGTGCATTCAAAATTGCTTCAACCTCCTCGGCTGTCAAAGCCGCGGTGTTTGAATTTGCCGGGTTCTCGGTACATGCAGCGAAACCCCGGGATTTTTAACATTTTGACCACTTCTGTGTTTTTACTAATCATCTTGCACCGCTGTGAAGCGGTACAAGATGATTGGTTACTGTACCAGGAAGCCGGCAAATTCAAACTCTGCGGCTTTGACAGCTACAGAGTTTAAATTCATCGGCAAATGCTGTCCGCGGACCTGAAGTTTGCTTCAGTACCACAGACAGCATCACACTCACACACACCACAACACGCACTCGCGCCGCACACTCGCATGCATACGGCCATTCACACTTACCCACACGCACCACACTCGCACCACACTCACACAAATCACGCATTACACTTGCATCACTGTCATGCATCAAACACGCTCTGTGTATGATGCATGACAGTGTGCCTCAGCCTTACTTCCTGACTGCAGTGGTCAGATACTTAACATGATTGACAGAGCTGCTGGCCTGTCATCTGCTCTGCATTCACTTTCTACCCCTGTTCATTCTCAGGTTGAGCCCTAACAAAGCTTCCTCCTCTGTCCTCTCCTGCTTTTAAGCTGTAACATAATAAAATAATACAGTAATATCTCAAAATCATGGATTATTTGGTAAATTTAGACCCCACACTTTTGGACCACAGGCTGAACAGATCTGAATTCAAGATTTTCGAATTGAGACTTTAATAGTTAAATATTTTAATATATAATCCCATTGCGAGCCCAACTTGAATTTTGCAAAAAATAAGAGGGTGGGGGACAAGAGGCGCAATAGTGCCCTATCACTAGTGACACTAGAAAGAGTGATGCTGAGGAGCCACTCACCTGATTCAATTGTGGGCCCCACAACTGGTTTGAAGGCGTTTTGAGAAGAATCTCTCAGCTGCTGCAGGACATCCACCAACTACTGACCAGTAGTGAAATTCAAGGAGATGATGGGAGTACAGGTGTGACACGGTCCGCGCTGCTCCAATGTAAAAACTCACCAAAAGAGTCACAAGTAGGTTTTATCTGCGCTGCTCCAATGTAAAAACTCATCAAAAGAGTCACAAGTAGGTTTTATCTTTTTAATCCTCCTTCCTCCTACACGTTTCGGCGCCCCACCTGGCACCTTCCTCAGGTGAGGAAGGTGCCAGGTGGGGCGCCGAAACGCGTAGGAGGAAGGAGGATTAAAAAGATAAAACCTACTTGTGACTCTTTTGGTGAGTTTTTACATTGGAGCAGCGCGGACCGTGTCACACCTGTACTCCCATCATCTCCTTCAACTTGAATTTTGGTACAGATGTGGCTAAGAGCATAGCAGACGTGCATTTTTGGAAATTTTTAAATTACCGTAAACTGATTTATTGGAAATGCGTTTTAAAATTTTGCGTTTGTGTTCGCATGGGTAAAATAATAACAAAGATACTCTTGGGACATATCTGGTCAAAGCCAGTACAGTTCTGAGTAGAATGGTGTTCATTTTGTCTCTATCTTATTTCCAGCCCAAGATATGATAGAAAATGTAAAGCTGTACCAGGCGAAAATTTGCGGTGTTTTAAAGTTTTAAAATTTTAAAAACCTGTAAAAAAATTAACTGATGAAGAAAAAAAATTCTAAACTTTTAATTAACTAAAGCTACACTTCATATAGAAGAAAAATAAAAAATATCTAAAGAAGTCAGGTAAAAAAATAAAAAAAATATTCATATTTACATCACTCAACATGGAATGACCCATAAGTGAGTTTGAATATATATATATAATATGATATATATATATAAAAAAAAAATTTTTCTATTTGATATTGGCTGGTTTGGCCGACATTAGTCTAATGCTTCAGAGGGTCTTAAAGGGATCCTGTCACCTCCAGAACGCCTACTAAGCTAACGCCTCCTAAGCTACCAAAACATGTCCCTGCAGCATCGTATCATTAATCTCACACTCCTTTTGTCTCCTAAAAGCATCCTGTGAAAGTGCATAAAAATGTTTTAATACTCATTAGGGATTATAATTATTATTATTATTATATATTTATATAGCGCCATTGGTTCCATGGCGCTTTACATAAGAAGTGGGGGTAACAACGACAGGTACAGTACACATGAGCAGTGAATGCTTGCTGATACATGACGGGAGAGGATCCTGTCCACGAGGGCTCACAGTCTATAGGGGTGGGGGGAACACGATAGGGTGGGGGAGCGCCAAGCGTTTGCTGGAGCGGCGCAGGGTCTCATCATAGGTTGTAGGCTTGTTGGTATAGATAAGTTTTGAGGTTCTTTTTGAAGCTCTTGAGGGTAGGCGAGTGTCTGACGTGCTGGGGGAGAGAGTTCCAGAGTCTAGGGGAGGCGCGGGAGAAGTCTTGTATGCGGTTGTGGGAGGATGAGATGAGGGGGGAGGAGAGGAGGAGTTCCTGTGAGGAGCATAGGTTGCGTGCGGGTTGGTATCGGGAGACCCTGTCGGAGATGTAGGGGGGGACAGGTTGTGGATGGCTTTGTAGGTCAGGGTTAGGATTTTAAAGCGAGGTCTTAGGGAGGTGGGAGCCAGTGGAGTGCCATGCGGAGAGGGGAGATAGGGGAGTAGCGAGGAGGCAGGTGGATTAGACGGGCAGCTGAGTTTAGGATAGAGCGGAGAGGTGCAAGGGAGGAGGCAGGGAGACCGGTGAGCAGTAGGTTGCAGTAGTCGAGGCGGGAGATGATGAGGGCGTGGACGAGAGTTTTGGCAGTGTCATGCTTAAGCATAATTAGCAGGGGCTATATTCTTTAGCCCTTAGGGTGTGTTGTTTTGCAGGCTCCAGGATCCACCTCTCTCTGTCTGTTTGCTCTGCTTGTGCAGGCATTGCCCTCCCCCTCTCTGTCACTCACAGAATGCAAATCATCAGTCCTGCCTTCAGCTCCACATCACAGCAGAAGCTGTACAGAGAGGCTGGATCATTCAGGCAGCAAAACAACACGCCCTAAGGGATAAAGAATATAGCCCCTGTTAATTATAATCACTAATGAGTAAGTATTAAAATATTTTTATGCACTTTCACTGGATGCTTTTAGGAGACAAAAGGAGTGTGAGATTAGTGATAGGATGATGCATGGACATGTTTTGGTATCTTACGAGGCATTTTGGAGGTGACAGGATCCCTTTAAAGAGCACCTGTCATCAACTAAAAACTGGCTATTTTTTGCTTTTATTTTATTCCTGCTATTATGTTGAGTGTTCTGCTTTCTTGTTTTTATTTTTAAATCGGACATATGGTTCCAGAAATATATGTCTTTTTATTTAGTGATAATTTCTGTGGTTTTTACATGGGTTCTGTGCTTACAGGGTAATAATGCAGAGTAGCCTAAAGACATGCCCTCAGGGGAGTCTTGCAAGCCACATCCCTTAGTAAAGACCATAAACTTGCACTACACTGTGTGCAGAATTATTAGGCAAATGAGTATTTTGATCACATGATATTTTTTATACATGTTGTCCTACTCCAAGCTGTATAGGCTTGAGAGCCAACTACCAATTAAGTAAATCAGGTGATGTGCATCTCTGTAATGAAGAGGGCTGTGGTGTAATGACATCAACACCCTATATAAGGCGCTTAATTATTAGCTAAATGCCTTTCCTTAGGCAAAATGGGTCTGAAGAGAGATCTGACGGGCTCTGAAAAGTCCAAAATTGTGAGATGTCTTGCAGAGGGATGCAGCAGTCTTGAAATTGCCAAACTTTTGAAGCGTGATCACAGAACTATCAAGCATTTCATGACAAATAGCCAACAAGGTCGCAAGAAGCATGTTGGGCAAAAAAGGCACAAAATAACTCCCATGAATTGAGGAAAATCAAGCGTGAAGCTGCCAAGATGCCATTTGCCACCAGTTTTGCAATATTTCAGAGCTGCAACATTACTGGAGTATCGAAAAGCACAAGGTGTGCTATACTCAGGGACATGGCCAAGGGAAGGAAGGCTGAAAAACGACCACCTTTGAACAAGAAACCTAAGATAAAATGTCAAGACTGGGCCAAGAAATATCTTAAAGAGGACCTGTCACCCCCCTGCTGCATGGCAAACTAAATGCAGCACTGAATGCAGCATGTCTGCTACATTCAGGGAATGGGTCCCTCATGGCTCTAGTTCCCCTGTGCGCTGAGATATACACTTTATAAATCTTACATTTACTGAGTCAGGAAGGTGTGAACTTATCTCGGAGTTCTGCTTGTCACACATTCTTCCCTCCTCCTGCCTCTCTATTCTGCCTTTGTGTTCAGCAGACTCTGAAGAGGAGGGGAGCCACACACACAAGAGGAGGCAGAATGCACAGGGTGAACAGAGAGGCAGGAGGAGGAGAGGATGTGTGACAAGCAGAACTCCGAGATAAGTAAAGTCCCTCCTGACTCAGTAAATGTAAGATTTATAAAGTGTATATCTCAGCGCACAGGGGGGCTAGAGCCATGGGGGACCCCTTACCTGAATGCAGCAGACATGCTGTATTCAGTGCTTCTATAGTTTGCCATGCAGCAGGGGGGTGACAGGTCATCTTTAAGACTGATTTTTCAAAGGTTTTATGGACTGATGAAATGAGAGTGACTCTTGATGGGCCAGATGGATGGGCCAGAGGCTGGATCAGTAAAGGGCAGAGAGCTCCACTCTGACTCAGATGCCAGCAAGGTGGAGGTGGGGTACTGGTATGGGCTGGTATCATCAAAGATGAACTTGTGGGACCTTTTCGGGTTGAGGATGGAGTGAAGCTCAACTCTCGGAACCTACTGCCAGTTTGTGGAAGACAACTTCTTCAAGCAGTGGTACAGGAAGAAGTCGGTATCGTTCAAGAAAAACATGATTTTCATGCAGGACAATGCTCCATCACATGCATCCAACTACTTCACAGCGTGGCTGGCCAGTAAAGGGCTAAAAGAAGAAAAAATAATGTCATGGCTCCCTTGTTCTCCTGATCTGAACCCCATAGAGAACCTGTGGTCCCTCATAAAATGTGAGATCTACAAGGAGGGAAAACAGTACACCTCTCGGAACAGTGGGAGGCTGTGGTGGCTGCTGCACGCAATGTTGATCGTAAACAGATCAAGCAACTGACAGAATCAATGGATGGAAGGCTGTTGAGTGTCAACATAAAGAAAGGTGTCTATATTGGTCACTAATATTATGGGTTTTGTTTCTGCATGTCAGAAATGTTTATTTCTAAATTTTGTGCAGTTATATTAGTTTACCTGGTGAAAATAAACAAGTGAGATGGGAATATATTTGGTTTTTATTAAGTTGCTAATAATTCTGCACAGTAATAGTTACTTGCACAAAGAGATATCCTCCTAAGATAGCCAAATCTAAAAAACCCCACTCCAACTTCCAAAAATATTAAGCTTTGATATTTATGAGTCTTTTGGGTTGATTGAGAACATAGTTGTTGATCAATATTAAAAATAATCCTCTAAAATACAACTTGCCTAATAATTCTGCACACAGTGTAAGTTAAAATGTCTATATCTATGGAACTATACGGCTGAATTAATACACAGAATACACTGGGGGGCAGTGGTGGCTGCTCTTGATCTGGTGGAAAGTTCATTTTAAGGCTATGTGCCGACACTGCGCAAATGATGCAGAATTTTCAGCATCAAAGCCACATCCACTTTTAGCAGCTATTACGCAGCCTTGCACTTTTGCTAAGTAATATCTGCGTTTTTGATGCAGAAAATTCTGCATCCATCCCTGCTTTCACCGCCCTGCAGAACACAACTTACCTTGCATGTCGGCAGGCACTTCTGGGTTTCATCCGCGTCGCACACCACATGGGTCATATGCCTCCTACCCACGTGTCATGTGACGTGGCCGAAACCTGGAAGTGCTGGGCAGTACGTAAGGTAAGCAGTGTAAAAGAATTGACGTGAACTATTTTTACGGATCAAATGATCCCTAATAATAAGCAGCTATTACGCTGTGCAAAATGCGCAGGTGTCGGCACAGCACAGGCAAAATTACATTGGCTTTGCTGGCTGCCTATATGCTATGTGCATTTGCTGCACATTTTTACAAATAACCAGTACAAATATACAGCAAATGCACTCTCGTCAGCACATAGCTTAAGAGACAATGTACATACCTGAGAGCATTCAGTAGACCTTCTGTGCTTGTTGATGGCTGGTCTTTTAGCACCTTAATACAGCCTTTCATCTACAAACAAGACACACCGATATGTAACATGAGATTTATATTACTAGCATAAATAAATTCTATGAGCACATACACATGCCCGCACCTATGCTCCCTGCGCCACTTTTTTATGTTTGTTTTTTTACAACAACGTGTGATACCTTAGATGGCAGAAAGAAAACATTTGCCAAAGGAAACTCAGAATGTACCCAAAATATGCATATCAGATTGGGCCAAAATATTTTCTATAGCAAATCTGGGCAAAGTGAGACAGCCAAACAGCTGAAAAAGTGGTCCATGGGCTGCTCTATGCCCGCCCCTGATAGTGAATACATTGATGGAAGACAGACCTGACGGCTTCTTCTTTCACCAATGTCACATCACTACATCTGCAGTGAGGAGAGTCAGTCCAGGAGAATGGGTGTGAGGTGAGGATGTGTTGCATAAATGTTTGTGTTCGTGTGTGTAATATATTTATATAATATGTGTGTATGTATGTATATATATAATGTATATGTGGAAGCTGTGTGAGGCTCATACTGTTTAAATGGGGACTGTGTGGTGGCTCATACTGTATATAGTGGGCTGTGTGCGGGCTCAGGTGGTATTTAGGGGTGTCAGCATTCTTAATTAGGCTCAATATTAAGTGATACAAATATTAAAATAAAATCAATATACCGTATATATTCAAGTATAAGCCAAGTTGTTCAGCTCACTTTTTGTCCTGAAAAGTGGCCCCCTCGGCTTATACTCGAGTCAGTGTAGAGGCTCAGTGTGGGGGGGGGAGTGGAGGTGATTGGGCGCTGGAGGAAAGGGGAGGCTACAGTAGGAGCGGAGAGGTCACGTGGGCCCGCTCATTAGTGCAATGCAATATGCACTGCATCCCCCTGTCCATCAGTGGCAGGGGGAGCGGTGCATATTACATTGCATCATGTATACTCGCCCTCCCTATCATCATAATATACCGTATGTCCCCATGCTGGCGCACACCATAAAATAATAAACCTTCAATCTCTCATCCTCCATCGCTATGGCACCACTGCGTCCTCCGGTCTTTCTGCGTCATGGTACCAGCGCAGCAGGCATGACAGGTGCTTTCAATGTATGTAATCTGTGCCTTAGGAGAAGTAGTTAACCCCTTAGACATGTTAGTGACTGATACCGGAGAGCAATAGCTTATGCCCGACAACTGTAATGGGGAAGGTGACACCATAAAGGGTAGTGAACCCATGTTACAATATATAAGTAAATATGCCGCATAAGCTATTGCTCTCTGTTATTGTGGCACCCCAAGGGTTAATGTGCCACAGAAACATCAACACAGGTTTACTCCCCACACAACACTACATTAGAAAGTGGGAGGAGCTTAGGTGGCACCTGCACTAGTGGGAGGAGCTAAAGTTGTTTACCACAGAGCAAGAGTGACAGTTAGTTGGAGTTTAGTCTGGAGCAGGAGCAGAGTCAAGTAGAAGTGGAGGTCCTGAGAGGTCTGAGGAGAGGAGACAGAGGAACATACCCGGGATAAAGAGTTACCCCAAAAACTTGACCCCAGAGAGGCGCTTAAGATGGATACCGGATCCGAGGCTGTGCCTGAGACAGACAGGACAGTAAACACCGGCATAGTGAAGGTCCACCATCTTCACAGCACCATAGCAAAGCAACACGGAGGGGTCAGTGACACAGAGGACTCAAGTTGCCCAGCATATTGGTACCCGTGAGCAGAGACAGGGCCAGCAGTACAGCTACAAGCAGCAGCAGGGCCACACACAGTGCTTAAGTAGGAAGCCAAGGACCCGGTCAGGGTGGGAGCAACCTGGTACAGACTCCGTGGACAATATTGTGATATACCATCTGCCAGTAAAGACTTGGAAAACAACAGAAACCGTGAGTGTGTGTGATCCTTATACTGAAGCCCCACTTGCCCTCATATACTGCGATTACCTCTACTCTCATCATCTCTACTGCTACCCCTACTCTCCTGCAGCATCAATAACTATCCTCACAGACTTTAACATCTACTACCACTGCCCCGAGGAACCCAGTTCTGCCCACAGGAACTATTCTATCCAAGCTGCTATCCCATCATCCCCGGAGGTTCTGCAGCAGCGGCGGCCCCATTACTGGCCGCATATAGTGGGTGGCGTCACGAGTGACAAATCCCCTGTAAATAACCCCCCATTTTATTGTGCGGGCCCGGGACACGGTCTGGACCAGGACCGCCGTGACATCCCCCAGCAGTACCCCCGTCCGGCACCGAGTACCCCGTCCCAGTGGGCTCCACATTATCTCTAACATGCCTAAGGGGTTAACTTCTTTTCCTAAGGCACAGATTACATACATTGAAAGCACCTGTCCTTGTCCATAAGACTGTTGGCACCTTCACTGACAGGATTGAGTGCTGCATATTTACTCATATATTGTACTGCATGTTAAAACACTGCCTACCAAATTGAACAATCGGCATTGCTGTAAATCTGAAACAGATATTGAGCTTTAATAACATAAAAAAGCAAGTTATTATTTGAATAGTGTTCTCAACACTGAAGATCATTATTGCATTTGCAACCTTTTTTTTTTTTGGATATACAGTACAGACCAAAGGTTTGGTCACACCTTCTCGTTCAAAGATTTTCCTGTATTTTTATGACTATGAAAATTGTAGATTCACACTGAAGACATCAAAACTATGAATTAACACATGTGGAATTATATACTTAACAAAAAAGTGTAAAACAACTGAAAATATGTCTGATATTCTAGATTCTTCAATGTAGCCACCTTTTGCTTTGATTACGGCTTTGCACACTCTTGGCATTCTCTTGATGAGCTTCAAAGCAGCAAAGCACCCCCACTCCAAATTACAGTTTAATAAAATTGTAATCAAATCCTACTCAAGGACCTGAGGTTTAGCCGACTGAACGCTTGAGAACCACAGGACCTGTGATGACATAGCCAGTCACGTGACCACAAGTGATCAGGTGACCATCCAGGAAAAGGACGCATCTGTGGAGAGAGGCACCGCAAGACGCCATCTGACAGATCAGCGATCTTCCTGCAAACAGGCTCTTTACCAGGGTTGTGCAGGTCTGGCACAACCCTAGCAGGTTAGTGCAATCGCACATAAGAGCTCCTTAAACGTGACCTTAGTTACCACACAGCGCCCCTTCTCTTTGCATAGAGGAGGAGCTGTGATGGAGTGGGGGTGCTTTGCTGCTTTGAAGCTCATCAAGAGAATGCCAAGAGTGTGCAAAGCAGTAATCAAAGCAAAAGGTGGCTACTTTGAAGAACCTAGAATATCAGACATATTTTCAGTTGTTTCACACTTTTATGTTAAGTATATAATTGCACATGTGTTAATTCATAGTTTTGATGCGTTCAGTGTGAATCTACAATTTTCATAGTCATGAAAATACAGAAAAATCTTTGAATGAGAAGGTGTGTCCAAACTTTTGGTCTTGTGAGGCACAGCCGGCATGATCCTATGGCCGGGGTGCATCACATGGGTTACCGGCTTAGGAACCTGTGCACATGAGCCGGTTTTACTGTGCGCTAACAGCTGAGAGTGAGTGCTGTAGTCCTGTCCGATGCACAGTGTGTTAATAGCTAAAGTAATCATGAGACCAATGAGCGGCTGAGAGCAATGTGTACTGATTGCATAGCAGCCAGTGTGGGTGTGTCAGTGGGGGTGTGGCAGCTGCGATAAGAGCTAGCCAGGTGCTTTGTGGATGAGAACAGGACAGAGATCAGACCAGACCAGACCAGACCAGAGATGGATAGGAATGAGAGCAGTCATGAGCACTGTGATGTGTGGTTGTGAAGGGAGCATGCCAGCTCCATACCGGTGTCCGGGAACGGGGCGTTATGGCTCCTAGAGTGGGGAAGCCGTGGCTGACCCAGGTGGACGCTGATCCGGACGTGTGGCGTGATACGTCCGGGAAGGAGCCCCTTGGGGATGCTTGGTGGGCCCGTGACTCAGGTTGCTAGACCTGGAACCGCGCCGGTAAGACATACAGTTCTCATATGCTAGAATGAACTGTGTACAGAGTGTGAATCATGCCAGGCGGGCATAGCTGCCATTGAGTCCGACTAAACAGTCAGTGAAGGGACCCATTGAAGTATATGTGTATGTTATGACTCAGCTAAAAGGGACATGCGTGAGGTCGCTGGGAGAGACCCAGACAGTGTGGATGATATTGGAGGCGATCCGTCCCGTAGGGACGAGAGGGAGGCTTGGCCTGCTGCATGCGGCGGGTACCTGTCCCTCTAGCAGTGCCTCTAACGGTGTGTATGAACCTGGGGCCAGACGCAGGGGTTAAGAGGGCTCCTGAATTGGGGAACCAAGGCTATCCTAGAGGGCACTCGACTCAGGCGTGGGGCACAGTCGTCGACCTGGAGACCTGCCACTGGTTGGGGGTTTGGTGGCGGCTGTCAGGCCTAAAAAACGTGGTGAGGAGGCTTGGGTCATGCAGGGTTATCCCGGGGTACTCAGGTTGTCCAATCCCTGTTATGGACCCAGAGGAGCCGCAGTCCATGGATGTATTATGATGGGCTGTGAGCGTGTGTGAGGACGTATGTGATCCTTGGAGGGGTTAGGATGGATCACATGCAGTGTGTAAGGGCCCGGTCAGGCAGGAATCCTGTACTATGGGCTAGTATTAAAGTGTGTGCGGGGTAAATAAAGCCAGGCGGCTGGAACCGCCATTGTGACCCACAGGGCCCGTGGATAAGTGTAGATAACTATTTATTTTGTAAATATTATGCGTATCATCAGGGTGTATGAAAAATTACCCTGGGTGATGGATCAACAGGGCTTATGTAAAATTACCCTGGGTGATCAAAGGAAAGGTGGTGTATCGTGGATGACTCATGATGGCTGATGATGAAAGGGCCATGCATGAGGTACCCACAAGTTATCCGCCATTGGGACTGACGGTTAGGTCACAAAGGTCCCGGTGATAGATAGTTATGGTGAATGTAGGGGGTTCTATGTTATATGTAATGTAATGTGTAATGTAATGTATTATGTGATGTGCTTATGTTCAATGTTTAATGTACTACCGGGTTATGACCTGTATGTGAGAAATAAACGGGTAGTCATTGAAAAATTACAAGCACGTGTTCATGTCGTCATGCAGTAAGCGAGTTCCCCGGGTCGCTACCTCACGGTCTGTACTGTACATGTTATAATGTATGCCGTATTTAGAGTCTATTTTGTATCTGTTTGCCTGTTTATTTTATTTTTTTAATTCTGTATGTCATTGTGTGGGAGAGGTTTCAGTTGTGAGTTTTCATACAGTAAAGAAGATTGGCACAATTTTACCTTTTTTTTTCTTTTGGGTGTGATTTTTATGTATACCCAGGGACATAACTATAATAGGTGCAGGGGTTGCAATCGCACCTGGGCTCTGATGCCTAGGGACCCCAAAAGTCCCTTTAGCCTATAGAAAAGACTAATAGTATTAAAAATTTGCAATAATTGGGGGCCCCGTTGGAGATTTCACATCAGGGCCCTTGAGCTTCAAAGTTACTGCACTGGGTAAACCAGACAATTTTTATTAAAATGTGCAACTTTTTGCTATAAAATTTAGGTCAAGAAATGTAAATGAATACCGCAACACAAAAAAAAGAAAATTGACTTAAAATAATGTGCAAATGATGAATCGGGCTCCATGAGTTCTGTTATAGTAAAATATGGAATTGAACAATGCTGCAAGTGTTAAAATAGTCTTATGATGATAACATCTCATCTTAAAACCCATGACCGATGGAACAGAAACCAGTAGGAGGCGACTCCTTTCCGGTCATGTGAGAATGGTCAGTAAACACTACATGTAGCATCTTTAGATAGTTGTCAAGTAACAGGTTGGCTATCTCCAAACCGCCACCACTGGAATCATGAATTAGTGGTGAGAAATAGCATCATCCACAAATTTGACATTACTGGCACGCTCACTGGTAAAAATAAAAAAGTAGGCAGCATAAAGACATACTGTAGAAACTGTGTGCACTTCTATGGGAGATCTATTACAAATCAGAAAAAAACAGGTAATAACTAAGGCCAAACTGAGAGGTTGTATAGAATGTTTACGTTTTTCAGTGAAGTAATGGTAATGCTATTTTAACAAGTCTACAACCCCTGTAAAACCCCCTCATGTCCTGTACATGTCTGTCTGCCAAAGTAACAGTAGTTTGATCGATCGTTTGCCAGGGTGAAATATTGGAATTCCCTCCTATACACAGGAGTGCTCTTATGCTATCTGTGAGAAAGCTTATGCCAGATATCTCCGGCAGTGACTTATCTCAGGAAAATCAAAAGAATCAGAAGTCTGAAATCAAACATGCTGGCTCCTTATCCCCCCAGGCATAATCTGTCTGGGGCACCCATACACATTAGAAATATACCTATATAATATCCTTTCAACAGTGGTCTCCAACCTGTAGTTTGGGAGCAACATGTAGTTCGCTGCTGTATTCCAGCTTGGTGCATTAGCACCAGGTTTAGCAAACTGCCATGAAGAGCAGGTCTACAAATGGTGACTTATCAGTGGCCCACACAGAAGAGCCGATCTGCATGGGGGTAATGTAGGAGCCCTTAGATCCAGTGGCGTAACAAGTCCACCGCGGGCCCTTAGGTGAGGACTAAGGGGGGGAGGGGTGCTGTCAGAAATTTTCAGCCTGCCAGCACAGCTGAGGGGGAAGGGGGGTGCTGCCAGGAATTTGCAGCCCTCACAGCACAGTTGCGGGACCGCCGCACCTACTATGGCAGAGCCGCCGACAGCAGGAGGAGTGGAAGGGCGGGCACAGGTACAGGAAGTCCCGCTTCACTTTCTTTCCATCCTCCCTCCTCGGCTCGGACACCCGCGGTTGCGGCTAGAGGCACAGGCTGCAGTAGGTACGCCTCTGCTTAGATCTTTGTATACTGCCTCAGTGTGATTTCTGTGGAAAAGCTTTTGCTGCCATTATAGCAATAATGGGGGCTCTGGGTGTCACTACTGTGAGGGAGTGAGAGCTGGATGTGGCTTGCGACCAGAGCGGAATGTGGCTCTCAAGATCAGAAACATTGGGGACCTCTGCTTTACAATCTTTGATTCATTATGGTTTTACAAGGAGTCTGTAAAAAATATTGTCTGTCTGTAATTTGTGGATTAGATATCCAGAGAAAAGAATAAAATAATGAAGTTGGAAACCCTGCTGTAAGTTAACTGCAAAATGTCATATACTTACATCAATTTTGGAGGTTTTTGCAAATGCTCCCACAGGATGCACATGATCATACAGAATGATAACACCAACCATCACTCTCATACAGAAAAGAAGTGTTTCAGTGCTGGTAAATCTGCTGCGGTACCCTCTGCGGAGAAGGGAAAAAAGTATAAAAAAAATCTTATATAATAATCCCTTTGTGTGGTCTGGAATCTGAAACCATGCTGCAAGAGAAATGTAGGATGACATGATTATATAGGGAGGGGGGACCCTATACAGCTCCAGGTTTTAGAGGGAGGTTCCATAAAGGGGGGGCGCTACTCTGTGACATTCATAGAAAATATGACAGATGCTTTCCTAATGGGATACACCTTGTAAAGTCAATGCTCATCTACTTTATATTGTCTAATTGAAGATGGGTAGCAACTCCCTGTTTAGTGCCTAACAAAAAATAAAGGGATTGTCCACTACTCTGTCAATTCCTTCTCAATCACTGTCAGCACTGACTCTCTCGGCGCTCGTGTGACATAATGCGGCAATCCCTGCAGCCATTCAGTAGCCACTTCACTATCCCCTCCTTCAGATAAATCAGACATCTGGTGGAAGTGAGAGAGCAGCCACATCTCTCTATTCCTCCGGATATCTGATTTATCCGGGAGAGTCAGGGAATGGGTTCCGCAAGGTATAGGTGTTATCTTACTTTGGGCAAACATAGTGATCGAGAAGGTTTTCTGAGTAGCTGACAACCCCTTGATCAATTTCACAGTTTTTAATGGGGACGTCACACACGTCAATATCGCTTGCAATATCGCTGCTGCACATGACGTTGCAGCGATATTGACGTGTGACAGGGCGCATCAACCAGCGATAAATCGCTGGTTGATGGTCGCCAGGTTTTAGAACCTGCTCTAAAACCTGGCAAAGGTCGCCCGGTGGACACGCAGCATTGCTGCGTGTGACACTGGGAGATGAGCGAGAAGCCAGCTCCCAGCGCCTCTCAGCAAGCGCTGGGAGCTGGTATCCATGGTAAACAGCGGGTAACTAAGCGCCGTACGGCGCTTAGTTACCTGCTTGTTCACATGGTTACCAGTGTTCTCGCTGGAACTGATCGCTGGTGAATCTGCCTGTGTGACAGCTCACCAGCAATCAGCCTTCAATATGACATTGATGTGTGTGACGTCCCTATAAGATGTTTGCTTGCTATCAATTGATGTAAGCAGCAGTATGTTCACTAGTTCCATCTTTTACAATATATTATTTACATTGTACCAATCTAGGCTGATTCAACAAAAAATTGTTTACATAGGATAAAATTGCAACAATCTCTCTTTTAAGACAACTCTGTGAAATACAGTACATGTGCGGACCGTGGTCTACTTGATGGCCTTATAGGCATATTTGAGGTTGTAGAATTCAGATTGGAAGACCATGTCCAGTTTGTGCATCATGATTTGTATATGTGTTTCATGAATGTCATATGTAGTTTCTCTGGATGTAAATAGAAATGTCCTTATAGGGAGCTTGTGATGTCTTTTTTATTGTTAAACCGTCCTCAATGTTATTTAGATCATGTGCTGTGCATCACTAACCTGGTTTAAAAAAAAGAATCCATGTGTTTATATAAAAAAAAAAAAAATAAACATTTTAGATGCTAAGCTTTTTGCATTATGTACCTGAACAAACAGTCATCGAGGTGACAATCAGTACATCAGTCCACTTCTGTCATGCAATTTTTTAAACTTAGCACCCTCCAGTCTAATTTATTGACCTCGATCACGGAAGGTTTCTGCATGAGCTTAACGGAAAACTCTGGGGAAATGAGCTATTGTGCGATATAAAGCACCAAAACCTCCGTGTCTCAAATAATCAAGCCCAATACACTGTGCTAGCAAAAAATTACATAATTTTATTTATGTACATTAAAGGGAACCTGTCACCCTCCTAGGGCCTATGAAGATAAAAGAGCCATCTTCAGCAGCACTAAATCTGCATTCTGTGAAGGTGGCTCTTATGTGTGATGTCCCCAGGTACACTGAAATAATCACTTTTATAAGTCTGGCTCCATAACTGGACTTGGACCCGAAGGTGTGTTCTCTCCCCAGCTCTCAACTGACTTTGTGCTGCCCATCATCCTCCTCTCTGCTGCAGGCGCCGCCTCCCCTCTGCCGCCTGACTGTTTATATTCACTTCTCGGGTCTGCGCAGTGAGGAATCTCTGTGACTAAACATCTCCTCCTCCTCTATTCTCCCCAGGCAGCGGCATACGTCAGTGTCATAGAGAGCTGAGATGAAGCAGAGCTCGCCCTGTGAGATCCCAGCCAGCACAGCATCAGCTCACTGTAGCGTTAGGAAGGGTTACTGTATAATTAATAAAGTCACCTTTGACAGGTTTCTTTAAAGGGAACCAACCACCCCAATGACCCCCCGGACTATTAATATCGGTCCCTACACACAGCACATACATGTGCTGCAATGATTTTTGCTAAAAAAACTGTTTTGTAAAACTTAAGATAATGCTTTTGAAAGTTTAAACCGAAGGGACGGGTGGGCGTTACTTATCTGTGGCAAAAGCCGGGTTGCAGCTGCCACTCATCCACCCGTGTCCCGCAGTAGCAGTTATGGCCAGCCCTTTTCAGCGTCACAGCCCTGTGCACGGGCTCGCATGCCCGTGCACACGTCATCATCTACAGCCGGGTTGCGAGCGCGCGCTCTGACTTCCTGCGCTCAGCTATGGAAGTCAGAGCGCGCGCTAGCAACCCGGCTGTAGATGATGACGTGTGCACGGGCATGCGAGCCCGTGCACAGGGCTGTGACGCTGAAAAGGGCTGGCCATAACTGCTACTGCGGGACACGGGTGGATGAGTGGCAGCTGCAACCCGGCTTTTGCCACAGATAAGTAACGCCCACCCGTCCCTTCGGTTTAAACTTTCAAAAGCATTATCTTAAGTTTTACAAAACAGTTTTTTTAGCAAAAATCATTGCAGCACATATATGTGCTGTGTGTAGGGACCGATATTAATAGTCCGGGGGGGTCATTGGGGGTGGTTGGTTCCCTTTAAACACCATAAAACCAATTAAAATCAAACAAACAACAACCTCAAAGAGGAAGTGTGGGTACACGTTTTATTTACACCTCAGCGTTTAACAACATAATGCACATATACATTCTAAGTACAGTGACAAAGTGCTAGTGCAGAACAGCATATCCTTAAATACTGTCAATGTACAGATATGTCAGACATGCACATCACAGTACATAGCAATTCTTATTTCACAGAAACACATAGTGTAGCATATATGCCAATAATACATACCAATAATGAATACCCCTACATGTGTTGTGTCCCAAGATCTATAGATGTAAACCTATGTTATCTTGCCTAAATGCAAACAGGCCGCAACCGAGTGTATATTTATAGGTCTAAAAGGTGACCTGGCAATTATAGCAACTTAAGGGTGAAAGAGAGAGGGAAAACTTGGAGATGGTGGAGGAGAACCCTGCTACATGATGAAGCTGAGCTGTCCACTGCAGTTTTAGGATGTTTAGATAGCTTCTAAATCAATAAAATCATATCTGCTTCTCAGCAGTCACACCTCTCCCTCAGGGGACAATAGGTCACAGAGCATAGAGTGCTTCATGCCACTGCAGAGAACCAGGGCGTGTGGACAGTGGCACTGATGCTTACTATATGCTGGCTCCAACTCTATGCCACCCATACTTTATTTGCCTGCTGTATGTATTTATGTACTCTCCTGAACTGACAGTGACAGCTGCATAAACATACACACTGTCACTCAGCTCAAGAGAGTCATGCAATACATACAGCAGGCATATAGAGTGGGGGCTGGCATGAAGTAAGAGAATGGGGCTGGTGGCCATACCTCCTGTTCATTACACTAGCTAGAAGTATGAGGCAGCTGGAATCTAGGATTAACATGGAGCCCTCAGTGGCCATACCCTTACTACATCCTGCCACGCCCACTGTTTGTTACACTACCTAGAACTATGAGAGGGCTGGAATGTAGGATGAGCATCGAGCCCCAGCGGCCAAACCCCTGCCACTCCCCCTGTGCTCATCAGCAGCCTGAAACTGAATCTCCTGTGATTTATTGTCCCATATGGGAGGGATGAATGCTGAGGAGCAGATATGATTTTATTGCTTTATAAGCAATCTAAACATCCTAGAACTGTAGTGGACAGCCGAGCTTCATCATGTAGGAGGGCAGGGACAGAACAAAAAACATTTCTTACTCCAGAGTTCTCCTTTAAGGACCTGTGGTGATGTTGCGACCATGTGACCATAATGGGCTGAGCTTAGCAGGCCTCAAGTCAAAGACCCTTTAGGCTTAGCTCTGCCTATTATGGTCACATTGTAATGACTGCACGACAGACAGGTCCTACTGTGGCATGTGTATTTATGCATTAAGGCCCCTTTCACATCAGCGTTTTTCGCTGACTGCGGCAGATCCGGCAGATTTACCACATCTGCCACCTAACGGTCGCACTTGCGGCACACAAGCAGCAAGCCCCATGCATTGTCTATGGGGCTTGCGGCAAGTGCGGTATTGCCGCGATCCGGCAGCTGCGGGCGTGAAAAAAAATGCTGTCAGCAGCGGGTTTTTTTTCAGCTGCTGCAAATGCCAGATCACGGCAATACCGCACTTGCCGCAAGTCCCATAGACAATGCATGGGGCTTGCTGCTTGTGTGCCGCAAGTGCGACCGTTAGGTGGCAGATGTGGTAAATATGCTGGATCTGCCCCAATCAGCGAAAAACGCTGATGTGAAAGGAGCCTTAGTGATGTGAATTTATTACAATGCAGGGGATGTGACTACATTTTAATCACATTCACATCAATCCACTGCAGTACCACCCCAATGACTGTTTTGTGAAGGTACATCTAAGCATGTAAAGTACTTTTTTTATGATAAATACATGGATTTTTTTTTTACTCCAGGTTAGTGATGGACAGTGCATGATCCAAATAACATTGGGGGTGGTTTAAAAACAAAAAAGGACTTAACAGGTTCCTTTTAACAATTGAAGGCAAACATAGATATTGAAAATGATGCAGAATTAAAATACAAAGTATATTTAAAAAATGCTGACATTTTAAATTATGATTAAAATTATTACATTTAAATTGGAACCACGATAGTACTGCTACATGGCATCTGACTACCTAGAGTTCCTGCCAGAAAACAGAACCAGTATGTGAAACTTGGACGTGTGATTGGGACCTTGGTCTTCTCTCACTCAGGGATCAATCAGGTTTTTGATTGCAATGACAGTATGAGAATGTACATGTTACGTATTTGTGACTATTGGCCTTTATAAAAGAAGATTGTGTCCGAGTACTTACGGAGTTTCCAGCATTACTCTGCACACGCATGCCATTGTGCTCAGACAGTCTGTTGTGTCCTCAATTGGCAAAGACTTGTTCTAAAGGGAATTACAGTAAGTCTATTAAATGTCATCAGCTTATGTGTCCAGGGCATCACTTGGTCTCCATCACAGGTATACCAGCTAGTATACATCACTCACTCCCGGTAAACCTATATATCATCTACAATATACTTTTCTGATTGCAAACAAGCCCTGCAGATCCCAATTTATTATAATGCAGTATTAATAGTCATTGGTTTTGTAATCATTATGCCCACCTCAGAGACAAATTTAGTGGTTGCATTGCTCAGAGTCTTCAGCATAGGAGTGGCATCCGCGTAAAACAGGGACATGCGATTAGCCATCTCATTGTTTACATCACAGTCAGAGTCCACCTGATAGACAAAGAAAACTATTTATAAATCATAAATTATCTAAAAGGAATTTGTCACCATGGTTATGCCATCGAATACGAGAGCAGCATTATGTAGAGACAGAGACCCCGATTCCAGCCTTATGTCACTTACTGAGCTGCTTGCTGTAGTTTTGATAATCTCATGCTGATAAAACATTGATTTTATCACCAGAGGACTGGTAAACCTGTTGCCATGTAGTTAAGCATATTCACGAGCTGTGCCTCCACCACTGACTGAGAGCTTTCTGTGAACACTAAATGGGTAGAAAGCTGTCAATCATTGATGTTGGGAGAAGGAATATACAAAGCTCAGCATTCAGATAAATGGTAAATCTCCAGCAGATAAAACTGTTAATTTATATCAATTTGCAACAAGCAGCGCATCACTGGAATCAGGGTGGGTAAGGAATTGACTAAGAGATAGGAAACAAACAGTTGTTGCAAATGGTACTTTCTCTAAGTGGGTTATAGTCAGCAGTGGGATACCACAGGGCTCTGTGCTAGGTCAAATTCTTTTTAATCTATTTATTAATTACCTTGTGGATGGGATTGCAAGTAAAGTGTCAGTCTTTGCTGACGACACCAAACTATGTAGGATAATAAAAATTGAGCTTGACAGTACAGTTTTACAAAATAATCTGATTAAAGGGATCCTGTCACCTCCAGAACGCCTCCTAAGCTACCAAAACATGTCCCTGCAGCATATTATCACTAATCTCACACTCCTTTTGTCTCCTAAAAGCATCCTGTGAAAGTGCATAAAAACGTTTTAATACTTACCGTATATACTCGTGTATAAGCCGAGTTTTTCAGCCCACAAATTGGGCTGAAAAGTTTCCCCCTCGGCTTATACACGGGTCAATACGGTGGTGGGGGCTGTGTCCGGGGCTGGGGAGGCTGGAGGAGGCGGGGGGAGGCTGCTGTATGAGCGCCCCGTCACGTGGGGCCGCTCATTATATATGCACTTCTTCCCCCTGTCAATCAGCGGCAGGGGGAAGCAGTGCATATCTAAATATATGGCCCCAAATGCTGGCACTCGCCCCCCTCCTTGTAAGGCCCCCCCCCTGCTGCTTAACTTGCCATCCCTGGTCTTCTGCACAGCGCCGGTCTTCCGTGCTCCGTCCTCCATGCTCCCGTCCTCGCTGCATCCGGGGTCCCTGGCCGTCGCAGTAACGATGACGTCATCGTTACTGCGACAGCCGGGGACCCCGGATGCAGCGAGGACGGGAGCATGGAGGACGGAGCACAGAAGACCGGCGCTGTGCAGAAGACCAGGGATTGTAAGTTAAGCAGCAGGGGGGGCCTTACAAGGAGGGGGGTGAGTGCCAGCATTTGGGGGCCTGTATACAACTGGGGCTGCTATATACCACACCACTGGGGCTGCTATATACCACTGGGGCTGCTGTATACCACTGGGGCTGCTGTATACCACTGGGGCTGCTATATACCACTGGGGCTGATATATACCACACCACTGGGGCTGCTATATACCACTGGGGCTGCTGTATACCACTGGGGCTGCTGTATACCACTGGGGCTGCTATATACCACTGGGGCTGCTGTATACCACACCACTGGGGCTGCTGTATACTACTGGGGCTGCTATATACCACTGGGGCTGCTATATACCACACCACTGGGGCTGCTGTATACCACTGGGGCTGCTGTATATACTGCTGGGGCCTGTATATACCACTGGGGAGGCTGCTGTAATACTGCTGGGGAGGCTGCTGTATACCACTGGGGCTGCTGTATATACTGCTGGGGCCTGTATAGGCCACTGGGGAGGCTACTGTAATACTGCTGGGGCCTGTATATGCCACTAGGGAGGCTGCTGTAATACTGCTGGGGCCTGTATATACCACTGGGGAGGCTGCTGTATACTACCAATGGGGAGGCTGCTGTATACTACCACTGGAGAGGCCTGTATACCACTGGGGAGGCCTGTATACCACACTGCTGGGGGCTGTATACCTGTGCTGGGGTCCACCCTTGGCTTATACACGAGTCAATAGGTTTTCCCAGGTTTTGGGGGCAAAAGTAGGGGGGTCGGCTTATACACGGGTTGGCTTATACACGAGTATATACGGTACTCATTAGTGATTATAATTAGTAGGGGCTATATTCTTTAGTCCCCAGGGCGTGTTGTTTTGCAGGCACCAGGATCCACCCTCTCTCTGTTTGCTCTGCTTGTGCAAGCTTTACCCTCCCCCCTCTCTATCACTCACAGAATGCAAATCATTAGTCCTGCCTTCAGCTCCACATCACAGCACCAATGATTTGCATTCTGTAAGTGACAGAGAGGGGGAGGGCAATGCCTACACAAGCAGAGCAAACAGACGGAGAGAGGGTGGATCCTGGAGCCTGCAAGATAACATGCCCTAAGGGCTAAAGAATATAGCCCCTGCTAATTATAATCACTAATGAGTGAGTATTAAAACGTTTTTATGCACTTTCACAGGATGCTTTTAGGAAACAAAAGGAGTGTGAGATTAGTGATGGGATGCTGCAGGGACATGTTTTGCTAGCTTAGGAGGCGTTTTGGAGGTGACAGGATCCCTTTAAGATGTCTGAATGGGCAGACACTTGGCAAATGAAATTTAATGTTGCTTAATGTAGAGTAATGCACCTAGGAAGGTGCATTCCTATTACTGTGTATACATTAAATGGAATTAAACTGGGGACTGCAGGACAGGAGAAGGACTTGGGTATTCTGGTTAGACGTAAGCTGTGCAGCAGTACTCAATATCAAGCAGCAGCTGCAAGTGCAAATAAGATTTTAGGGTGTATTAAAAGATAAAATCCCGGGAACCCAATATATTGTTATCCCTCTATAAATCACTTGTAAGGCCACACCTCGACTATCGTATACAGTTCTGGGCTCCATATTTTAAAAATGATATTCAAAAGTTAGTTCAAAGGCATGCAACTAGAATATTACAAGGGATGGAGGCCTCCCATATGATGAGAGGTTAGACAAGTTGGGCTTGTGTAGCTTAGAAAAAACACGTCTCAGAGGAGATCTGATTTACATGTATAAATACATGTGTGGTTAATACGAAGGACTGGCACATGACTTATTCCTTCCAAAGACAACACTAAAAACCAGAGGGCACTCACTATGGGTGGAAGAAAGGTGATTCCAGCAGCTGAATAGGAAGGGTTCTTTACAGTTAGAGCAGTCAGACTGGAATGCTCAACCACAAGATGTAGTAATGGCAGAAACTGTATCCGCTTTTAAAAAAGGGCTGTATAATTTCCTCAGTGCACATAATATTGTCGGCTATGAATGATAAAGTGTCAAAAATGTATAATTGATGGAGGAAGGTTGAACTTGGTGGACCTGGGTCATTTTTTCAACCTGTGTAACTATGTAAGAGTCTCTGTGCCTACATCATGCTACTCTCAGATGACAGAGCAAAAATACAGTGACTGATTCCATTTAAGTTGACCAGCTCATAAACAACATGTACATTACCTGGAAATTGTTCAGCGGTTGCGACTCACAGTCCTCCTATAGTAACTAAAGTCATTTTGTATTGCAGGATTTGTCATCTAGGGGGAAAGAACAGGTACATGTGAGGCTAGTAGATAATATAAAATACATTAAAAGCGTAATAATGAATAATGCTGAGAAATATATTGTATGGGAAATGTTTTTAGGAAAATTGGGCTCAATGTAAAATTTCTGTTAGCAGCGCGTTGCTCGCTGTGGACATCACACTGATTAACAGAGAATGTTCATTTATTGAGAATTAACAACATCCAGCATACAACATGAGAATAGGATCAATCTGGTTTCTGGAGAGGGAGAGAGAATTCTGCTGTGACTTTCATCTTCCAGTTCCACACTAGAATGTGCACGCTGGGAGCAGGAGGAGGGACATCCTGTCTCTGACTGAGGACCTTTTATTTTTTTTAACTTTGTTGACATCTGAACAATATGCATGCAGACATAAAATCACATCATATTAAACAAACAATAGTTGTTGCAATACATACAGTGTTGGCCAAAAGTATTGACACCCCTGCAATTCTGTCAGATAATACTCAGTTTCTTCCTGAAAATGATTGCAATCACAAATTCTTTGGTATTATTATCTTCATTTAATTTGTCTTCAATGAAAAAAACACAAAAAGAATTGTCTTAAAGCCAAAATGGATATAATTCCACACCAATCATAAAAAAGGGGGCGGACAAAAGTATTGGAACCCTTAGAAAAATCATGTGATGCTTCTCTAATTTGTGTAATTAACAGCACCTGTAACTTACCTGTGGCACCTAACAGGTGTTGGCAATAACTAAATCACACTTGCAGCCAGTTGACATGGATTAAAGTTGACTCAACTTTTGTCCTACGTCCTTGTGTGTACCACATTGAGCATGGAGAAAAGAAAGGAGACCAAATAACTGTCTGAGGACTTGAGAAACCAAATTGTGAGGAAGCATAAGCAATCTCA
Organism: Allobates femoralis; assembly: GCA_033576535.1. Taxonomy (NCBI): domain Eukaryota; kingdom Metazoa; phylum Chordata; class Amphibia; order Anura; family Aromobatidae; genus Allobates; species Allobates femoralis. Next base: position 398,775,782 of record JARQOC010000002.1, read on the forward strand.
AGGCTACAAGTCCATCTCCAAAGACCTGAATGTTCCTGTGTCTACAGTGCACAGTGTCATCAAGAAGATTAAAGCCCATGGCACTGTGGCTAATCTCCCTAGATGTGGACGGAAAAGAAAAATTGACAAGAGATTTCAACGCAAGATTGTGCGGATGGTGGATAAAGAATCTCGACTAACATCCAAACAAGTTCAAGCTGCCCTGCAGTCCAATGGTACATCAGTGTCAACCCCTACTATCCATCGGCGTCTGAATGAAAAGGGACTGTATGGTAGGAGACCCAGGAAGAACCCACTTCTTACCCCGAGACATAAAAAAGCCAGGCTGGAGTTTGCCAAAACTTACCTGAGAAAGCCTAAAACGTTTTGGAAGAATGTTCTCTCTTTTTGGGCAAAGGCATCAACATAGAGTTTACAGGAGAAAAAAAGAGGCATTCAAAGAAAAGAACACGGTCCCTACAGTCAAACATGGCGGAGGTTCCCTGATGTTTTGGGGTTGCTTTGCTGCCTCTGGCACTGGACTGCTTGACCGTGTGCAAGGCATTATGAAGTCTGAAGACTACCAACAAATTTTGCAGCATAATGTAGGGCCCAGTGTGAGAAAGCTGGGTCTCCCTCAGAGGTCATGGGTCTTCCAGCAGGACAATGACCCAAAACACACTTCAAAAAGCACTAGAAAATGGTTTGAGAGAAAGCACTGGAGACTTCTAAGGTGGCCAGCAATGAGTCCAGACCTGAATCCCATAGAACACCTGTGGAGAGATCTAAAAATGGCAGTTTGGAGAAGGCACCCTTCAAATATCAGGGACCTGGAGCAGTTTGCCAAAGAAGAATGGTCTAAAATTCCAGCAGAGCATTGTAAGAAACTCATTGATAGTTACCGGAAGCGGTTGATCACAGTTATTTTGGCTAAAGGTTGTGCAACCAAGTATTAGGCTGAGGGTGCCAATACTTTTGTCTGGCCCATTTTTGGAGTTTTGTGTGAAATGATCAATGTTTTGCTTTTTGCTTCATTCTCTTTTTGTGTTTTTTCATTGAAGACAAATTAAATGAAGAGAATAATACCAAAGAATTTGTGATTGCAATCATTTTCAGGAAGAAACTGAGTATTATCTGACAGAATTGCAGGGGTGTCAATACTTTTGGCCAACACTGTACAGATCAATATGCATTAGGCCAACAATTTCAATATGTGACTACACTGAAGTAAGTAGTTAGAGAGCAACCCTGAAATGTCTAATGGTACATTTACACTAGTAGATATCAGTGAATGAGGAGGACTCATTTACAATTGTCTGATGGTGTAAAACATGCCAGCAGTCATCCAACAGGAGTTATTGAATTTTTTATACAAGCGTAAAAATCATTCTCATTGTCACCCCAGATAAATAGAGCTGCTGATTAACATTGTACTGGGGATAGAACGATTGTACTAGTGATGGTTCAGTCCCCATCATTATTTACTTGCCATGCCATTGACTTGTGTCAATCGCTGCTTGATAAGGGTGCGTGCACACGATCAGTATACGCAGCGTTTTGGACTCAGCGTCTTGCCGCTGCGTCCAAAATGCTGCGTAGTACAGTATAAGCATAGTGGATGGGATTTCAAGAAATCCCATCCTCACTATGCTTAACCCAACCGCAGCGTGTTTGGAGCTGTGGTGCGGGTTTCTGGCAGTCCGCTCCACCGCAGCATGTTTATTTCATGCTGCGGAGTCGGAAGCAGCTGACACAGAGAGACTGCAGGGAGAAGCCGCCTTGCACCCGCCACACATGGTGAGTACAGGGCAGCTGCGGTCTCCCTACGGCCACCCGCGGCTTCACTCAGGTCCGGAGGAGCCGCGTCCAACACGCAGCACCTGTGGACCGTGAGCAAACACCCTAATAGTCCAAAATCGCTGCACTGTCAGAAAACACTTCCATTGTGTCTTACCATTTACTTTGTCAAACAGGTGTGGTGTTAGGCTGCCTTCACACTTGCGGACCCCTCTGCAGCGTCCTGTGGAGAGGATCCACAGGCTGAGCGCAGGCACCGTAAGTCCCTATGTTTAACATGGGGATGCAGGTGCCTGCGCTCTGATGCAGATTGGCGTGCATGTCATGTTTCTGGTGCAGATGAGAATGTATGATTTGTGCACATGCATCCGCATGCGTACAAATCATACATTGCAGTGAATGGGTGCGCACGCCAATCTGCATCAGAGCGCAGGCACCTGCGTCCCCATGTTAAACATAGGGACTTGCGGTGCCTGCGCTCAGCCTGCGGATCCCCTCCGCAGGACGCTGCGGATGGGTCCGCAAGTGTGAAGAAAGCCTTATACAGTCTGATTCTGTCACCACTGATTGCATATTCAGAATGCACAGAGACCTGCCTCATTGACATAGGAAATGGTTACAGACAATTGTCAATACATTTACAAATTTCAAGAAAGAATAATAGAGGCTCAACACAATGGTACTAGGGAAAGATGCTCCTGAATTGTATGATGAAGTCTTTACTAAGACAGAAGAGATAAGAGAGTCTCTTTATGTAAACTAGTGCATCTCAATGAATTAGAATATCATCAAAAAGTTCATTTATTTCAGTAATTCAATACAAAAAGTGAAACGCTTATGTTATATAGAGTCATTACAAACACAGTGATCTATATCAAGTGTTTATGTATGTAAATGTTGATGATTATGGCTTACAGTCAATGAAAATCCAAATTTCATTATCTCAGAAAATTAAAGTAGGGAGGATGAAGGGTTAAAAACCACGCTGCCGTATTCCACGAGACATCAAAGGGTAAATATAATATTTATTAGTCAACGCATTTCAGGGCTCCCACAAACACCCTGAAACATGGCAGTATGACATTGATTTTTGATGATATTCTAATCTAATTCATTGAGATGCACTTGTAAGTAAATTGTATCAGACTTCGGGTCTGTTCACACTGTGCTGTGTGACACTGCTGACATGCTTGCTGGGCATTTAATAGCTTGTTTACACAGGCTGACCCAGCTTCAGATGCACACTGCATGATTTGGAATAGATTGTTCAGTACGTATAAGCTGCCATTGTTCTCTGCAGCTCCAGCCATGTTTACGCAGAACAATGTGCTGTAGAGAAGGATCATCTTTTGTGCAATACAAAAGAAAGAAAAGATCCTTTTTCCTACAGAATGATTGTTTTGCTTGTTTGTCCAGTTGAACACTCATTAAAGGGGTTTTCCCCCCAATAAAGTTAATTTTAAATTAATTATAATTAATAGACCTTGGAATAATAATACAGTATTTTCCACAATTTGATGCGATTTAAAAAAAATGTTCCTGAGATAATCTTATATATGTGTCCCTGCTATATACTGTGTAATAGATGTGTCTGACCGTACAGGGACATGGTCTGATCATACCACATCTCCTCTGCTGAGATCATCTTATGTATGTGTCCCTGCTATGTACTGTGTAATGGATGTGTCTGACCATACAGGGACATGGTCTGATCATACCACATCTCCTGTGCTGAGATAATCTTATATACCGTGTAGCGACCGGTGGTAAGGCCGCGGGTGTGTGTGTATGATCTTTCTCAACAGAATCCCCATACTCAGGTTTAACCGATAATAACATTTCTTTACTGTAAAACATATTTATCTCACAGTCAACCGAACTATATGCGCACTTGTTATATTAGAGTCTCTGGATCTTCACTTCTTCCGGGTACGCAGCAAGAAAAGAAAAAAAAACAATGAAGGTATCTTTCCCTAACTTTCCCTAAAATCACGTACCAGTCTTATCACAGAAGAAGATGTCGCTCCCACGTAGCAGGCCTGGGGATCTCCTCACTCTTCTTTGGTCTCCTTCTGCAGGTAACAGTCTGTCTCTCCCAGTCTCAGGGCACACAGAGGAGCAGAAGGGAGATCACAGCAGCACAAATGGCTCCCTTATGTCGGTCACGGCCCCTGCACATGTAATCTGGGTGCTCAGCGGGCAAGGTTTTGCAGAGCGGCCAGAGTCACAGCACCAAAGTCCAGTGGCCCAGGATCAGTCACAGGGGCTTCTGCGGGGTGATTTCTCCGACAAGGTGTTGCAAAGTAGCCCTCTTTCAACAGACATCCACAGGTAGATGTTCTCTTGTTCAACTCTGTGTCTGTACTGATCTCCCGCCCTCTCTCCTCCTCAGCACATGGCTGTTGGGGGAGGGGAGCAGCAATCAATGCTGTTTTTTTTCTCTCTGCAGTCATTTCAGCAATTGTCCACAAGGGGGCAGTGGCGGACTGTGCACAGCTCATTTCAGTATCAATTTCGATAATACAATCTGAATTGTACACCTCATTACATACCCCCCCACTTAAAGGTTGACAGTCCCTGTCAACAACCATCGGCTCCAAGGCAGTGATGGCCGTTGATATCATAGGGATTGCTCTCCGGCGGAGTAGGGACCTCTGTCGGGGGAAACCGTCATCCCCCCGTTCACCTTCGCTCCCTTGTTCAGGGCTCACAATATCTCCAATAAACTCAGTCACATTTTCTACCCGGGGAGAGTAGGATCGCCGGCGGTAGCGGCGCCGGTTGGGGGCAAATCTGCTTCCTTTAACGGGAACACCCCCGGGACCGGTGACGTCGGCGGCCTCTGTACCCTTCTCTCCCTTCACAACATTAAACTGTACCACCTCCCCATCACCAACGCTGCGGAGGCACTTACGAGGATTGTTACGCTTTATGGCAGTCTGATGTACAAACACGTCATCCTTTGTGTCATTCCTGTTGATGAAGCCATACCCATCGCGGACATTAAACCACTTCACCGTCCCCTGGACCCGAGTGGCCAGCACTTGCTTATCGGTCTGGCTCTCTCTCTTCACACCCTTTTCCTGATCTCCCCTGCCGAGCGATCCGCTTTGGCTGGGGCGTCTAGTTTAAAGGTGGCTGCTGTTGTGGGGCATGGCTTGCTGGTTCTGGTATATCGGACCACGGGTGGAGGATGCGGACAACGGTTTGCCCTATGGCGGGGGTCGCCGCATGTCCAGCACCTTCCCATAGGCCGACTGGGTTGCTGTCTCGCTTGCCTGTCCGCCTGTTGGTCTAGCATGAGCTGCAGCTGTAGTATCTGTTTCTGCAACTCTGCTACCATCTGCTTCAATTCTTCCGTGTCACTGCTCGGACTGCTGGCACCGGATATGGACCTGCAGGCCGTAGTATAAGTCTGGTTATAAGCTACTACCGGGAGGAGATTCTGTTGATCACACATCCTGCCGACTACGCCAGATGTAGCGACCGGTGGTAAGGCCGCGGGGTGTGTGTGTATGATCTTTCTCAACAGAATCCCCATACTCAGGTTTAACCGATAATAACATTTCTTTACTGTAAAACATATTTATCTCACAGTCAACCGAACTATATGCGCACTTGTATATATTAGAGTCTCTGGATCTTCACTTCTTCTGGGTACGCAGCAAGAAAAGAAAAAAAAACAATGAAGGTATCTTTCCCTAACTTTCCCTAAAATCACGTACCAGTCTTATCACAGAAGAAGATGTCGCTCCCACGTAGCAGGCCTGGGGATCTCCTCACTCTTCTTTGGTCTCCTTCTGCAGGTAACAGTCTGTCTCTCCCAGTCTCAGGGCACACAGAGGAGCAGAAGGGAGATCACAGCAGCACAAATGGCTCCCTTATGTCGGTCACGGCCCCTGCACATGTAATCTGGGTGCTCAGCGGGCAAGGTTTTGCAGAGCGGCCAGAGTCACAGCACCAAAGTCCAGTGGCCCAGGATCAGTCACAGGGGCTTCTGCGGGGTGATTTCTCCGACAAGGTGTTGCAAAGTAGCCCTCTTTCAACAGACATCCACAGGTAGATGTTCTCTTGTTCAACTCTGTGTCTGTACTGATCTCCCGCCCTCTCTCCTCCTCAGCACATGGCTGTTGGGGGAGGGGAGCAGCAATCAATGCTGTTTTTTTTCTCTCTGCAGTCATTTCAGCAATTGTCCACAAGGGGGCAGTGGCGGACTGTGCACAGCTCATTTCAGTATCAATTTCGATAATACAATCTGAATTGTACACCTCATTACATACCGTATATACTCGTGTATAAGCCGACCCGTGTATAAGCCGACCCCCTACTTTTGCCCCCAAAAACTGGGAAAACTTATTGACTCGCGTATAAGCCGAGGGTGGACTCCAGCACAGGTATACAACCCCCAGCAGTGAGGTATACAGCAGCCTCTCCAGTGGTAGTATACAGCAGCAGCCCCAGTGGTATATACAGCAGCAGCCCCAGTGGTAGTATACAGCAGCCCCAGAGGTATATACAGCCCTAGAGGTATATACAGCCCCAGAGGTATAAGCAGCCCCAGAGGTATATGCAGCCCCAGAGGTATATACAGCCCCAGAGGTATATGCAGCCCCATATGCAGCCCCAGAGGTATATACAGCCCCAGAGGTATATACAGCCCCATATGCAGCCCCAGAGGTATATACAGCCCCATAGGTATATACAGCCCCATATGCAGCCCCATGAGGTATATGCAGCCCCAGGAGGTATATGCAGCCCAGAGGCATATACAGCCCCAGAGGTATATGCAGCCCCATATGCAGCCCCAGAGGTATATGCAGATCCAGAGGTATATACAGCCCCAGAGGTATATGCAGCCCCAGAGGTATATGCAGCCCCATATGCAGCCCCAGAGGTATATACAGCCCCAGAGGTATATGCAGCCCCAGAGGTATATGCAGCCCCATATGCAGCCCCAGAGGTATATACAGCCCCATATGCAGCCTCAGGAGGTATATGCAGCCCCAGAGGTATATACAGCCCCATATGCAGCCCCAGGAGGTATATGCAGCCCCATAAGCAGCCCCAGAGGTATATACAGCCCCAGAGGTATATGCAGCCCCAGAGGTATATGCAGCCCCAGAGGTATATGCAGCCCAGAGGTATATGCAGCCCCATATGCAGCCCCAGGAGGTATATGCAGCCCCATAAGCAGCCCCAGAGGTATAAACAGCCCCAGAGGTATATGCAGCCCCATATGAAGCCCCAGAGGTATATACAGTCCCAGAGGTATATACAGCCCCATATGCAGCCCCAGGAGGTATATGCAGCCCCATATGCAGCCCAGGAGGTATATGCAGCCCCATAAGCAGCCCCAGAGGTATATACAGCCCCATATGAAGCCCCAGGAGGTATATGCAGCCCCAGAGGTATATGCAGCCCCAGAGGTATATGCAGCCCCATATGCAGCCCCAGAGGTATATACAGCCCCATATGCAGCCCCAGGAGGTATATGCAGCCCCATATGTAGCCCCAGAGGTATATACAGCCCCATATGCAGCCCCAGGAGGTATATGCAGCCCCATATGCAGCCCCAGAGGTATATACAGCCCCATATGCAGCCCCAGGAGGTATATGCAGCCCCAAAGGTATATGCAGCCCCAGAGGTATATGCAGCCCCATATGCAGCCCCAGAGGTATATACAGCCCCATATGCAGCCCCAGGAGGTATATGCAGCCCCATATGCAGCCCCAGAGGTATATACAACCCCATATGCAGCCCCAGGAGGTATATGCAGCCCCAGGAGGTATATGCAGCCCCAGAGGTATATGCAGCCCCCCCATCTATATACAGGCCCCCCCGCCGCAATCCTGTAAAGGAAGAGATTAGTATACTTATCCCTCCGCTGTCCCGCCGCCGCGCCATCACGCTCCTCCATCTTCATCCAGCATATGGGCCTGTATATAGATGGGGGCACTGTATACTGTATACATTGTATACAGTATACAGTGACTCGCGTATAAGTCGAGGGGGTAACTTTTCAGCCCAATTTTTGGGCTGAAAAACTCGGCTTATACGCGAGTATATACGGTATGTGTCCCTGCTATGTGTTGTGTAATGGATGTGTCTGACCATACCACAGCTCATGTGATGAAGTAATCTTATGTTCTGTGTTTTAGATGTGAAAAGCAACCCACATATGAAGGAGGAATAAACTAAAATCGTCAAGCTACAATAAAATAACAGGAGAATACTATAGGATAAAATTTGATATAATGCATTATTATTAGATTCTATGTAAAACGATTTAAGAAATTTTAAACATTTTTAACGGTATTTATTGATGAAAATTTGTAAAAGTGTGACAGTTGAAATTAATAAAATGTTTGCAGTGAGTAATGTGACCTATTAGTACAGTAATTTCACTAATTGTACTGGTACATACAGTAGCGCTAAGTTCCCATCGATATAAATATTAAACTAATATTAAAGGGATCCTGTCACCTCCAAAACGTCTCCTAAGCTAGCAAAACATGTCCCTGCAGCATCCTATCACTAATCTCACACTCCTTTTGTCTCCTAAAAGCATCCTGTGAAAGTGGAGAAAAACATTTTAATACTTACTCATTAGTGATTATAATTAGCAGGGGCTATATTCTTTAGTCACCAGGGAGGGCAGTTTTGCAGGCTCCAGGATCCACCCTTTCTCTGTCTGTGCTGCTGTGATGTGCAGCTGAAGGCAGGACTAATGATTTGCATTCTGTAAGTGACAGAGAGGAGGGAGGGTAAAGCCTGCACAAGCAGAGCACACAGAGAGGGCTCAATCCTGGAGCTGCAAAACATCCCGCCCTGGTGACTAAAGAATATGGCCCCTGCTAATTATAATCACTAATGAGTGAGTATTAAAACGTTTTTCTCCACTTTCACAGGATGCTTTTAGGAGACAAAAGGAGTGTGAGATTAGTGATAGGATGCTGCAGGGACATGTTTTGGTAGCTTAGGAGGCGTTCTGGAGGTGACAGGATCCCTTTAAGTCATACAGAGGTGCAAGTAACGGTCGCCTCTGGGACAAACAGCAGCAACTGGTGCACAGGGAAAGAGGCAAAGATCCCTAGTGTATATAAATAAAGGCCAGCTCCAGTGTCCCTGAAGTATTTGATACATCTTATGTATGTGTCTGCTATGTACTGTGTAGTGTCTGTGTCTGAACATCAACTAAATGTGTTGGAAAAAAAAGTGTTCCTATGATGAGATAATGTTATACACGTGACCCTGCTATATACTGTGTAATTGTCATGTCTGACTGTACAGGAACATGATCTGATTATATCACAGCTCCTGTGCTTAGATAATCTTATATATGTGTCCCTGCTATGTACTGTGTAATGGCCGTTTCTGACTGTACAGGGACATGGCCTGATCATACCACATCTCCTGTGCTGAGATAATCTTATATATGTGTCTCTGCTGTGTACTGTGTAATGAATGTGTCTGACCGTACAGGGACATGTTCTGATCATACCACATCTCCTGTGCTTTTGAGGAAAGGAAATAATATACAGACATTACAGCATGGGGTCACAAATAATTGTTTGTTTGAGGTAAAACATTTTTTTAAAACATACAGAGAAATGTTTTACCTCACAAAAAGAATCAGCTATGATCTTGTGCTTTCCTATCTGTATACTCTTGTGTCTTCACTTGCCCAGGAGCTGCAATATACTATCTAATGATCTGCACATCACAGCGCTTGTCAGATGAAAGTACCACACTATAAACCAAGCTGAGAGGAGAGTGAAGTCTGACCTGGACATGTGTGCCCAGACTGCTGTCATTCAGAGAGGTAGCTCCTCTCCCACCAGTGATATTGCCTGTCCAGTTTGTCAGATTTCGGTCCCCAGATCGGAAGTAGCAAAGCCAAAACAGCAATAGAGGAATATAAGAGCCACAGAGAGATGAGCTTACTGGAGCAGGGCAGGTAGTAGAAGTATATCAGGAAAGTGTTAGTTAGGAATACTTAGGATAAGTGAAAGGAGGTCACATTAGTAGTGGAAAACCGTTTTAATGTTAGTGAACAAACCATATTTAGATAAATACAAATAGCAAAAAATATCTCCATTGTTGCTGATTCCTTCATACCTTGAGCTCATCGAAGCTGAGGGTGAAGTGCAGGATTTCTGCAAACTGTTTGGCCAGAGCCTGCTCTCTCTCCAAGTGCTGTGTCGGAGCATATGGGGGGGATGTAAGAGCTTCTAAAAGGCTGTGCAATGCATTTTCTGTGAAGAACAATATGCGGATGTTAATTTGAGGCCATTTTTACATTTTGGATCCCATGATCCACAATTTGAAATCCTATGCCCACTGTACTTTTTTCAGCAGCTTAAACTGACATGTGGCACGGCTTCCCAGGCTGCAGCATGTCAATTTATGCTTACTGAGCGGGAGAACACAGTGAAAATGCGCCACATCAGTAATCCTAATAGCATGGACACTACGTTTACCCACAGAGAACACTACTAACATCTCGGCAAGAGAAAGCAAACTGCATCCACAACCATATATACCTGTTATACCAGTAAATATTATTCTATACACTGAAAGCATTTTTTGGCCATCATTGAAATATGGCCGTCATGTATGTATTGTGTCTGGCTACGACCTTTGTGGTATCCGGGATCAGAAGATCACAACGATTAACACATCGCATGGCCTCGTTGGAGTCTGCTCAACAATGGTCACGAGTGGTGCAGATTCAATTTCTTTTGGTGTTATAGGGGTTAAGAATTCCTTTTTGACCCTGCTGAGATTCCTTTTGCTCTAATTTTAGCTGCTACTCCTTATTGCCACTCCCTTCTGTTGATTAAACTCACTTCTAGCTCTTTCATGGGCCACTCATTGTTCTTGAATGATGATCTTCCTGGAGAAGTTGCTCCTGTCACTGCCGTGGAATTACTTTTTTTTCTTTATACCCACTTGTTTGTATGTTTCCCCAAGTTGCCTTATAATAGTATTAAGACGAGTATTTTGCTGCCCAAGTCACTTTGCAGGGCAAGCCCAGGGACAGCCATGGCTTAAGTTTGTTATTGCGCACAAGAGGAAGGAAGGATCTGTTTGAGGATGCTAGGGAGAGCAGGGTTCTGGCACATGTGAGTGTCGAGGTCACCCCTTCCCTTATCTTTCTATTGTTAGGGTCCCCCTTTATCTTGTCCCTGGTCTTCCCCATCTCTTTGACATTGCACTCCAGGTGTCTCCTCACTCTTGTTGTGACATTGGCGGTTCAAATATCCTCAATTGGTATACATTCACATATGAACCTTTCTTTTAAATAAATTGCATGCACTTTACTGTAGTACATGTTCACACCAGAAATTTTTGTACTAAATTGTATGTACCTCAACCATGCCTTTTCTTTGTTGCTTAGAAGCATTGGTGTTTGTTTTTTTTGTTCCCTGTTTTTTTACTTGCAAATAATAAGTGTTTTTGTATTCTAGCTATAAAACCTCCTATTTCTCTTGTCTTTCAACTTACCAAGTCGTAGAGAAAATTCATAGAAGCGCTTTAGTTTAGCTACAAGAGGACAGACAGCTCGCCATGCTTCCTCTTGTAGGTGCACATCTGATGGATTCTGGATGGCCTAGCACAAGAATATGAAAGAAGTAAGATGTTTATAGTTACCCATGTAATTGCATCATTTACTATACCAATCATGCAGAAGGAAATAGTTCTAACAATCAGCTTGCTAGCTGCTAGCAAAACCCGCCTTGCAATTTGAAAATTCCCGCCCCTCTGGATGGCGTGCTGAGTGACAGGCGCACTCGTGCCTGCGCACTGGAGCTGGTCACTGTTCTCTCCCACTGAAGTGCCAAAGTCTTGCAAGACTTTACAAATCTCACGAGAACTCAGCACTATCTTCAATGGAGGTGCACAGTGATCCACTCCACTGCGCAGGCACGAGTGCAGCTGTCACTCAGCATGCAGTCCACAAGAGGGGCGGCAATTTTCACTTTGCAAAGCGGGTTTTGCTGGAAAGGGGCGGTGAGGACCTAATCCACCAGGACCAGAGAGCATACCTACCTGACTTAAAAGGATGCAGGGCGACCGACAATAAAAGTTGATTTCTCAGGTATGAGGGGTACGTTTGGGCACTTATAAGGGTTACAGGAACACCATTTACATAATGTTAAAGCTGGTGGGCACAGTTTAAAATGCCCAAAGGGAGTGACAGGTTTTCTATAAGGGCTCACTCACACCAGTATATACATGCAGGGCCATATTTCCTACTAGGCACCCAAGGGCACGTGCCTGAGGCACCAGGTTTCAGGGGACGGCGCCAGGTTCAAGTTAAAAAAAAGTAGTTTTTTTTTTTGTTTTGTTTTGTTTTTTTTTTAAATCTCCCTCCCCCTTAGAAACTCTTTATTAAATCTGGAGTATTTTTGGAGGAGGGTGCTGCATTTATTTGCAATTGTGCTTTTAGTCTGAGCGCCCTGGCACTTCCCGGGTCAGTGTAGTCCATTCGACTCCCTCCCCAACATCCGGCTGTGCGTTCCTGCAGAGGTCTCAGCGTGCAGCAGTGTGAGATGTGTCATCACACTGCAGGCGTCTGCAGTGCGTGGGAGATGTGAAGAAGACGTCACTGGACTGCCGGGAGCATGGAGCCAGGTAATCACTTTAGAGTCAAAGATAGCTCCAAAGAAGAGAAGAGCGCAGGGGAGTCTGCAAAGTGGAGCATATGGGGGATAAAGGGTATCAGCAGAATGGCACATATGGAAGATGGAGGGGATCAGCAGACTGGCACATATGGGAGATGGAGGGGATCAGCAGACTGGCACATATGGGAGATGGAGGGGATCAGCAAAATGGCACATAAGGGGGGGGGGGATGAGCAGAATGGGACATGATGGGGCACGGTATAGAGAATGGGCTAGCCTGTGGGGGGGCACGGTGTAGAGAGGTAACATGTGAGGGGCACAGTTTGGAGATGGGGCTTGCATTGGGGAGCACTCAGTAAAGAGACTGGTAGGGCTCAGTGTGCAGAATGCATAGCATAAGGGGGCTCACTATAGAGTTGGGACAACATGAGGGTGACAGTGAAGAGGGGGCTGCATAGAGTGGAGACCACAGTTCATAAGTGAGGAGGGTGTGGTGAGTATAATTCATTATGGGGAGGACAGTGTGATGGTTTTCATTTATGAGGCGGTAGTGTGCAGTCATATATAACTAGGGACAGTGTAGTGGGAATATTTTGTAGGGGAGAATAATGTGGAAGTCATGTACCATAAGTGAGACAGTATGGGATCATTTGTGCAGGAAGCACAGTGATGGGCAATTATTTATTCAGGGGCACAGGATAGGGCTTAAGGTGGTTATTCTTTAGTCAGAAACCTTACAATGATACTGCTTTGGTATGTGCTGCAGAAGATCAAACAAGAGGGTAGTCTTGGGAGATGTAGGACAATGTGTTGCTACGATTGATGATATTTGAAAGGAGTCTTTTACTCCCAAAATGCCAATTAATCTGCATACACATTTATATAGTGGAAGTACTGTTCTGATGATGCATTACTGTATTGACAGTGGTTCTGATGATCTACTAATGGGTTCTAGTGATGTATTATTGATTGACAGTGGTTCTGGTGATATTACTGTATTGACAGTGGTTTGGTGATGTTCTGATGTGTGTTCTAGTGATGTATTACTGTATTGACAGTGGTTTTGGTGATGTACTGACAGTGGTTCTCGTGATGTATTATTGTATTGTCGGGGGTTCTGGTGATGTAACCATCCTTACTATCCAAAATTCTACAATATCTGTCTGCCATCTCATCCTTTTTCTCTTCTTGCTTTCTAAAACTGTACATGGACAAAACTGAGTTCATCATCTTCCCCCAAGTTTCTCTCCCCCTCTACCAGACCTATCCATCAATGTCAATGGCTGCTCACTCTCCCCAGTCCCCCACGCTAGGTGCCTCAGGGTAATCATCGACTCTTCCCTCTACTTCAAACATCACATGCAAGCCCTCGCCACCTCCTGCTGACACCAGCTCAAGAATATTTCCCCGATTCATGCTTTTCTTGACACTGCAAAAACTCTTGTTCATGCCCTCATTATCTCCCGCCTCGACTACTTTAACCTCTTGCTCACTGGCCTCCCCGCTAGCTTCCTTGCACCACTCCAATCTGTCCTAAACTCTGCTGCCCGACTAATCCATCTGTCTTCTCGCTATTCCTCAGTCTCTCCCCTCTGCCAAGACCTTCACTGGCTCCCCATTTCTCAGTGGCCCCCGGTTTTAAACCCTAACCATGACATACAAAGCCATCCACAACCTGTCCCCTCCATACATCTCTGACATGGTATCCCGATACCTACCCTTATGCAACCTGCAATCCTCTCAAGAGCTCCTTCTATACTCCCCTCTTATCTCTTTTTCTCACAACCGCATACAAGATTTCTCCCATATATCCGCTATACTCTGGAACTCTCTGCCTCAACATATCAGACACTCGCCTACCCTGGAAACCTTCAAAAGAAACCAGAAGACTCACCTCTTCTGATAAGCCTACAGACTACAGTGAGACTCAGTCCATGGCACCACCACACGATTAGCTCTAGCCTCTCGGACAGGGTCCTCTCCCCTTCCTGTACCTGTGTGACTTGATTGTGCATACATACTGTACTTATCTTTGTTTGCCCTTTCCACATGTAAAGCGCCATCGAATTTCATGGCGCTATAAATAATAATGATAATAATAATGTGGATGTTGTAATCCTTAACTTAAGAGACTTGATCCTAAAACATTATAGAGTAAGTGCTGTACTAATAAAAAAAACAAACAAACAAACAAACAAACAGCTGAATGTCTGCCAAACAATTAATTGACTAAAGCCCCCAAACTCTGTAGATAGCTCTCTGATCTGGTAGTGATTTTTCTTAGACTGGTTTCACAATGCAGTTGTTTCCCTGATCAGGTTCGATCAGGTTTGTGTGCCAAAACCAGGAGAGGAACTTGCAGAGAAAAACTATAATTGAAAGATTGACACCTGCTCTGGGTTTTGGAGTCACTCCTGGTTTTGACACACAAACCTGATCGAACCTGATTAAGAAAAAACTGCAGTGTGAAAGCAGCCTTAGGGTGGCTTCACACCACAGTAAGGTTCGATCCGGGGCTGTCTGGTGTAAACCAGACAGCCCTGGACCGGATTTTGGCCCCATAGTATCCTATGGGGCCGGATGGAGCCGGATGGCAGCTCTCTGGAAGTACACCTAGGACCTTGCAATCTGGCTAATCAGGTGGCCGTTAGCGATCATGTGGTTGTGATGTGTCGCCATCTGATTGGCCAGCACACTACCGGCCATCTGATTGGCTGGAAATCACAGGTCCTTGTCCTGTGATCGCAGGTCTTCTGGGACGGTCCCGGTGCAGGCGTCGGATAGGTGAGTATGTAATTTTATTATTTTTAACAACTTTTATTCACTTTTAGGGTACTTTCGCAGTGTATCTATAGATACACTGTGAAAGTAATCGGACTCGCTATACTCGCAACAAGTACCGAGTACCTACTCGTTGCGAGTATAGCGAGTCCAAATATTACGGTCCTCGCTCATCCCTAGTAACAACCAGTAGATAAGTGATACATTGCTGGAATTACATACTCCTTCTACATTAACCCACTCACAGATTGGGTAGCAAAAACCTGATGATGGATTAATATGTGTGAGTTTGCAAAAAGCCCCATCTTAATGACCTGTATACTGATATCTTGAAAGCATTTCTGAAGGCACGAGAAAAAAGCAGACAACTGTTACTGTCTTATTTGTAATTATGCACTGAATAAACTGTAATTAGCAACAAACACCATAATTAAATAATTGCTTAACATAAGGCTATTCTTCATGAAATGTAATAACTGCCACTCTAAGATCACTTCCTGCTATCCACCCATGCAGAAAACTGTGATAATTACAAGAGGACTTGAATTCTTACCTGTCGTATTTCCTGCCCAGCTCCCCGGTATGACTGCAGTTCAGCCAAGATACCCTGGGCCTCTTCCAGGACGGAGTTGACTTGATTCCACACTACAGTCTCTGCCTCCGTAGGCTGAGCATCTGCAGGCACCAAACATAGTAAGACATTGTATAATGTTATCAATACAGAACCTGAAGTAAAAGTAAATGTTTGTAGGTCTGTCTCAGTTGTAACCATTTAGGTGAAAAGATCAGCAAGGAATTAATCTTTTTGTAACTATATCATACAAAAAAATACCAGTAAGTGACCCTGGGAATGTCTGAGAAAAATAGCAGATATCACCTTAAAGAGGACCTGTCACCAAACCAGGCATGGTGATCTAATTACAGCACTGGATTCAGCATGTCTCCAACATGCAGACAAGGGGTCCCCCAGCACTTGAGCAGCCCTGTACCCCGAGATAATACACTTAGAAAGCTTACATGCTACAGCCACTAAGGAGGTGGTTAGGGGCTGCAGCCAAGGGCAGATTCACACCCCTGCATGTGTAATCTGCCCACCGCTGCCAATCATTCTCTTCCTGTCTGCAGCATTTAAACAGAGTTTTCTTTTCTCTCTGGTGTAGCCACGCCCCTCAGGGGGCGGGGCTAACTGACTTTCTGTGAGAGAGAAGAAAAAACTCTGTTTAAAAGCTGCAGACAGGGAGAGAATGATTGGCAGCGGTGGGCAGATTAAACATGCAGGGGGTGTGAATCTGCCCTTGGCTGCAGCCCTAGCCACCTCCTTAGTGGCTGGAGCATGTAAGTTTTCTAAGTGTATTCACTCGGGGTACAGGGCTGCTCAAGTGCTGGGGGACCCCTTGCCTGCATGCTGCAGACATGCTATATCCCAGTGCTGTAATTAGATCACCATGCCTGGTTTGGTGACAGGTCCTCTTTAATATTGTTCCAAATCATTGCTTAGTCCCCAATAATATTGAAACCACCCTTCATGTGACTGCAGGTTAAGGTCTCTGCACTGCAACTGAAGCCTCCAGCGGCATTACAGTGACATGACCTGTGAGTTAAAAGAGCACTAGGAGGCTATTGTGCATACAGTTGAAGCCAGACTTTTACATACACTATATAAAAAGACTCATAAGCATGTTTTTGTCACTCTCTGACATGAAATCAAAATAAACCTTTCCTGTTTTAGGTCAGTTAGGATTATCATAAATCTTAATATTTGCCAAATGCCAGAATAATGAGAGAGAGAATGCTTTAAGACATGTTTATTACTTTCTAAATAAAGTCACTTGTTTATTACACGTGGGCGGCCGTCACACGGTACAATATCTTGAACAATATCGTTTAAGCGATCTGCTTTTTGATCGCTTAAGCGATATCGTTTGTGCATCGTTACGTGCGATCAAGCGATTTTACAATGTAAAATCGCTTGATCGCTAGATCGCAGATATGAGAGCCGGAGCTCATATCTAGCGATCATCGCTTATTCAATTTGCTTCATCGTGGTGTGTGACACCACGATGAACGATCTCCCAGCGGCAGAGCCTATGCTGGGAGATGGTATCTATGGTAAACGTCGAGTTACTAAGCGCCGTGCGGCGCCTAGTAACCCGATGTGTACCATAGTTACCAGCAATCTCGCTGCTCAACATCGCTGATGAGTCTGTCTGTGTGACAGCTCACCACCGATGTGAGCGATATCGTTCGCGCGTGCACGTGATCGCTAACGATATCGCTCACGATATTGTAGCGTGTGACGGCCGCCTAAGGTTAATATACCTTTAAACAATTTGGGATAGCCCATATGATGATGTCATGAGTCTGGAAGCTTCTGATAAGTTTATTGGCAACATCTGAGTTAATTAGAGGCACACCTTTGTGGATGTATTTTAATGCACATCTGAAACACACCGCTTCTTTGTGTAGAATCATTTGAAAGTCTAAAGACATCAGCGAGACATCAGGAAGAGAATTATTGACTTGCACAAGTCTGTTTCATACTTGGGTGCAATTTCCAAATATTTGAAGGTGCCTCTTGTTCTTCTGTTCAAACAATTCTACGCAAGTACAAACAAGATAGGAATGTCCAGCTATCATACTGCTCAGGAAGGAGACGGGTTCTGTGTCCCAGAGATGAACGTGCTTTGGTCCGACATGTGCATATCAACCCAAGAACACAACCAAAAGACCTTGTGAAGATGATGGTGGAAGTTGGTAAGATTGTGTCATTATGCACAGTGATTATTGTATCAACATGGTGTGACGACCATCTGCTGAGAGGCCGACCTGCTGGCAAGGCAGCACCTCGAGAAACCCTGAGACCCTTTACCCCTATACAGGAATCTGGAATTACAGCAGAGCCCAGGAGGTAGTTGCCTAAGATGAGCAGCGGACCAGAGCAGGAAGGTTGTCGCAAGGGGATAAAAACCAGGATCCAAAAATGTAGTCAGGAGTCAGAGTCAAACCAGGAGGGCAATTAAGGTACCAAATCGTCATGCTGAAGCAGGGTCAAAAATCCATGCAAAGATCAGTCAAAACCAAACACACACTAGATCTCTGGGGAACCAAGACTGTATGTGGCGGCCTGCAAGACGGGCTCCAAGGTATTTGAAGGGCGTGGTCACCTCCCATAGGCTGGAGCTCACAGCCTGATGATCTCATCCGGACCGCCCCTAGAACCAGGCCAGACGGTGATGCACGACTGGCACCAACCACCCCACTTCTGACAGAAGAACGAAGGCTGCGCCTATCAGACACCTCTGCAGGACCTGCTCTTCTGCAACCAACATCACCCACAGGAGAAATACGGCAGCGCCCCTTGACAGAGGCAGACGTCGAAGCAACAGGTCCATATGAGGACATGGCCCTCCTATCACCGGCACCATCAGCCGAAGGAATCCGGAGCCTCCCAGTGGCCGAGGCAGGAACACCAGTCACCAAGTCCAACGGCGACGTGACACATGGGCTGAAAGGCCACTCTGCCAGGAAGAGGCCATTACTCCAAAAGAAACATCAAAAAGCCAGATATATTTTTGAAAATGCACACAGGAACAGGAACTACATTTTTTGAGACATGTCCTATCGTCTGACAAAACTAAAATGATGGCCATGATGAGCATCCATGCATTTGGAGGAAAAAGGGAGAAGCTTGGAAGTCTAAGAACACCATCTCAACTGTGAAACACAGGGATGAAAGCATCATGTTGTGGAGTTGTTTTGCTGTAGGAGGGACTGATGCACTTCACAAAATAGATAGCATAATGAGGAAAGAAGATTATGTGGCAATACTGAATTAACATCTCAACACATCAGCCAGGAAGCTACAGCTTGGTAGGAAATGGGTCTTCTAAATGGACAATGAACTGAAGCATATTGCCAAACTGGTTACAAAGTGGCTTAAGGATAACAAAGTCAATGTTTTGGAGTGGCCATCACAAAGCCCTGATCTCAATCTTATTGAAAATGTATGGGCAAAGCTGAAAATGCAGGTGCAAGCAAAGAGACCTACAAACATAGCTCAGTTACACCAGTTCTGGCCCCACATTTCCACCAACTATTGTGAGAAGCTTGTGGAAGGATATCCAAAACGTTTGAGCCAACTCAGGGCAATGCTACCAAATACTAATGAAATGTATGTAAACTTGTGACTTTGCATAAAGCAATAAACATGCCTTTAAATATTCTCTCTCTCTCATTATTCAGGCATTTGGCAAATATTAATAATTATGGTAATTCTAATTCACCTAAAGTGGAAAAGGTGTATTCTGATTTCTTGTCAGATAGTGAGAAAATCATGCACATTTGTCTCTTTATAGTGTTTGTTAACTTCTGGTTTCAACTATATCTAAGGCTGGGTTCAGAACATTTGAAGATGACTACCAAACATATGTCCTGCATGTATGTAACTTTACTCTTATGTGCAAAGGCTGCCTTGTCTACCCACTATGGGGGGAACTGCAATACAGCCCTTTTCATTGAATAGGGCCATTTATTTTCAGAATTAGCTAGGTTTCTCAACTCATTCCTCTACCACTCTTGAGCAACATGCCATCACATTCTAGGTTTATCATATATGATAGTCAGGGGTATAACTACAATGGGTGCAGGGGTTGCAATTGCACCCAGGCCCTGAAACCAAAGAGGCCCCAAAAGCTACTTTGGCTTATAAGAAAAGACCAAAAGAATTAAAGCTTTGCAATATTTGGGGGCCCTGTTGGAGTTTTTACATTGGAGCCCATGAGCTTCAAGTTACGCCAATGAATGTTGTATATACCGTACCCTCTTTTTATGTTGTTAATGGTAGGGACGTGAAATGGGTTACATGATGGTTATAAATGGTTATGATCTGGGTTAAAGCTGGCCATAGACATCATAATTAATGTTTTCTCTCTGGTACAAAAACATTCAGTTGTAATTGAAATCAGAGTCACAACAGTTGCGGTCTCTTCACATCTCTTCAGACAATCTATTTGGATGTTCTGCTTTAGGACCAAAAACTGAACTAAAGGGGCCATCACACGCGTCAGTATCGCTGTCAATGTTGCTGCTGTTGTAGCGATATTGACGCGTGTGACATGGTTTATCAACCAGCAATAATTCGCTGGTTGATGGTCGCCAGGTTTTCAGACAGGACCAAAAACCTGGCGATGGTCGCTAGGTGGACACGCATCATCGCTGCATGTGACACCGGCAATCGCACGATCAGCCAGCTCCCAGCGCCTCTCAGTAAGCGATGGGAGCTGGTATCCATGGTAAACTGCGGGTATCTAGGCAGCGCGCACTGCCTAGATACCCGATGTATACCTTGGTTACCAGCCTTCTCCGCTCACTGGCTGGTATCCAAGGTACACAGCGGGCAACTAGGGACCCTAGTTACCCGCTGTGTACCTTGGATACCAGCAGGTGAGCGGAGAAGGCTGGTAACCAAGGTATACATCGGGTATCTAGGCAGCGCGCACTGCCTAGATACCCGCAGTTTACCATGGATACCAGCCTGCTCCCGCTAACCGCAGCCTGGCAGCGGGAGCAAGACATCGTGAAAACGATATTTAAATCATTTCCACAATGTCGCTGGTCCACTGATCGCTGGTGTGTCTGCCTGTGTGACAGCTCACCAGCGATCAGCCGTCAGTGTCGCCAGCGATCTGATCGCTGACAACATTGATGTGTGTGACGGGGCCTTAAGTGATTTGTTGCATTACTTATTATTATTATAGGAGCAAAGAGGCCCCATTGATATTGATTATTATGGGGTGACGATCCATTTGGTGTCCAATTTTTAGAACTTGAAAAAAATGCATGCTGAACTGTTTCTCTCATTCCAAAAAAACGAAACCCATACAGACCCCATAATAATCTGTAGGGCCCTTAAGTCACTTATACCATTTTTTGTCCCTAAAACAGAAAACAACAAATGGAATATCTGATGTAAACAGAGTCTTATACAATATGCTTCAAGATTATTCTGAGAAATCTCAGTTTAGAAAAAATATTTTTTTAATGCATGTTTCTATACAAGTACTACAAAAAATTGAAATAAGAATGCTGTTATCTGGCAAGTAGTTTTGTTGGTAAATTGTTATGCTTACGACCAACTTTAGTGGAAGGAAATTATTGATGAAGGGATTTTATGGAGGTCAATTAGCATTAGTAAAAAAATATCTAAACTACATTTCATTGCAACTAACTTTCAGTTTTATATCTCACGTGGAATCAAAAACTTCCAGAATTGCGTATGTTCAAAATTAGCAACATTTGCAACTCTAGAAGAAGACATAATAATATGTTTGCAGTGTATTGTGAGCTATATGCCACCAACATTTACATATACAACCATAAATGGCTTTGAATTGAGGTAAATGTGTCTTTGAATGAGTCACCCTGAAGTTGTCTTTACTGAGAGCAGATAAACCAGTAAATGTGCCACCTCTCCTTTTTAATGACAAATCGAGCATGCTTGGACAACATAAAGGAAATAGAGCTGTGATACAAGTTACAACTATATCAGGCAGCGGTGGGCAACTTCTGTTAGACTTTCTGAAGAGCTATGGACAGAAGTAAGATTTATGAATCTGAACAAAAAATTGTCTTTTTGGCCATAGAAAGCAATCACAGCCCAGCTTTCATTTGATTTGTGCATTTGGAATATAAAAGCTGCCCTCTAAATAGCTGTCATAGGCTATTATGGGCAACGAAGGCAGTTTTTCTTTAAACTAGTCTTCATCAATCTGCCTTTTAGACTCTTTTATAATTTATTGAGATCATTTGGAACATTCTCAGAATTTTTATCCCCAGCGACTATCTTCTGACCCTTTAGGTCTGAATGCTTATGTCAGTGCAGGTTTGTCGACCAAAGGATCCCTTTGGAAAAATATGGCATGCCAAAGCATTCCTGGTTGGGAGGCTGAAAGTCATCCATAATAATTTGATTGGCCAATATTTATCTGAAGCAATGCATCCCAAACTGTGAGGCTCACTGATGGGGCACCCCTCAGTTGTTGATGAGGTACGGCTGGTCAGGCAGTTTGAAATGATCATGTTCTGTGCAGTCATTTTCATGGTTGCAGCAATGTTTAGTTTGACTCATTCTGTACTTAAGTGGTTTCAGAAGAAAAAAATATATACATTTTTTAATTTTAACCTGGAGTTTTACTACACATGGTGAGGCTCTGATAACTCATTGGCCTTTCTGCTGAGACCAAGGCATTATCTTAGTCTGTCTGATGAGGATTTACTAGAATAAAATGAGAAGCTCTGATCGTAAGTGTAAAGCCAACTATGATCACAGCTATAAAAGACCACAGCCTAAAATAGGCTCATAAACCTTGGCTCATAGTAATCCCTTATATACAGAATTCTTGAATACTGTATATAATTCGTCAAGCCGATCTGTATAACATGAAAAATCGCTGATCTTGATCCGGCGCCTTCTCTCTGCTTGCGATCACCGTCCTCCTTCCCTGCATTGTATGGATGTCATTCACACAGTGTTTTCCATTGAGCTCTAAACAGATGCACTCCTCTCTGCCCTGCCGAAGGCAGAGCAAAGTATTGTAGTGCGCATCTGTGGTTGTTCTTTGATCTTTGCCCGCGCCTACGCATTACGGTACTTTGTTTTGCCCTCAGCAGGTTAGAGAGAACTCTGTGTGAGCAAGAGCGCAATGGATTGAAGGTGTGTGGTTGATGTAGGATGGTGTCATCCACACGAAGCAAGAAGAGAAGAGGCACCAGATCAAGATCAGCAATGCCCATGAGAATGGACCACTCCGTAGGTGAGTATAATAAAACCTCTTTTTTATGTAATACATATCAGCTTGGAGACTTGTATACAGTATTCTAGAATGGGTTTACAGGCAGGTGGTGGTTGCAATTTATATGGGAAAAACCTTATGACAGGTTCCCTTTAAAAGTGAAAAGACAATGCTTATCTGAAAAGGATATGTCGGGTGTAGACAGAGTATGCAAAGGGGCCAAAATTCTGCTTAGAAGCACTAACTGGTTACAGCAAATATCGATTTTTACATATTTCTCTAAAGTTTTTTTAAGAATCTATTTTACCTATTATTTGTGCAGGTATGATGAACTGAACTATAACAATGAGAATAAAAAATATAATAACATTATCAAAATGAGAATGTGTAAGTGCCACTCATGAAAACTCTCTAGGCTTTAGTAACCCATGTTATCTTGTAGCATGGGACCATATATGTAAATAATGAAACCTTATCAAATGAATCATCACAATATAAAATGCAGTGCTTTATGATGACATCAAATAAAAACAACATAAAAATAAAATGAAAACAAAATAAAAAAAACATGGAAAAATAAAATGATCTCACGTTCAAAGTCAAGGAAAAAAGTGGGACACTGTTCTAGGTCGCTATAAGACAAGACTTTTAGAAGGTTCCCCATCTGACACCTAGAAAAAAAAAGACAAAAAAGGAGGGAATGATGGAGGGAAACAGTGTGACAACCAGGGGAAGTATGGCCTTAAATTGGTTCTCCAGGATTTGGAAATTGGGGGCATTGATTTCAGCATGAACTGTTGATAGTTTTCATGATACAAATACTCTGACCAAAGCCCAGAGAACACTACAGCTTTTAGAGATTTTACACAATAGTTATTATATTCAAACCAGATCCATCACCAGATTTCTGAATACTATATATATACATTAAGTAGATTTCTTAGGCCTGATGAGTATATTGTACGTCCTTTGAATATCCATCTAAGAATGGCTATGAAATCCTCATATTAACACGGGCATTTTATGAAAGGGAGAGCTCATAAGTCCAACTGTATTCAATCCCTGCCCACCCAGCCCCTCAACTGCAGCTTGTACTGAGCAGTTTGAGATATCAGCAGTGAGGAGGGACATTGAGGAGCTGTCACGCAGGCTAGGTTGGTGGAGAGTTGACCTTCTAAAATGATTAGCCATTCAGTCGTGTATTTTCAATGTAAGCACACATTCCTTGTAAATAACAGCCATCTTACATACAACATCTCATCTTTTGATATAAATTATATTTTCACACCTAAGAACAGAATGCCTGGTGTCTAGTCTTGACCTGATTTATTTTTGTACAATAGTACAAGCATCTCTTCTGTTTTGAGGGTCTAAAGGCAGGGTCAGACTTGGCCTATGATACTAATAGAGAAACCTAGGTGGGCCTAAGCACTGACACAGGAATGGGCTAAGCAGAATAAAAATTTGTGGCCCATAATTTTATTCTTTGATCCCAAGATTGATCATAAATCTGATCTGTTGTGCAAGAGCCCATATAGCGAGAGATACTGGAAATGGGAACATTTTACATTTCATTTTACCCATAACTCATTCTATGTGTTCTCTGGCATCACCACCACTCCGTGCCCAGATACAGACTGAAGCAACTGCCTCTATCTCACTTGGACGCGATTTACCCATTGTGGCTGAAACCTGCATCAGGGCTGAGCCACTGTAGACTTAAACAACCTCTTAAACAATCACTATGTTTTTCAGGGAAACCGCTTGGATGTTACGATCAGAGCCTCCAGCTGCATTTAAAGAACCAGTCAGCAGCAGAGAAACAGGTAGACAGCTTGCAATCAACCTCTATGGGCTTGTTCACACATTGCAGTCAAATTTAGGTAGTCATAGTACAAGTTATGACTGAATCCTGCTTTTAAGTAATGTGTATGTCTACAGATGGGGAAGCTTTATTAGGTTTTTCCAATAGCCTTCCATCAGGAGTCTGTCATTCTCAAAACACAATTTAAACTTGGCATATTGTTATATAACAAACTCAACCCTTATAAAAGTCATACCTTTACAGGATAAATCTGACCTTTTATGGTGCAAAATATGTTCTTTATTCTCCTATGCTAATTAGGGTACTCAGTTCAACCTTGGTGAGGCTGAGCAGCTTTAGTCCACCCATTGGCTCCTCAATTTTTGATACCCCTCTGTGTTGTGCATGCTGCGATCCAGAACTATCTCTGGATCGCAGCATGCTCAACAAACCTCTTTCCTCTCTCACAGTGGAGGCAAAGGTATCCAAATTCAGGAGCACAAATTCTTATATGAATTCCAAAACCGCACTTGCCGCACCTGCCGCAAGCCCGCCTATACATTGTATGGGGCTTGCCGCAACCGCGCCGCAACCGTGCCGCAAGTGCAGCCGGTATGCGGTAATCGCGGCAGATGCGTTTTTTTCACCGCATCTGCCGCGATTTGAAAAAAAAAACGCTAGTGTGAAAGCACCTTAAGTGGCCTATATGACTTTGTGGCTAATTTAAATCCTTTTTTGGATGATGACATACTTCTTTTAAAATTGCTGGAGTTTTTGCATTTTTTTCTTTGCCAAAGTCTACAGTAGTTTTTCTACTTCTTCTTTTTAGGTGACAGACAAAATGTTTTCCTCTTCCTTGACTGGCAACAGCACACAGCATCCAAACATAGCATTTCTTTCTATACCACTTAAAACTATTTTAGAGCTGATGCAATACTAGTAGCTGCTTCTGCTTCTTTTGGTCTGACAGAAAAGGCTGTTAATGATTATATCAGCTTTGGAACTGAGGAACTGAGGTCTACTGTTATCAGAAATAGAAAAAAAATCCTGACCAATATCATGGGACGCATAATTGAATTAGTTACTGTAAGAAATAAATGTCGATGGTTGCAGTGCTTTAATTCACGTTTTGCGTCAGATTCATGTTACTTTATTTCATGATATTAGTAAAGGGTCTGTCAGCACAATCCAACCCCAGTCATATTGCTCTATGAAAGATAATGTCATCCACTCCTTTACTTATTCATTCTGTTGCTCCATGAAAGTTGCTTTATTAATTCACATGCAAATGAGAGTTAAGTGCTTTGGAAATGTCAAAGCACTTTCCAAGCCCCTGCCTCCCTGGCTTTGTTCCCTGTCCAGCAAAACCTTACTCAGGCTGGCTTCACACCACGGTGCAGTCCGGTCCGGGGCTGTCCGGTGTAAACCAGACAGCCCCGGACTGGTTTTTGGCCACATAGTAGCCTTTGGGGCCCGGATGGAGCTGGATGGCAGCTCTCTGCCATCCGGTTTCATCTCTGCGGTGGAATCCGGGAGAATTCGGATTATTCTCTCTGGACACAAAAATGTTGCTTGCAACGTTTTTGTGTCCAGGAAGAAAAATCACCCCAAAAAGCCGGATCCTGGATTTGCCCGGATTGTCCCGGATTCTCCTGGATCCGGGGCAATCCAGTTCTCCCTTACATTGGAGCCTATGGGGCCGGATTGCCCCGGTCTGGGCGAATCCGTGAACCGGATACCGGCGGCTGCATACCGCTGTTGTTTCAGGACCTTGAAAAATCAGCAGCTGCAGCTGCAATTACCGCCATACGGCTGCATACAGGACCGTAGGACACATTTGGCCCTCCGGTTCTGTGTGCTGATCCGGTCCGGGGCTGTCAGGTTCATGCCTGACAGCCGCCGACCTTGCCATGGTGTGAAGCCAGCCTCATTGACTATGTACAGTCAATGAGGTAGCAGTCAAGTAAGGAAAGAAACGTGATTTACAATTTTCTCTTAAAGGGAATTTGTCCTCCTAAGCCATCTGTATGGATCATAGACAGTTGGATAAAATTATAGTTTGCTATCTGTGAACCAATGTTTTATTACTAATAAATCATTTTTAATCATTTTTCTTAACACGTAATTGGGCTGTTAAGATCTACTGGCTGGACACCTATCTCCCTGGAATCTGCTTCTAGACATTATTTTCAATAAAAGGTGAAGTTACCAAGTGTGAGATATGCCTCACACTGGTAATATCAGTTTTAATTTAAAATAAAATAATCTCATGAATTAGATTCTCAGGGGGATCTACTGTACGTCTGACCCAAAGATCTTAATAGCTAATTTACATATTAAGAAAAATGTGGCTTAGTCTGGAATAACACATTCAATTGCAGATATCAAGGTATCATTTTATTAAGATGTTTATGACCCACATCCCCATATAGATGGTTTAGGAAGATTCATCTTACTGACAGATGCCCTTTAAACTGTACAACTCCCTTCCATGTTCCCCATTAGATTCTTCTCTTGAGACCTCTAAGTCAGAGAAAAGAGCTATTGTAAATTACAACTTCTCTTCTGGACATTTTGTACAAAAGTGTATAATAGCAATGAGCTGATTGCTGGGAAACTTCATCATAATCAATATTCCCTGCTCCCTGATTGGCACCTGTTAGCAGAAGATCGACCCTTATAAAAGTGGCTTTCTAGTTCCATCTGAGCTTGTTGTTATTATAGAGGTTCTGTATTTTATAACTTTACTAGTAAAAAGGCCCGATGCAATTGCATCGGGAGCAGGGTGAAATTAATAGTGTGTATACAGGCGGGTCAGTGGGTAGCAGAGTATACAGGGGGCTCTGTGGGTAGCAAAGTATAGAGGCGGGTCTGTGGGTAGCAGAGTATACAGACAGCTCTGAGGGTAGGAGATTATACAGGCGGCTCTGTGGGTAGCAGATTATACAGGCGGCTGTGTGGGTAGCAGAGTATAGAGAAGGCTCTGTGGGTAGCAGATTGTACAGGCGGCTCTGTGGGTAGCAGAGTATACAGGCGGCTCTGTGGGTAGCAGAGTATACAGGCGGCTCTGTGGGTAGCAGAGTATACAGGCGGCTCTGTGGGTAGCAGAGTATACAGGCGGCTGTGTGGGTAGCAGAGTATAGAGGCGGCTCTGTGGGTAGCAGATATACAGGCGGATGTGTGAGTAGCAGAGTACAGAGGCGGCTCTGTGGGTAGCAGAGTACAGAGGCGGCTCTGTGGGTAGCAGAGTACAGAGGCGGCTCTGTGGGTAGCAGAGTACAGAGGCGGCTCTGTGGGTAGCAGAGTACAGAGGCGGCTCTGTGGGTAGCAGAGTACAGAGGCGGCTCTGTGGGTAGCAGAGTACAGAGGCGGCTCTGTGGGTAGCAGAGTATAGAGGCGGCTCTGTGGGTAGCAGAGTATAGAGGCGTGTGTGGTGGTGGTAGAGTATAGAGGCGTGTGTGGTGGTGGCAGAGTATAGAGGCGTCTGTGGTGGTGGCAGAGTATAGAGGCGTGTGTGGTGGTGGCAGAGTATAGAGGCGTCTGTGTTGGTGACAGAGTATAGAGGCGTCTGTGGTGGCGGCAGAGTATACGGGCGTCTAAGGTGGTGGCGGCAGAGTATACGGGCGTCTAAGGTGGTGGCGGCAGAGTACACGGGCGTCTGTGGTGGTGGCGGCAGAGCACACGGGCGTCTGTGGTGGTGGCGGCAGAGCACACGGGCGTCTGTGGTGGTGGCGGCAGGGCACACGGGCGTCTGTGGTGGTGGTGGCAGGGCACACGGGCGTCTGTGGTGGTGGCGGCAGGGCACACGGGCGTCTGTGGTGGTGGCGGCAGGGCACACGGGCGTCTGTGGTGGTGGCGGCAGGGCACACGGGCGTCTGTGGTGGTGGCGGCAGGGCACACGGGCGTCTGTGGTGGTGGCGGCAGGGCACACGGGCGTCTGTGGTGGTGGCGGCAGGGCACACGGGCGTCTGTGGTGGTGGCGGCAGGGCACACGGGCGTCTGTGGTGGTGGCGGCAGGGCACACGGGCGTCTGTGGTGGTGGCGGCAGGGCACACGGGCGTCTGTGGTGGTGGCGGCAGGGCACACGGGCGTCTGTGGTGGTGGCGGCAGGGCACACGGGCGTCTGTGGTGGTGGCGGCAGGGCACACGGGCGTCTGTGGTGGTGGCGGCAGGGCACACGGGCGTCTGTGGTGGTGGCGGCAGGGCACACGGGCGTCTGTGGTGGTGGCGGCAGGGCACACGGGCGTCTGTGGTGGTGGCGGCAGGGCACACGGGCGTCTGTGCTGGGGGCGGCAGGGCACACGGGCGTCTGTGCTGGGGGCAGCAGGGCACACGGGCGTCTGTGGTGGTGGCGGCAGGGCACACGGGCGTCTGTGGGCGGGGAGGTAGAGGCTGGCGGGCGCCATTGTGTGCAGTCTGGCGGGGATGAGGAGCTCTCGCAACAGCTGCTGTGAGTCGTCATGTGTCTCCGAGACCGGCAACTATCAGCAGTGATGAATGCGGTGGAGCTCCGGGCGTCTGTGGGCAGGGAGCTAGAGGCTGGTGGGCGGTCCTACAGGCGCGGATCTATGGGGGGAGTCGCGGGCACGGAGCGATCCAGTGCCGGAGGAAGTGCGTAGGAAGTGATGGCGGATCGCACCTGCCTTCAGCAGCAGCGGCAGCGGCTCGTGATGATGCTGCGCGTCATCACTCGCAGTGCCGCGGGGGAGTCTGGGATTGGGCTACAACGCCCGAATTCCCAACTCCCGATTATATAAGTAGATTACAATGTACTTGATTGCTGGTCACTAAACTGTCACAGGTAAAAGTTATCATTGATAGGAAAATCATACTACCCTGCCCTGCCCCTTTTGTGTCACTGGGGTGGGTAACAAGACACAGTAGTTATGGTTTTACTCATACATGCCAAGTTTTGACTTCATTGACGTCCAACTGAGCTTGTGAATTTTTTTAACAGATTGTCATATCAGCCAAACATGATTGGAGAACAGTCTAGACAGCTTCATTCGAAGCCATGCTCCTTTCCACTTATTGAAGTAGAGCGCAGCATGGCGTAGTCATATCATTGTTGTACATTGTTTTCTCTTTTTACCAATGACTGATGGTTTTGACGGACACATCTTCTTTGTCATAGAAAGAATTGAAAATCCATACAGATATTTCTAGAGAGGAAATATCCATCCCCACATTAAACATATGGGATTAATTGTAACTGGGGAAGTAGATAGATGACAATTCCATTGAAGTAAGATCTCCTGGTGTGGACAGGTAATTAAAAATGGTATATCTGCTGGGAAAAACGCATGAATGGAGGGATATGTAAATCCAGGAATTTAAAAGTGTTAAATGTGTCACCTCTGAAGTCAGCTATGCTGACTTTCATAGAAACCAATATTCTTTTCAGAGCTAGCATACAATTATGAATATTCGGGTTGTATTTATCAGAAATTTATGGGATATACATTTTCAGCTTTGTGACTATGAGGGGAGGAACATCCATATTTTTTTATAACTGGGACATGCATATGAGCTCCAAATTAATATCACACAGCTGGAAGACAGGATATATATCATGTTTCATATCTATAGAAAAGTAAAATTGCGATAAGAGACATGATCACAATATCTGGGATGTCCAGGGTGAAGATATCCTGTACGTTGGTGGTGTTCTAAAATGCTGAAGGGCCTATCAAATCCCACAACAGTAACTTTTTTTTTTATTTTTTTTTTTATGGAAAATTTGCGTGTCATCCTTGCGCAGGGGCCATGCTAATCTTCTCTGTATCGTTCCAATTTTAGTATATGTGCTGCCGAAGCGAGCACTCAACAGTAACTTTGATCGAATGAAAAGCAGAATTGGTGTTATTACGATGGACATTTTACCGAGATTTTTGTACATTTTCCAAGCTGTCTCAATATGGCCGCATAGTTCGTTTTTTTCACAAAATCCGCTCTCTGATCTCTAGATTTATTTGGAAGGGTAAAAAGCCTAGAGTGGGGTACAAGACGCTATCTGCACCTCGATTTAATGGGGGGAGGGGACTACCTGATTTTCACAAATACTGTTTGGCGGCGGTGTTAGTGAGACTCCTTGATTGGAAATATAGGGCCACATCTAAGCAATGGGTACAAATTGAACAGGTGGATATGATTACTCCCCTACAATACCTACAATGGACATCTGTGCAAACCGCTAGTCTTCATGAACATCTTGCTTTTCTCACTTCAGAAACGCTTAGGCCCTGGCGAGTCTCATTAGGAGGGAAGGCTGGGGCGAAGTTGGAGAGCTCGTTGACCTCTTTGTTTCGTAATCTGGCCTTTCCCCCTGGATTGTCGAGCCAAACCCTTCTGGTATGGAAATTTTGTGATGACATCCGCATTGGCCACATTTTAAGAGACGGGGAATTCCCCTCATTTAGAGTATTGCAAAATGCATTGCCGGGCCTTAAACTGAAATGGTGGGAATACTTACAGTTGCGGTACTTCCTTCAGTCAGTCAATTTTCCAAGAGGCCCCAACATTTGCTTGTCCCCCATGGAAAAAATATTTACGGATGAGGCCCCGCCCTCTAGAGGGATTTCTGCTTTATATCGTATCCTTTCCATGGCTGCGAGCACTGATGTACACAAATATCAAGTGGCATGGGAGAGAGATTTGGGGAGGACCATATCTGAGGTTGAGTGGGAAAGAAGCTTCCAAATGACCCAAAAATGTGTCTGGTTCATGTGACGCTAAAGAAAAATGCTGTAAGCTGTGACATAGATGGTATCTTACTCCAGACAGATGCTTTTTCCAGCCACCTAAAAAATTCTGCTGGAGATGTGGGTCTGAAGAGGGTACGCTGCCTCACTTATGGTGGGACTGCTCCCTGATCAGAGACTTCTGGGAGAGTGTGTTCCGAAATTACAATCTGGTAACTGGTAGACACATTGATGGCACCCCTGAGATGGCTTTGCTCTCTATGCTTCCTGGCTCGGTGAAGGCCCAGAAGAAGGATATCCTTCGATTCTGCCTTACTGCGGCAAGATCAGTGATACCTCGACACTGGAAGGACCAAACTCCACCTTCAATTTTTGAATGGTATTCTGAAATGGAGTCAATATGCAAATTAGAAGATATTTCGGCGGGGCTTATGTAAACGCTGAATGAATTCACTTTTACGTGGTCGGATTGGATCCTCTTTAAAGATGCACCTAACTTTGAGGACCTCTTTGCCTGAGCTAGAATTTAGTTCTAGGACAATATTTTTTTCTACTGACCTTTCCTGACACTTAGGGCCCTTTCACATCAGCGTTTTTTTCAAATCGCGGCAGATGCGGTGAAAAAACTGCATCTGCCGCGATTACCGCATACCGGCTGCACTTGCGGCATGGTTGCGGCGCGGTGGCGGTAAACGCCATACAAGGTATAGGCGGACTTGCGGCAGGTGCGGCAAGTGCGGTTTTGGCACTTGCGACAGGTGCGGCCGCGAAAAAAACTGCGGTCAGCCGCGGTTATTTTCGCGGCCGCACCTGCCGCAAGTGCAAAACCGCACTTGCCGCACCTGCCGCAAGTCCGCCTATACCTTGTATGGCGTTTACCGCAACCGCACCGCAAGTGCAGCCGGTATGCGGTAATCGCGGCAGATGCGTTTTTTTCACCGCATCTGCCGCGATTTGAAAAAAACGCTGATGTGAAAGGGCCCTATTGTTCATTATGTTGCTAAACAGCAACTGCTATGATTATTTTTAAATATTTTTGTTTTTATTTTTCCCCCTTCCCTAGTATCCCCTTTCCCTGGGCGACCTATGGTCTGCACAATGATAAGACCTACCCTCCCGCAATTACGGAAAGAGAGATCTGCTTCTCAGCCAGGTTTTTCCTTGGTGGAAGAAGTTCTGGACATATGTACATATATGAAATTATACTCTATTATGTGAAATGATAAGTCTTGTATTAGATGATCAAGCGTAATGGAACAACTTTCTATAACATGTGATGTAGAGGAGTTATATGGAAGATTACATTGTAGTTAATGTGCAATTGGTTGTATACTGTACTGTTTAAAATATTTAATAAAAACATATTTAACAAAAAAAAAAGCAGAATTGGGTTTGGTCCTTTGTCATTCCTTGGAAGGTACAGCTTGCTGTGGGTTCTGTCCATTTCTCCTAAGGAATACCTCCCTCCTGTAAGCTCTGAAGCCATTAAAGTGACATTAGGTTTAGTCATTTTCTTTTGTCAATCTTTTTTTTTTTTAAGTAATTGTATGTACGGTATTGTTTTTTTCCCTTTGTAACATCTTTTGTATATTTTTATAAATGACCTACTTTTCGGATATAAATATATAAAATGCAATAGCTTCGATCCCTTTGTTCTATACACTGCATCCCTGAAACCATACGCTAACTGAACAAGTGTCTGATCTACCTGTAAAACGATTGATTCCTATATAAACAACCCTGGAGTCAGGCCAGAATCATAATCACAAGTGCTCTTTATTAAAAGTAAATACAATAAATGCAGCAATTAAAAGTAATGCCTCAGGCAGCACACATGACAGGAGACCACATGAAAACAGGATGCAAGTATGGTAATAAACAAGGGAATCATATGTCTGGCACCACAAATTAGTGCTCAGTTTCCATATACACACCATACAACCAAGTAGTGACTGCACCAAAAATATCCTTCATGGGTCTGAAGTTTTACCTGTCCGTGGCCACCGACCCCCTAACGCGTTTCGCTTAGGCTTCTTCCGAGGGGGGACCCCCCTCGGAAGAAGCCTAAGCGAAACGCGTTAGGGGGTCGGTGGCCACGGACAGGTAAAACTTCAGACCCATGAAGGATATTTTTGGTGCAGTCACTACTTGGTTGTATGGTGTGTATATGGAAACTGAGCACTAATTTGTGGTGCCAGACATATGATTCCCTTGTTTATTACCATACTTGCATCCTGTTTTCATGTGGTCTCCTGTCATGTGTGCTGCCTGAGGCATTACTTTTAATTGCTGCATTTATTGTATTTACTTTTAATAAAGAGCACTTGTGATTATGATTCTGGCCTGACTCCAGGGTTGTTTATATAGGAATTTGTTGTTAATGGAGGGCCGTTTACCTTTCAAAAGGGGTTTTTTCTGAAACTGTAAAACGATTGGTGGTGCAGCTCTTATGGTGGGTTTACACGCCGCGATATCGGCGTCCAACTCCGACCCAACTCCGACAAAAAGTCACGTGGGTCGCGAGTTGGAGCCGATATCGGGTGCGCGTTGTATTGTTTTAGCATCCAACGCGATGCTGGAACGATGCCAAAACGATATCGGAGTTGAATAGCAAAGCTATTCAACTCGCCGATATCTCAAGGCCGTTGTACCAGCATCGCTGCGTGTGACAGCCCAACTCCGATGTCTACGCTCACGTCACCCATTCACTCCCATGTTAACTGGTCGTTCCTGGGTTGGTGGGCGTAGACATCGGAGGGACGTTGCATCCCGATATCGCGGCGTGTAAACTGGCGATGCGATGCAGGGAGAAACGTGCACTAAATGCGCGCTCCCGCGTCGTTGCCTCCGATATCGCCGCGATATCGGGACGTGTAACCCCACCATTAGTTTTCCTGGATTATTGTGGAGCTTGGCAGTGTCTGTACAAAGGTATATATACATATACATTCCATGCATTGGAATCGGCTGCATGTATACTATATGCTCACTGTGAGTTCAATAATAATCGGCATAGTAGTGGAAACAACCGCAGCCTTGTAAATAAATTGTCAGTCAATTGCGTAATTGTCCTGATAACAGGGGGCAGCAGAGTGCGGTTTCGAACATTTTAGATGCTAATTTTAGCATGCTCTGATATTACTTATATTGGGAATCTGAACCTGTCAGGTTCCCTTTAAATATCCTGGCTGTATGCTGTCACTACTAGATGAAACTGCCTACATATGAATTATGCAGGTCCTCCTTAAGTAATTGGGTCTGAATAAAACTGTATGCAGTAAGCTAGTGGTGTTGGCAGGGAAATATAAATATTAAATTGCGCTCAATAACTGTGTAAAGGTAAGCAGTGAAAGCAGCTCAGTGCTGAGCTTTCTCTCCCTAGCATAGTATGGTCTTCATCTATGGTAGATACAACACTGCTGACTCTTTTAATATGATGTTTAAAAATGCATAGACTATCTAAGGGCCCTTTCACATCAGCGTTTTTCGTAATTCGCGGCAGATGCGGTGAAAAAACCGCATCTGCCGCGTTTGCCGCATAACGGTTCCACTTGCGGCACGGTTGCGGTTTTTTCCATAGGAAGTATAGGGGGACTTGCGGCAGATGCGGCAAGTGCGGTTTTGCACTTGCGGCAGGTGCGGCAGCGAAAAAAACCGCGGTCAGCCGCGGGTTTTTTCGCTGCCGCACCTGCCGCAAGTGCAAAACCGCACTTGCCGCATCTGCCGCAAGTCCCCCTATACTTCCTATGGAAAAAACCGCAACCGTGCCGCAAGTGGAACCGTTATGCGGCAAACGCGGCAGATGCGGTTTTTTCACCGCATCTGCCGCGAATTACGAAAAACGCTGATGTGAAAGGGCCCTTAAAGTCAACTGCGGATGTAAAGTTAGGTCCACATGTTTGGACTGGACAGTAACACAAGTTTTGTCATTTTACCAAAACATGTTCGAGATACTGTTTTATAATCAATATGGGCTTAAAGTGCAGAAT
Source organism: Allobates femoralis (assembly GCA_033576535.1). Lineage (NCBI taxonomy): Eukaryota > Metazoa > Chordata > Amphibia > Anura > Aromobatidae > Allobates > Allobates femoralis. Next base: position 398,811,252 of record JARQOC010000002.1, read on the forward strand.
CTCAACTTTAATTTGAGGGTATACACATTGGAGTAAGGGACGAGGAATTACAGCTCTCTATTATATAGAATATTTTTATATAGAAAAGCCTAATTAGACTATGACAAAAAAAAACCATCTAAGGGTACTTTCACATCAGCGGTTTTTGCCGTTCACGGCAGATGCGGTGCAAAAAACCGCATCTGCCGCGATTACCGCTGCACTTGCGGCACAGTTGCGGCAAGCCCCATACAATGTTTATGCGGGCTTGCGGCAGGTGCGGTATCGGCACTTGCGGCAGGTGCGGCCACAAAAACCGCGGCTGACCGTGGTTTTTTTCGCGGCTGCACCTGCCACAAGTGCCGAAACTGCACTTGCCGCACCTGCCGCACACTTACCGCAAGCCACATAGACATTGTATGGGGCTTGCCGCAACTGTGCCGCAAGTGCAGCGGTTATGCGGTAATCGCGGCAGATACGTTTTTTTTTCGCGGCCGCACCTACCGCAAGTGCCGAAACCGCACTTGCCACACCTGCCACACACTTACTGCAAGCCCCATAGACATTGTATGGGGCGGCCGTTATGCGGTAATCGCGGCAGTTGCGTTTTTTTCACCACAACTGCCGCGATCAGCGTAAAACGCTGATGTGAAAGCACCCTATAGCAGCCAGGCCAATTCTGTGAAAACATTCTTTGGATAGATGAACCTCAGATCAACTTGTGATGATGGGAAATAGAAAGTATAGAGAAAGCTTGGATTGGTTCATGATGAAAAGCTTCTCCCTGTAAAACTTGGGGGGCCAGTGGGATGGCCGGCTATGAATGGCTTCCAATGGCACTGGGTCACTAGTGTTTATTGATGATGTGACTGAAGAGAGAAGCAGCTGGATGAATTCTGAAGTGCACAGGGCTATAGCTCAGATTCATCCAAATGCAGCAAGGATGGCGCTTCACAGTACAGTTGGACAATAACCAAAACATACGACAACAGCAACACTGGAGTTTTTTAAGGCAAAAAAGTGGAATATACTGCAATGGCTGAGTCAATCACCAGATGTCAACCTCATCGAGCATACATTTCACAAATAACTATCAAGTGAACTCAGCTACAGTAAAGGCTGGCAAAGCATCACAAAGGAGCATGGTGATGTTCATGGCTTCCAGACTTCAGGCAGTCATTGCTTTCAAAGGATTCTGTAAAAAGTATTCAAATTTAACATTTTCTATATGGTAAAGTTCTTTTGTCCTATTACAGTACTTTTCAGTCCCTGACATGAGATGATTTTGTAGAAAAGTGGTTGCAATTCCTAACCATTTCACAGGACATTTTTGTTCGACCCCTTTAATTATACCCAAGGGCCACGTCACACGCATCGATTTCTTGCACGATATCGCTTAAGTGATCTGCTTTTTTGATCGCTTAGGCGATATCGTCTGTGCGTCGCTGCGTGTAATCAAGCGATTTTACAATGTAAAATTGCTTGACTGATTGCAAATTTGTGAACATGTTCACAAATCTGTCGTTGGACGGCCGGTGGACACGCAGCATTGCTGCGTGTGACACCGGCAGAGCAACGATGAACGAGCTCCCAGCGCCTCACAGCCTATGCTGGGAGCTTGTATTCATGGTAAACTTGGGGTTACTAAGCGCCGCACGGCGCCTAGTAAGCCGATGTGTACCATGGTTACCAGCGATCTCGCTGGTCCACATAACCTGCCTGTGTGACAGCTCACCAGCGATGTGAACGATATTGTTAGCGATCGCGCGTGCATGTGATCGCTAACAATATTGTTCACTAAATTGAAGCGTGTGACGGCGCCCTAAAAGCCAACACTTAAATTACATCTCAGTTGTTTTATTTTAAATAAAAGCTAGTGGCATAGAGAGCCCAAATCATGAGGATTTGGTCACTCCAAATATTTCTGGACCCACCTGTAATGGTACCTTTACACGCCGCGACGGCAGGCTGGATACATCCCGCTACAGGCTACAAATGTAGCTTGTAGCGCCAATGTAGCCCGTCGTAGCGGCGTCTGAAGACGTGACGCTACAGCCGGCAACAGATACATCTGTTTCCTAGGTCTGCTCGAAAACTGATGGCTACATCGCCGATGGTAGCGAGCTGTATCGGCGTGTAAAGAGGCAACGGAAGGGAACTCGGGACAGCCTGCGATGTAGCTGCAATGTAGCAAAGGCGTGACCCTGGCTCCATGTTACCGCGCCCCATGTGCGATCATTGGTGGAAGCTGCTGCATGATGATTGGTAGTCGCTGCATAGGGAGGCATATTTAAGGAGCTGACGAGTCACACTACACAATCGCTCGAGCGTGCTGTATTACTCAGCCTCCTGCGATGCCTGCCCAATCAGGATTTTATTGCTTCGTCCTATCAGCGTACGGACGGCTCGTAATCCACAATTGTGGCACGCCTATGTGCTGTCCCTGCTGCACCAGGTCCGCCCATAGTAGCTGGTTATAGCGGTGTGTAAATGAGCTACAGCTGGCTACTTGAGACACCCGGCGATGTAGCTAGCTATAGATGTAGCGTGGCGTAGCGCACCTTGTGGCGGCGTGTAAAGAGGGTGCGTTGACCGTTTGTAACCGTTTGAGCGTGCTCGTGCACGTGAAGTAGCGGGATGTATCCAGCCTGCTGTCGCGGCGTGTAAAGGTACCATAAGTCTACAAGCTAAATATTGTGGCTAAAGACACTTTCAGTTCACAGGACCAAATTCAATGAGCGTCAAAAAGTCAACTATTGTACAACCTAGAAGAATATCTAACTTCAAAATGAACATAGTAGCATTTATGAGCCTGTACGTGGCCATCTTCAGTCCTTTAATGGAGCCAAAATCAACTTGGCTGTAAAGCCAAATTGATTGATTAGCTGCTGCAAACCCAATTTATTGCTAGAAGCTCCTTTAATTTATTTGATTTCAATTTGGCATTTCATTTTCAAACTACCAACTGCATTTCTTCATTTATCATTAATCTGCATGTGTAGCTTGAATGCATAATCCTATTTAGGGATGGTTGGCAATCCTGATCCTTTGATTGGATTAAAAGGGTCATGCCTTTAACTTTTTCACTGCTCATTTTAGGCCGAATTTTGCAATCCATAAAATGGGCTTCTCCCTGTGGTTATTGCTTTTAGGGAATAAGCTGCGATGTGAGAAATGTAGTCTTCACCATTTAACAGTGTAATAACAAGTGTAATATATAGTGTATGTAATAAGTGTAATGTAGTGTTTGCAACAAGTATTATACATAATATGCATAATACACTGTGTTCCAAATTATAATGTAAATGTTCTTTTTCTCTGATTTTTCTAAATGGTTGGTGCAAATGACAGTCGGTGTAATAAAAGTCATCACCCGTTAGAGTATACATCGAATTTTATTGAAGAAATCTCCCTATGATAACAGTATAATTAACAGTATAATTTTCAAAATTAAAAAACTCTAAAAGCACTGTTCCAAATTATTAGACACAGTAGAGTTTGTAAATATTTGATATGTTTGAAAGAACTGAAAATGCTCATTTGTTGAATTTGCAGCATTAACAGATCACATTCACTGAAATAAAAAGCTATTTAACTCCAAAACATCCTAACAGGCCAAGTTACATGTTAACATAGGAACCGTACTTTGATCTCACCTTCACAATTCTAGCATCCATTGATATTGTGAGTTTCTGGAGAGTTTCTGCTTGTATTTCTTTGCATGATGTCAGAATAGCCTCCCAGAGCTGCTGTTTTGATGTGAACTGCCTCCCACCCTCATAGATCTTTTGCTTGATTATACTCCTAAGGTTCTCTATAGGGTTGAGGTCAGGGGAAGATGGTGGCCACACCATGAGTTTATCTCCTTTTATGCCCATAGCAGCCAATGGCACAGAGATATTCTTTGCAGCATGAGATGGTGCATTGTCATGCATGAAGATGATTTTGCTCCTAAAGGCATGTTTTTGCTTTTCGTACCATGGAAGAAAGTTCTCAGTTGGAAACTCTATATACGTTGCAGAGCTCATTTTCATACCTTCAGGAACCTTAAAGGGGCCTACCAGCTGTTTCCCAATGATTCCAGCCCAAAACATGACTCCTCCACCTCCTTGCTGACGTCGCAGCCTTGTTGGGACATGGTGGCCATCCACCAACCATCCACTACTCTATTCATCTGGACCATCCAGGGTTGCTCGGCACTCATCAGTAAACAAGACTGTTTGAAAATTAGTCTTCATGTATATCTGGACCCACTGCAACTGTTTCTGCTTGTGAGCACTGTTTAGGGGTGGACGAATAGTAGGTTTATGCACCACAGCAAGCCTTTGAAGGATCCTATACCTTGAGGTTTGAGGGACTCCAGAGGCACCAGCAGCTTCGAATATCTGTTTGTTTGTTGGGCCTTTTTAGCAGCTGCTCTCTTAATCTGGTGAACTTGCCTGGCAGAAACCTTCCTCATTCTGCCTTTATATGCACGAACACGTCTGTGCTCAGAATCATCCACAAATCTCTTCACAATATGATGATCACGCTTAAGTGTTTGTGCAATATCAAATGTTTTCAACCCTTGTCCAAGGCATTGCACTATTTGTTGCTTTTTGGCAGCAGAGACATCCTTTTTATTTTCCATGTTACTTGAAAACTGTGGCCTGCGTAATATTGTGGAACACCCAGTTTTCATTTTATTGGGCTCACCTGCCAAACTAATTATCACAGATATCTGAGATTGATTTCAATGATCCAAAGAACCCTGAGACACAATACCATCAATAGTTTTGGGATCAATAGGTGTGCTACAGTCCGCGCTGCCCGGTCATCCAAGGAGTCACACGGGAAACAGTGTTCCAAGTAAAAGTTTCTTTATTCTTCAAAACCGACGCGTTTCGGCGCCCAATCCTGGCACCGTCCTCAGGGTATTCAATACCATCAATGGGTTTCATTGAAAAAAAATAAAAATAAAACCCTATGACACTTAAAACCAATTTGCATAATAATTTGGAACACAGTGTAATAAATATTATGTATAGTGTATGTACCAAGTGTAATGTATAGTGATGGGCGAACCTGCCAATGTTCGGGTTCGGCAGACCCAGACGGACTTTTTTTAAAGTCTGAGTTCGGGGCCGAACATTACTCGAACTTGAGTCCAAACCCTAAACTCAGACTTAAAAGTTATGAGATAGGGCCAGGGGGTCTGTAAAAAGAAAGAAGATTGTGATTAAACAGCATCATTATACTTACTGGTGTCTGGGCGTTCTCTTGCTTGTACTTACAGGGCCGCTCAATAAATTCCTCGGTTTTCACTGCTGAAGGGCAGAACAGCCAATCACAGATGCCCTACCCTGCACGGGAGATGCTAAAATGTATGGGCTGTTTTCAGGTTACTCCAACAGCCATTCACAGAAGCCCATTCTCTGTGATAGCTTCTTTGATTGGCTGTTCAGCCTTTCAGTAGTGAATACCTAGGAAGTTAATGAGCAGCCCTGGAAGTACAAGCGGGAGGACGCCCGGTAAGTATAATGATGCTGTTTGATCACTATTTTCTTTTCTTTTTTTTTTTTTTTTTTTTACAGCTCCCATGCCCCAAACCGAACCCAAACTAGAGGTCTGTGCCTAAACACAAGGTGTTTGGTGCAGACCCCGAACGTTACAGTAATATCTATAGTCTAAAATCTATGTAATAACAATTTTAATATATAGTTAGTCTGGGAAAGGGGGAAAGGGAAAGCTCACCACTCTTTCAGATGTCACTGAAGAGAGTGTTTTACTGAAACGCGTCTGACAAAAGGCATATTTGCCTCAGGAGGCTTTTATTTTTATTCATATTGTGAGTTTTGCTAAAATAAAGTTCTAATCATTGGACACGGGTGCCAGCATTTACATCTTCTCTGGTTTAATATATAGTGTGTGTAATAATAAGTGCTACGTATAGTCTATGGAATAACAAGTGTAATATATAGTGTATGTACGGTATTCTGATAGCCCCGCTGTAGCTGAAGAGGAGTTGGTACAACCTGATCATGGCTCTAAAAGCCGATGGCCCAATCCCTCTGGGTCCAGACCAAAACCTGCTATCACAGGGTCCGCTATTCCATCTGGATCCTCAGAAAGTCAAATTGGCTGCATGGCTTCTGAAGCCCAGGTACTAAAGGCCCAGGGCCTTTCTGACAGGGTTATTGAAACTTTGCAAAAATGTTGAAAACCAATTACAAACTCAAATATAATAGAAAAAAGCTGGGCAACTAACTCTCTTCCGGGGTAATTAATGCCCGTGTGGTTGTTAGGCAAGCAAGTCCAGACGAGTGGTGCAGTCTTGAATCACAGTATATAGCAACAAAAAGGAGAAAAAAAACGCATTCACCAGTCATCGATGCGTGTCAGGAAGTTTTATTCCAAATTACGGGTACATAATGCAGGCAGGGAAGGGTGAAGTGAAGGACGACGGCACACCGTTTCGCACTGGAGGCGCTTCGGCTGGTCCAATTACAAACTCTATTTACAATAAAATATGAAAACGATTCTCCTCCTGGTGCAGCACCAGTTCACCTGATCCACTCCAGCCTAATATATCTCAGGTACTAGACTTCTTACAGAAAGGACTTTATTTGGGCCTCAAACCTAGCACCCTGAAGGTCCAGGTGTCGGCCTTAAGTTTAGTCTTAGATGTGGATCTGGCCAACCACAGATGGATCAAATGCTTCATGGTGTCGGCTAATCGACTTTGCTCAAGACAACGGGTTATAACGCCCTCCTGGGACCTGAATGTGATCCTTACTGGGTTATCCCATCCTCTTTATGAGCCCCTCTCGTCTTGTAGCATGAGGTCTCTCATAAGATTGCATTTCTGGTCGCTATAACATCAGCAAGGAGAATTGGGGAGCTGCAAGCCTTGTCCATCAGGGAGCCCTACTTGAGAATTCGTGAAGACAGCATTGTCTTTCAGCTGGATCCTTCTTTTTTACCCAAAGTTGTCTCCGATTTCCAGGGCAGTAAAGTGGCTAAAAGCACGATCGCTAATTGGATATAGAAAGCCATCACTGAAGCCTACCTCTGTCAGAACCTGACACCTCCATAAGAGTTCATGGCCCATTTAACTAGATGCACTTCGGTCTCCTGGGCTGAGCAAGCAGGAGTTTCATCTGAGCAGATCTGCAAGGTGGCTACATGGTCATCTCTGCATAGTTTCACTAAACACTATAGATTAGATCTAGGGTCTAAAGGGTATGTCACACGCGTCGATATCGCTGTCAATGTCACTCATACGTCACGGATTTTCAGTCGCTCAAGCGACGTAGAAACGACGTAGGAGCGACATTGAAGCGTGTGACCAAGCGATGCAACCAGCGATATGTCGCTGATCGCCCATCACAGGTTTCACTGCCAGATGTAAAACCTGTCGCTCATCGCTCAGTAGACCTTGTGCATCGCTGCGTGTGACACTAAACTCAGCGACGTATTTTCTATTTTGACACAGTACAAGCGACTAAATAAAATCGCTCGCTGGATCGTCTGCAAGATGGCGGCATCACCGCATCGCTGGGTCATATTGACGCGTGTGACATCTTACCCGTGATAATTCCACATCGCTCAGGTGACGAATAATATGTGACGCATGAGCGATATTGCGGACGACATTGACACGTGTGACAGGCCCTTAACAGAGATTTAGCTTTTGGCAGAAAAGTCCTGCAGGCTGTAGTCCCACTAGTTAATAATTCGTTGGCTTTCCTCCTATGCTGTAGTGGAAGGTGACTAGAGAAAAAATAATTATTCTTACCGTTAATTTGGTTTCTAGGAACCTTGCATGACAGCACTTATTTCCCTTCCTATATTCCTCAATACTTCCTGGAATTTTGTTCAGGTAACCGATGCTATGGGTTCTTTGTAAGGGAGGGTCTTTTTAACCTCTCTTGTGCTTCCTCTCCCTAATAGTGCATGGAGAGACAACCTCCTATGCTGTCGTGGAAGGTTCCTAGAAACTGAATTACCGTTAAGAATAATTCTTTTTTCTCTGCTCTCTGCTTCTTCCTGCTTACTCTGCTCTCTGATTTCTCAGTTCACTCTGCTCTCTACTCCTTCACCTGCTCCCTGCACTGTTTACCTTTAGCTTATGTCTTCTTTCTCCAGCTTCTGCGCTGAAGAGGCTGGGCCCTTTTTCCTGATTGGCTGTCTTCCTTCTACTCTTGGCATCACTCACACCTATGGGTGCCCTGCTCTGTCCATCATGGAAGAAGTGGGCCCCATATTGACTAATGCTAGAGCCCCCAGTCCACTGTTAAAAAGCAAGATGCTGTGATTGGGGAATGTCCTCTTCCCCAATCACTGCTAAGCAGGGCTCTCACTAGAAATTTCAGGGCCCCTCACTGGAAAAATTTTGGGGCCCCTCTGAGACTCCACCCAGCCTCCACTCCAACTCCACCTCCACTCCAGTGTATAAAACACAATAGAGACTGCTTTATGGCTGAATACACAATACAGGATGGGCCATTTATATGGATGCACCTAAATAAAATGGGAATAGTTGGTGATATCAACTTCCTGTTTGTGGCATATTAGTATATGGGAGTATATTGTTTCTGGCTGTATACACAAAAGAGAATAGAGAATACAGACTGCTGCTCGCTGCATACAAAAGAGTAAATACACAACATAGACTGCGACTGGCTGTATACACAATATAGATGACACAATAGAGACTTCTGCAGTCTGGATACACAAAAAAGACTGCTGCTGGCTGTATACACAATTTTTCTTAACACCGGAAGATCGCTGGATTACTACTTTGCATATTCCTGTGACTTTTCAGTGTCTCTAGCTGAATCCGTGCAGCAAGGTGTTTCATGCATCCAGACCTATAGAGGGGTAAACTGATTTTTCTTTATTCTTATATTGTTGCCCGTTTTGGTCTACACATCGGTAACATAATTATTTAGGCTGCCCAGGTCACAGAAAGTAATGGCATTAGTTTCTGTGACCTGGGTAGGTTTAATCATTATGCTATAACTAGAACATAATTAATTAAGGTGCCATGAGCACCTGAAATGCGTATATATTATGAAGGTTTTATTGTCATCATGTTATACCTATAATGGCCACTTTACACGCGGCTACATTTCTAGCTTATCCACAGGTAACTTACTGGCTGCAGTGAAATCATGGAGACATGGTTCTATCTTGTTGCTGTGTACAAATGGAATAATGTCTCCATGATTTCACTGCAGCCAGTAAGTTACCTGTGGATAAGCTAGAAATGTAGCCGCGTGTAAAGTGGCCATAACAGATGAATGAAGATAACTTGATCATGGAGCTAAAATTACTTTATTTATCTGTGTTATTATTACACATATTACTTTAATAGTTAGCAGACATGGATAACTATCCACAAATGGTTGCGCTTCTACCCTGATGCCCAATTATACTGAGCTCTGTAAAACAATCTACAGTAAATTTTATCTTTAGAACTCTGAATAGATAAACAGCCTTCATATTTGTCACCACTTATCTCTGTGTATTATATTTGCACATTTTGTAGCTCCTATTGTTTCTTATCAGTCTTCATCTGAATACTCAAGTACAGCTCTGTGATGTACTATCATTGACTTCATATAGCATGCTCATGTAGAATTAAAATAAAGCACCTATTAGGCTTTGTGCCCGCACTGCGTATGTATTGTGGGTTTTGACGTTATTTTATTGCAGACATGCTGCAGATCTGTCCCAAATCTGCAGCACCATAAAGTGTAATCAAGTGTATTTAAACACAGAAGACCTATGCCTATGCTGCTGGTTTTCTCGCGGCAGAAATGACAGTATGGGAAAATCTGCAGCATGTCAATTATTGCTGCGGATTTTGCCCCGATTGACACCCATAGACCTCAATTTTAGCTCCTAAATACACAGCAATTATGCAGCAGTGTTCAGACAGTGAGTATTTGCTGCATATTTAGTAAGTATATTTTGTGCTGATGACATGTGGTTCGGCTGCATTTTTGGTCAGTTGTACTGTGGCAGTGGCAGACTGGGTAATAAGGCATTAATGCCAGCAGAATATTGCCAGCTGGCATGAAGCCTGAGATTCATACTGTCGGGCTAATGTTAGACCCTGCCATTATGAATCTCTAGTAAATAGTAAATAATACACAGCACAGAGAAAAATCATTTCTCCATCGCCTCAGTGGGGGACACAGAAACGTGGACCGTGGGTGTTATGCTGCTGTCCACTAGGAGGCGACACTAAGCAAAATCTGAAAGATATACAGAAAAAGCTCCTCCCTTGCAGAATATACACCCTGGCTAGTGCATACCTAACCAGTTTTTGCTTAGTGTCTTTAGGAGGCACACGTGGTTTCCAGACCACTCTTTTTATTATCGCCTAAATTCAGAAGTTTTATCCTAAGAAGACTTTAACAACAACATGGGCGACAGTACCCTAGGTACTGATTTCCCACAAACTACAACAGGCAGGAACACGGGGTGTTACCTCCATGTACCCCCTCCAGCCATGAGGGATAATGTCCAGGGCGACGGTTCGTATAGGTTCCGATCTCCTCTATGGACTGCTTACCACAAACAGTCAGCAGCCACTTTCCTTAGCTCCCACAGTGGGTGCCTGAGTTGCAGCAGATGGCACATCTTATGACAATTCTTAGTCTTCCCAGCCACCTCCAGCCCCTGGGTTGTAGCACACCTTATGCACAGGGCTGCTGGATCCCAGCACGGACACCACTACAAGGATCTCAAGGTACATTACCACATAGCAAACAGCAGTTAAGAGGGACCATAGCCCATACCGGCTTAACTAGGTCCTCAATATTGGCCAACCAAGTCCTGCTACCTTTCTGGGCCCAGCGCGTCCCTTTTGGGACCTCCTCGCCGGCCCTGTCATGTTTCAGTGGGCCGCAAGCTAATTGAGGCCCTGGCTTCGGCCTACTCAGTGCAGCTCCGCCCTCTGCCCGCCTCATCCTAACGTCACATCACTGCATCATCGAGGAGGCGGGCTGGCCTACTTGGGCACGTCTCACGAGACTTCATTCCCGCTCTTTGCTGCCGCCCACCCTAGTCTCTTTGCTCCAGGAGATCTCCACACCGTTGGCGACCATTTATCTTCATTAGCGACACAGGACCTGGATCTGTAGCCACTGTTCCCGGCACACAGCTCAACTGGCGAAAAGGAGACCAGCAGATTCTGCTGTGGCTCTTCTTCTATATACTCCCCCAAAGTATATATAGACATTTGGCAGTACTGCAAGCACTGCAGCAGGCCCATAGGCTACCATGAGCAGCTCAAGGAACCATAAGAAATCTGCCAAGAAGCTCACTACTTATTATGCATCTTGCACGGTCTGCAAGGCTCCCCTATCTAGTGGGCACACCACACCGCACTGCACAATATATGTCCCCAATGTAGCCCAGGAGGCTCCTACTGACCCTACTATGGCCAGCATCTTTAATACCCTGACTGGGCTGTTGCCCACTCACAATCTATGTCTCAATCCATCAAGGAGCTTTCCTCTACTTTAATTCAGGCTCTGCAGAACTGCCCCACACTCTGCACCTCAGCCCAGTCTGCCCAGAATGATACCACAGAACAGGACTCTGTACTACCCAGGTCCAGTAATCAAGGTGCCCTGCAGTTAGCCTCAGAATCAGGATGTAAGAGAACTCATAGGAGTGTATCTCCCACTTCGTCACAAAGCTCTAATGCATCAGCTTACAGAGACTGTTATTGCCGTTCTCACTCAGGAGACAGGTTTTATGACTCTGAATCTGACCCAGACACCTCCCTAGACCAAGATACCTGGGACACGTTGGCCATGATTCAGGATCTCATCACGGTGGGTAATCAATCGTTTGATGTACAGGATCCCTCCTCTGAAACTACAGACCATGCCATCTCGTTTAAGCGGCTAAAATGCCCAAATAAGTTTTTTCTGACCACCCAGAATTCCAGGAAATCCTACAAAAGCATAGCACACATCCGGATAAAAAATGTGGTAACCGCAAAGCTATGGATACCAGTTACCCTTTTCCTCAGGCTCTAACACAGGACTGGGCGGAATCCCCACAGGTGGATCCCCCAATCTCTCGTCTTTCCACCAAAACCCTACTCTCTCTGCCAGACGGTTCTTCCATTAAGGATCCAACCGACCGTCAGATTGAACAACTTGCATGTTCAGTTTTTGAGGCGGCAGGGCCTCCCTATCCCCTTCATTTGCATCTTTCTGGGTGACCTAGCCAACAATGACTTGGGCAGGCACCCTACATGCTGCTCTGCATGAGGCTGATTCTTCCCCTGAGCTGTTAGATCTAGCAGCCCAAATATCCGTTGCTGGGAAATACCTTATGCATGCATGCAATGATGCGGCCAACTGCTCCACACTTGCCGCATCCAATGCCATCACCATCCGCAGGGCACTCTGGCTCTGTGAGTGGAAGGCGGTTCTGCCTCTAAGAAGTCGCTCACTAGTCTCCATACCTTAGCGGCCGAGAAACAGGACAAACTAATTTCAGATGCCACAGGGGGTAAGAGTACCTCTTTTCTCCAACATAAACCAAGACGTTTCCCTGCACGGCGCCGGCAAATGCATTTCCGCCCCTTTCGGAACTCATTTGGCTGGTCGACGTCTCGTCTGTCTCAGGCCGGCAACCGCTCACCGTGAAAGGATAAGGGCCCACAATCCTCACAAAAGCCTGACTCCTCCTGGCAGTCCAGATCACGGCAGCCCAAGACCAAGGGATCCAGGTCCCATAGGTCCTGACTCCCTGTTCCCGTGGAAGACACCTCTCAGGTAGGCAGCCGACTTTCCCTTTTTCAGCACGTCTGGCTCGCTACCACAGAAGACAACTGGATCAGAGAGTTGGAGTCTTCCAGTTACAAAATAGAGTTTACTTCTCTACCTCCCAAACGTTTCTTCCCATCACTTCCCCCCAGATCCCTGTCAAGGGCCCGGGCCTTTTTCAAGGCTATAGACTTGTTACTTCAGCGGGGAGTCATCATCCCAGTTCTAGAACACGAACGGTTCGACGGTTTCTATTCAAATCTATTCGTGGTCCCCAAAAAGGATGGATCTTTGGGACCCATACTAGACTTAAAGAACCTCAACAAGTTTTTCCGCAT
>JARQOC010000002.1:398824447-398861888 GCA_033576535.1 Allobates femoralis
CATCCGGCACTTTGGCATGGAATTGCTCTGGTTTATCATCATGTCTGTGGAGGAAGGGGAGTTCCTCGCCTCCATAGATATCCAGGACGCGTACCTGCATATTCCAATTGCCCAGGTTCACCAGAGATACCTACGTTTTGCCATCAACGACGACCATTTTCAGTTTGTAACTCTGCCACTCGGGCTCGCCACGGCTCCAAGAGTGTTCACCAAGGTCATGGCAGCCGTCATGACCATACTTCACTCCCGAGGAAAAGTTGTTCTCCCTTATTTGGACGACCCCCTAGTCAATGCGCCTTCCTTTCGCACTTGCGAGGACAGCGATCATATCACTCAGATGACTAAGATGGCTGGTGAACTTGCAGAAATCTTCTGCAGTTCCAAGTCAATCAATTACCTTCCTGGGGATGACTTTCAACACCTACCGCGGATTGGTGATTCTCCCTCGGGACAAATCACATGCTCTGCGACAAGAGGTTCATACCCTCCTTCGCCCGTCGCCTCACTCTCTCCGGTTCGGGATGAGAGTCCTTGGCAAGATGGTGGCAGCAATGGAGGCAGTACCCTTTGCTGAATTCCATCTCCGACCTCTCCAAAGGGTTCTACTCAAGGCCTGGGACGGGAATACATTCACTCTGGACAGGACGTTTTGCCTATCCGCTACCACCAAACAATCTCTCCGCTGGTGGTTGAAGGACAAGTCGCTCTCCCAGAGGAGATCCTTCCTGCCAGCGCACTGGGAGGTTCTGACCACCGATGCCAGTCTCATTGGCTGGTGAGCGGTTTACCATCAGCATATGGCACAGGGCAGGTGGTCCCGTCAAGAGTCCAAGCTCCCCATCAACCTCCTGGAGATTTGGGCTATATTCCTAGCTCTACAATCCTTCCATCATCTCCTAGCGGGTCATCACATCAGGATCCAGCCGGACAATGCTACGGCGGTAGCATATGTCAATCACCAGGGAGGCACCCGCAGTCGGCGGGCAATGCTCGAGACGGAACCCATACTCTACTGGGTGGAGGCCACCAAATCAATACTGTCGGCAGTATATATCCCGACAATCGACAATTGGGCGGCGGACTTGCTCAGTCGTCAAGGATTGCGTCGGGGAGTGGGCCTTGCACCCAGAAGTGTTTCAACAAATTTGCACTCGCTGCGGGACTCCGGACGTGGACTTCATGGCCTCACGTTTGAATGCCAAAGTGCCCCAGTTCATGGCCCGATCTCACGATCCACAATCAATAGGAACAGACTCCCTAGTTCAGCCCTGGACTCAGTTCCGCCTTCCCTACATATTTCCTCCATTACCCCTGATTCCCAGGGTCATACGGAAGATGAAGACAGAGGGCGTCACTGTCATATTCGTCGCTCCAGATTGGCCCAGACGCACTTGGTACGGTGACCTGGTTCAGCTCGTCGCCGACATTCCTTGGCGTCTCCTGGATCGTCCAGACCTACTCACTCAGGGACCGCTCTCCCACCAGAACTCGTCAGCCCTGAATTTAATGGTGTGGCCGTTGAGACCTGGGTTCTGACTCAGGCCGGGTTTTCACCAGACGTAATTTCCACTATGATTAGAGCAAGGAAGCCTGCTTCAGCTCGCATTTACCATCGAATATGGAAGATTTTCTTCGACTGGTGCGTTTCTCGGAACTATCCACCGCTATGTTTTTCCCTTCTAGTCATCCTGAGTTTCCTTCAATCTGGATTAGACGCAGGTCTTTCTCTCGGGTCCCTCAAGGGACAGATTTCAGCATTGTCAGTAATGTTCCAATGACGACTCCGTGGTCAAGCTTCAGATTAAGACTTTTCTCCAAGGAGTCTCCTGCCTGGTTCCGCCATATCGGCGATCAATAGAGGCGTGGGATCTTAATCTAGTTCTGGGCACTCTCCAGCAACCTTTCTTTGAGCCACTCAAGGAGGACCCCCTTTGGCTCCTCTCACAGAAAGTTGTTTTCCTTGTGGCGATTACTTCTATCCGCCATGTCTCTGAGCTAGCAGCGCTATCCTGCAAGGCATCCTTCCTAATTTTTTATCAGGACAAGGTAGTGCTCCGCCTTGAACATCATTCCTTCTTAAGGTGGTTTCCTCGTTTCACCTGAATGAGGAAATCTCACTCTCATCTTTTTGCCCGCCTCCTGTGCACCGTGTGGAAAAGGCCCTGCACACTCTGGACCTAGTCTGAGCTCTTCGGTACTATGTTTCTAGGACAGCGTCCTTCAGAATACCTGACGTCCTATTCGTTCTCCCAGAGGGTAAATGAAAGGGCATGCCAGCTTCCAAGGCCACCTTGGCCAGATGGATTAAGACAACGATTCAGCACGCATACCAATTGCGTGGTTTACCTGTTCCTGCGGGCATTAAAGCTCACTCTACTCGTTCAGTCGGGGCATCCTGGGCTCTCAGACACCAGGCCTCGTCTGAGCAAGTCTGTAAAGTGGCTACTTGGACCAGTCTTCATACGTTTGTGAAGTACTACAGGGTCCATACTCAATCTTCAGTAGATGCCAGCCTAGGCAGGCGTATCCTACAGGCGGCGGTAGCCCACATGTAGGGGGTGCATCTTTGGCAGCTCTTCTCGTATTTCTGTACCCACCCTGGGACTGCTTTAGGACATCCCACGGTCCTGTGTCCCCCAATGAGGGGATGGAGAAAAGGAGATTTTAGTGTACTCACTGTAAAATCCTTTTCTCTGAGCCTCTAATTGTTGCCCTGTCTTGGGCCATTGTTTTCATGTTTTTCTATGGTTCATTGAGTTTCTCATTGGTTGCCTTTTTTCAAGCCTAAATATGTATCTCCTACTGCTTGTCACAAAACTGGTTAGGCTTTTTCTGTATATCTTTCAGATTCGTCTTAGTTTCGCCTCCTAGATGGATGTATGGTATGTGGTTTGTGTTTCTTTTTTCTAATAAAAAGGAGATTTTTGTGTACTCACCGTAAAATCCTTTTCTATGAGCCTCTAATTGGGGGACACAGGACCGTGGACCGTGGGTGTTATGCTGCTGTCCAGCAGCATAACACCCACGGTCCACGGTCCTGTGTCCCCCAATTAGAGGCTCATAGAAAAGGATTTTACGGTGAGTACACAAAAATCTCCTTTTTATTAGAAAAAAGAAACACATACCTCAATTCCATCTTTATTACTTCCTCACAAACCCTCTACTATCCTCTGTGACGACCGTTCACACTGGAACCCAAAACTAACTGACTTCTGGCTTCCGCTGTGAGAGTGGTGATGTCACTATCTGGGTCATCTGAGTTCATCTCGAGTGATGTGGCTCTCTGACCTGAGGTGAACTTTTCCGTGTCACACCTCTCACAGAAGAACCAAAAACTCAGTTGTTTCGGGTCCTGCTGTGGAATGGGAAAGTTCACCTCACATCAGAGAGCCGCATTGCTTGAGATGAACTCAGGTGACCCAGATCGTGATGTCACCTTCCTCACAGAATGAGCCGAAACTCAGTCAGTTTTGGGTCTCCCCATGAATGGTCGTTGCAGAGGATTGTGGATAGCTATGTGGGAGTGATAAAGATGGAATTGAGATATGTTTTTTTTTTTTGTTCAAATAAAATGATTTTTCTCTATTACTTACTATTTTCTAGAGATCTATAATGGCTGGGTCTAACATTGGCCCAACATTATGAATCTCAGGCTTAGTGCCAACTGGTAATATTCAGCTGGCATTAACCCCTTTATTACCCAGTCTGCCACCGACACAAGGCCAACTGGAAGAGTAGGGGTACAGCACCAGAAAATGGAGCTTCTATTGAATGCGCCATTTTCTAGAGTGGCTGCGAGCTGCAATTTGCAGCGTGGGGGGCCCAGAAAGCTTGGGCCTCGCCATGTTAAGGATTCCAGCTCCCAGCTGCCTTGTTGTACCTGGATGGAATTCAAACAGACTGTGAAGCCCAACATCTTTTTTTTTTATTTCAATAAATAGTTAAAAAAAAAAAAAGATAAAAAAAGGCTCCACTGTATTTGAATTACCAGCCAGGTACAACTAGGCAGCTGGCGGTGTGTGAAAGCCTATAGCTGTCTAGTGGTATCTGGCTGGAAACCAAAAATATAGTGAAGCTCCATGTCGTTTTTTACTAAATTGTTACAAGAAATTATTTTAAAAATAGGGCTCTGTTGTAGGTAAAACTAAGCAGCTGGGGCTGCCTGCTGTATCTGGACTGGTGACGAAAAATACAGCGGAGCCCCACGTCACATTATAACACCTTGAAACCCTTTTTTTCCCAACCTTAGGCTGCTTTCACATCAGCGGTAATTTCTGATTGTGGCAGTTGCGGTGAAAAAAACGCAGGTGCGGAAAGTGCGGTACAGTTGCGGCTTCGGCTTTTGCGGCAGATGCGGCGGCAAAAAAAACGCGGTCAGCCGCGGTTTTCTCATGGCCGCATCTGCCGCAATTGCCAAAACCGCACTTTCCGAACCTGCCGCACAGTTACCGCAAGCCCCATAGACATTGCATGGGGCTTGCCACAGGTGAACCGCAAGTGCGGCCGTTATGAGGTAATCGCGGCAGTTGCGTTTTTTTCACCGCAACTGCTGCGATCAATGATTACCGCTGATGTGAAAGGGGCCTTACCTAGCTTTTTTCACAGTCACAAGAGAGAACATTGGCTAAAAAAGCACAGCAAAATTGACATGAAAAAACACGGCAAAAAGTGCACCATTGGCACAAGAGTCTTCTGGGTGCATATTTCTGCCAGTAGGAGCAGACTTTTGACATCCAAAATTTGCAGCACAAACTCAGCGTCAGCACATAACCTTATCAACTGTGTGCAAGAATTATTAGGCAAATGAGTTTTTTAATCACATGATACTTTTTATGCATATTGTCCTACTATACTACACCCTATATAAGGTGTGCTTAATTATTAGGCAAATGCTCTTCCTTAGGTAAAATGTGAGATCTACAGGGAGGGAAAACAGTACACCTTTCGGAACAGTGACTGGGAGGCTGTGGTAGCTGCTGCACACAAACTTAATCATAAACAGATCAAGCAGCTGACAGAATCTATGGATGGAAGGCTGTTGAGTGTCATCATAAAGAAAGGTGGCTATGTTGGTCACTAATTTTTTTGGGTTTTGTTTTTGCATGTCAGAAATGTTTTTTTTTCTAAATTTTGTGCAGTTATATTAGTTTACCTGGTGAAAATAAACAAGTGAGATGGGAATATATTAAGTTGCCTAATAATTCTGCATAGTAATAGTTACCTGCACAAACAGATATCCTCCTAAGATAGCCAAATCTAAACAAAACCCCACTCCAACTTCCAAAAAAATTAAGCTTTGATATTTATGAATCTTTTGGGTTGATTGAGAACATAGTTGTTGATCAATAATAAAAATAATCCTCTAAAATACAACTAATAATTCTGCACACAGTGTAGACTCCTCAACATTGATATTTTAGCACCAAGAAGGAAAGGTCATTGAGTTATGGAAATCACATGATTGATAGGCATGTTAATGATATTTAAATGATGACAAATTGTAAAAAAAAATTAAAAACATCTTGATTAATTTAATATCAAATGTGAGATTCATGGGTAGAAATACACATATTACACACCTTGGCATGCTATCAATGAGGTTATTAATGGTTCTCTGAGGAATGTTCTTCCACGCTGTATGTAATTGAGCTCATAAGTTATCAATATTCACTGCTTTCAGCTCCCTTTACAATTACTGACCAATGACAACCCAGATGTGTATGATGAGAGAAATGTTCCGAGGTGCTGCAGCTCATTATAGCATGTTTGGGCCATGTAGGCTGATCACAGTAAGACAAGCAACATGCTGCAAGATGCTGTTGGACTGAATGGATCCTGGGACACTGTGAAGAAATGGCTGTAGCGCTGGTTCCACAACCAAATCACTTTGACACTGAGCTGCTAATTTACCTGTAATGAATGAAGGCTATATAGGTCTCACTATCATACATTTGGCCACATCACACCATAATCCTGAGAGTGTGACTGGTGTGATGTTCCCTTGCAAATTCCTCTCTTGTTGTCTCCAGATCAATCTCTGGCTATCCTTGCATTCAAGACAAAAGCCGGATTCACTGCTGAAGATAACAGACCTCCATTGTCTTCCTCTGCACCACAATAGCCTTTGAGTGCAGTGGCCAGAGAACAATGGAACACCTGAATCTGGATGTGTGGTCCATACCCAATGTCATACAAATGCCTTGGGATATTTTGCACAGACACTGTTTGATGCATTAAAGGGATCCTGTCACCTCCAAAACACCTCCTAAGCTACCAAAACATGTCCCTGCAGCATAGTATCACTAATCTCACACTCCTTTTGTCTCCTAAAAGCATCCTGTGAAAGTGGAGAAAAACGTTTTAATACTTACTCATTAGTTATTATAATTAGCAGTGACTATATTCTTTAGTCATCAGGGCGTGTTGTTTTGCAGGCTCCAGGATCCACCCTCTCTCTGTCTGTGCTACTGTGATGTGCAGCTGAAGGCAGGACTAATGATTTGCATTCTGTGAGTGATAGAGAGGAGGGAGGGCAATGCCTGCACAAGCAGAGGAACACAGACAGAGAGAGGGTGGATCCTTGAGGCTGCAAAACAACACTACCTAAGGGCTAAAGAATATAGCCCCTGCTAATTATAATCCCTAATGAGTGAGTATTAAAATGTTTTTATGCACTTTCACAGGATGCTTTTAGGAGACAAAAGGAGTGTGAGATTAGTGATAATATGCTGCAGGGACATGTTTTGGTAGCTTAGGTGGCGTTCTGGAGGTAACAGGATCCCTTTAAGCTTGGTATGTAAAGTCCAACTTCACTTGCGATACAGAAAGAATCAATTGTGAAACCAGTGGAATGGTCAATTTTCTGAAGTGATCCAGGAGCAGCATCCTGCAGCTTCTCTAAGCTTGTCTCTCATCGACTACATCTGCAAATCATTGGTCGCAATTGCAAAGGGAGCTGCCAGAAGCGGATCTAGATGATTTTTGTGCATAATTGCATTTAGTGTGGGAGAGCATTCCTCAGGAAACCATTAATAACCTAATTGATAACTTGATAAAGCGTGCAAGTGCTTGTTTTTATACGATTTGTGGTCATACTCAATATTGGATAAATTAAAATGTTTTGAACTTTTTTATTCATTTTATTATTAGTTTGATATCATTAACATGTCTATCCATCCTGTGATTTCCATAATTTCAGACATTTTTCCTCCTTGGGGTTACAATCAGGGGCGTATCTAGGAGGATGCAGCCGGACCTTTTGCCCCGGGCGCAATTCAGTGGGGGTGCCGGCGGCACCCCCCCCCACCGCTGCGGCTGGATGCGCTGTGCCCTGAAAATCTCAACATACTCCCGGAAGTGACGTTGTGCAGACAGCGGCCGCCGGAACTCATTGCTATGGTTACGGACGGGCCCTCTGGAGCCTCCGTAGGTGAAGGAGCACTGGGACGCTTAATATGAGAGCGTGAGAGCCGGTAAGTTTGTGACTATTAATAGTCCCGGAGCTGACGAGGGACAAACTGCTGCTGGTGTGAAGCCGAGGTAGGAGGCTCAAGTGTGACCGTGTCCAGGGCTCAGGAGCGGTACATTGCCTTATATAGAAGGCAATAGCCTATGACTGCTGTGCCAGGCTGACACATGGGGTAATACCCTGCTGCACGGGCGGTGCTCACACAAGTGTATAACGTGGACAAGAGCTGACAGCACCCTCCCCCGGTCCTCAACCAAGGCTGCAAGGCTGCAATAGAGGCGGCGGGGGCTGAAACCCGACAGCACCCAACCCCCCTCTTCCCGGTCCTCACCTACTTTGGGGGGGGGGGCGCCAAAATAGATCTTTGCCCCGGGCGCCATTAGTCCTAGTTACACCGCTGGTTGCAATATCAATGTTGAGGAGTGTATAATGGGTGCTTTATTTTAATTTTACATGAGCATGCTGTATGAGGTAAAGCATCACCATCCAATTAAATCCCATCTGTAAGTCTAGTCTGGATATTATGACAACAAAATCTCAAATCTGGCAAAGGCAAGAAGTGCAAATTACTGTGGTCATTATACTATATCATTGGTGTAATACACAAGTATATAACTTGTCAGTGTGAATTATGAAAATTACCCATATGCCCACAAAGCATATTTGTAAAGATTGATCAGGTACTCCTTGTTGTGTCAATATGAGAACAGATTGTATTTATTGATTAATAAATGTCACAGCAAAATACACTTTGATCGCAGGTTTATAAGCTTGCTTATACCACCCTTTTGTACCAACCATATCTTTCATACCCAACAATATCACACCACCTTTCTATAAAATGTATACCTAAACTCATGCAATTGTTAAAAGGGTTTTCCAGTATGGTATTATTGATGGCCTATCTCTGGGACAGACTATCAATGTTTGATTTTATGATTCTGATTATTAATCAGCGAAATGATCATTTGACCACTTGATCATTTAAATGTGCACAGAGCTGCATATACAACTGCATCTCAATTACCGTATATACTCGTGTATAAGCCGACCCGTGTATAAGCCGACCCCCCTACTTTTGCCCCCAAAACCTGGGAAAATGTATTGACTCGTGTATAAGCCGAGGGTGGACCCCAGCACAGGTATACAGCCCCCAGCAGTGTGGTATACAGCAGCCTCCCCAGTGGTATATACAGGCCCCAGCAGTGTTACAGCAGCAGCCCCAGTGGTATATACAGCAGCAGCCCCAGTGGTAGTATACAGCAGCCCCAGAGGTATATACAGCAGCCCCAGTGGTAGTATACAGCAGCAGCCACAGTGGTAGTATACACGCAGCCCTAGTAGTATATACAGCCCCAGTGGTAGTATACACGCAGCCCCAGTAGTATATACAGCCCCAGTGGTAGTATACAGCCCCAGTGGTAGTATACAGCAGCCCCAGTAGTAGTATACAGCCCCAGTGGTAGTATACATCCCCAGTGGTAGTATATAGCCCCAGTGGTAGTATACATACAGCCCCAGTAGTAGTATACAGCCCCAGTGGTAGTATATAGCCCCAGTGGTAGTATACATACAGCCCCAGTAGTAGTATACAGCCCCAGTGGTAGTATATAGCCCCAGTGGTAGTATACATACAGCCCCAGTAGTAGTATACAGCCCCAGTGGTAGTATACAGCAGCCCCAGTGGTATATTTAGCCCCAGTGGTAGTATACAGCCCCAGTGGTAGTATACAGCCCCAGTGGTAGTATATAGCCCCAGTGGTAGTATATAGCCCCAGTGGTAGTATACATACAGCCCCAGTAGTAGTATACAGCCCCAGTGGTAGTATACAGCAGCCCCAGTGGTATATTCCAGCCCCAGTGGTAGTATACAGCCCCAGTGGTAGTATATAGCCCCAGTGGTAGTATATAGCCCCAGTGGTAGTATACATACAGCCCCAGTAGTAGTATACAGCCCCAGTGGTAGTATATAGCCCCAGTGGTAGATATACATACAGCCCCAGTAGTAGTATACAGCCCCAGTGGTAGTATACAGCAGCCCCAGTGGTATATTCAGCCCTAGTGGTAGTATACAGCCCCAGTGGTAGTATACATACAGCCCCAGTGGTAGTATACAGCCCCAGTGGTAGTATATAGCCCCAGTGGTAGTATATAGCCCCAGTGGTAGTATACATACAGCCCCAGTAGTAGTATACAGCCCCAGTGGTAGTATACAGCAGCCCCAGTGGTATATTCAGCCCCAGTGGTAGTATACAGCCCCAGTGGTAGTATATAGCCCCAGTGGTAGTATATAGCCCCAGTGGTAGTATACATACAGCCCCAGTAGTAGTATACAGCCCCAGTGGTAGGTTATAGCCCCAGTGGTAGTATACAGCAGCCCCAGTGGTATATTCAGCCCCAGTGGTAGTATATAGCCCCAGTGGTAGTATATAGCCCCAGTGGTAGTATACATACAGCCCCAGTAGTAGTATACAGCCCCAGTGGTAGTATATAGCCCCAGTGGTAGTATACAGCAGCCCCAGTGGTATATTTAGCCCCAGTGGTAGTATACAGCCCCAGTGGAAGTATATAGCCCCAGTGGTAGTATATATACAGCCCCAGTGGTAGTATATAGCCCCAGTGGTAGTATACATGGCCCCAGTGGTATATTCAGCCCCAGTGGTAGTATATAGCCCCAGTGGTAGTATATAGCCCCAGTGGTAGTATATAGCCCCAGTGGTAGTATACATACAGCCCCAGTAGTAGTATACAGCCCCAGTGGTAGTATATAGCCCCAGTGGTAGTATACAGCAGCCCCAGTGGTATATTCAGCCCCAGTGGTAGTATACAGCCCCAGTGGTAGTATATAGCCCCAGTGGTAGTATATATACAGCCCCAGTGGTAGTATATAGCCCCAGTGGTAGTATACATGGCCCCAGTGGTATATTCAGCCCCAGTGGTAGTATACAGCCCCAGTGGTAGTATATAGCCCCAGTGGTAGTATATATACAGCCCCAGTGGTAGTATATAGCCCCAGTGGTAGTATATAGCCCCAGTGGTAGTATACATGGCCCCAGCAGGGCCCCCCTCATAATTTGGCGCCCCCACCTCCCTTTCTGGGCCCCCCGCATGCAGCGCTGCACATATACATTACCTGTCTAGCAGCTGTCACCCTCCGATGGCGGATCGCGGCTCCCGGCTCCGGGCTCCATCTTCCTCGCTGTCTTCCTGCTTAGTGACCGGGGCTCAGCGCGATGACGTCATCGCGACGCCGGCCGGTCACCTGACAAGCAGGAAGTCAGCGAGGAAGATGGAGCCCGGAGCCGGGAGCCGCGATCCGCCATCGGAGGGTGACAGCTGCTAGACAGGTAATGTATATGCGCAGCGCTGCATGCGGGGGGGCCCAGAAAGTGAGGTGGGGGTGCCAGTGAGGTGGGGGCGCCGTATTGACTCGCGTATAAGCCGAGGGGGGGACTTTTCAGCCCAATTTTTGGGCTGAAAAACTCGGCTTATACGCGAGTATATACGGTAATTAGAATATCATCAAAAAGTTAATTTTTCTCAGTAATTCAATCCATAAAGTAAAACGCATATTTTATATAGAGTCATTACACACAGTGTGATCTACTTCAAGTGTTTACTTATGTAAATGTTGATGATTATGGCTTACAGCCAAAGAAAACCCAAAGGTCATTATCTCAGAAAATTAAAGTAGGGAGGATGAAGGGTTAAAAGTGGACTGTCGTATTCCACAAGACATGAAAGACTGAATATAATATTGACTTAATAGTCAACAAGTTTCAGGACTCCCTGAAACGCCCTGAAACATGGCAATATGATATTGATTTGTCCTGAGGAAGGGGCCAAGGAGCCTTGAAATCTGTTCACTAATAAATCAATATTATATTCATCCTTTGGTGTCTCATGGATTTCGGCAGTGCGGTGATTAACTCTTCATTCTCCCTACTCTATATACACAACGCTGGGCACTGCTGCAGCCGTGATATGCTTTTAAAGTGGTTGTGACTCTCACAACCACACAAGGTGAAGCATCTGATACCTATTAATGTAATATTTTATCTCTCAGACCCCTCATCCTCTGTTCTCTATATGCACCACTCTGGGGACTGCAGCAGCTGTGATATGCTTTTATAGTGGTTGTGACTCTCACAACCACACCGGGTGAAGCCTCTGATACCTATTTAGGTCATATTTTATCTCTCAGACCATTCATCCTACCTACTTTAATTTTTTGGGATAATGACATTTGGCTTTCATTGGCTGTAAGCCATAATCATCAACATTACCAGAAATAAACACTTGAAATAGATCACTCTGTTTGTAATGATTCTATATAATATATGTGTTTCACTTTATGTATGAAATTACGGAAATAAATTAACTTTTTGATGATATTCTAATTCATTGAGATGCACTTGTATATCTGTACCTGTGCCTGGTACTGTCCTCAGTATCATTCAAATGAGGAAAGGCCATCAATTTTGAAATACATTCAAATAAAATATATTGATATTTATAATAAAACTTCCAAGAATAGTACAGTGTTTGCAGTTCAGTCCTGGGCTACATGCAAGAAGGTTTGGTCAGATACCAAAACTTAAGCTCCTGTCACACACAACGATGCACCAGTGATCCCGACAACGATAACGATCCTGTAGGGATCGTTGGTGCGTCGTTATGTGGTCGCTGGTGAGATGTCAAACAGTGAGATCTCACCAGCGACTCAGCAACGATCCGGAATGATAGGAGGTCGTTGGGAATTGTCACTCTCGGGCGTAGTATTGAGATCGTTGGTTGTTGTCACTTTCAAACACAGCGATGCAGCGTTCCCAGCGGGAGACCAACGACCTAAAAATGACTCAGAGCCCTTTGTAACGATCAGCACTCTCACAGCAGGGGCCTGATTGCTGCTAAGTGTCACATTTAGCGAGATCGCTGTTACGTCATAAAACCTCTGACGTTACAATGATCTTGCTAACAATCTTGTTATATGTTATGGGGCTTTAGACCTCAAAAACTTTAAAACAACTCCACTTTTCCACCATTACAACAGTTGAGCTCTCTACTATTTTTTCTGGTTGCTGAATAGAGTCTGACCAGATTTGCTTTCTTTCCCCTTTCCCTATTAATTCTCGGTAATTTAGGATTCACCTTTTTCAGTAAACTGTTCACACTTCCTGCTTACAATTTATATTAATCCTGAAACACTTATCGTATTTTTCGCTTTATAAGACGCACCTGATTATAAGATGCACCCCCAAATTTGGTGAAGGAAAAGAGGAAAAATTAATTTTTAATGTTAAATGGGGTCCGTCTTATAATGTCAATGTCCGTCTTACAAATCATATAGGGTATATGTCCCTCATAGCCCCCTCATCCTGGTACATGGTCCCTCATCCTTGGATATAGCCCCACATCCTAGATATGGCCCCCTTATTCTGGTTACAGCTGGCACTCGTCCCCAAGTGATGGTACACACCCCCCAGGGTTGGCACACGCCCCCCAGGGCTGGCACACATCCCCCAGGGCTGGCACACATCCCCCAGGGCTGCCACATGCCTCCCAGGGCTGGCACACGTCCCCCAGGGCTGGCACACGTCCCTCAGGGCTGGCACAAGTCCCCCAGGGCTGGCACACATGCCCCAGGGCTGGCACAAGTCCCCCAGGGCTGCCACATACTTCCCGGTGCTGGCTCACATTCCCCAGGGCTGGCACACATTCCCCAGGGCCATCACACATGTCCAGGTCCATCACACGTCCCCAAGGGCTGGCACACGTCCCCAAGGGCTGGCACACGCTCCCCAGGGCTGGCACAAGTCCCCCAGGGCTGGCACATGCCCCCCAGGGCTGGCACATGTCCCCCAGGGCTGGCACACATTCCTCAGGGCTGGCACATGTCCCCCAGGTCTGGTACATGCCTACCAATGCTGTTACACGTCCCCCAGGTCTGGTACACGTCCCCCAGAGCGGGGACCCGTCCCCCAGGGCAGGGACCCGTCCCCCAGGGCTGGCACATGCCTCCCAGGGCTAGCACAAATCCCCAGGGCTGGCACACATTCCCCAGGGCTGGCACATGCCTACCAGGGCTGGCACAAATCCCCCAGGGCTGGCACACGTTCCCCAGGTCTGGTACACGTACCCCAGGGCGGGGACCCGTCCCCCAGGGCTGACACATGCCCCCCAGGGCTGGCACACATCTCCCAGGGCTGGCACTTGCCCTCCAGTGCTGACACATGCCCCCCAGCGCTGGCACACGTCCCCCAGGGCTGGCACATGCCACCCAGGGCTGGCACAAATCCCCCAGGGCTGGCACACGTTCCCCAGGGCTGGCACATGCCACCCAGGGCTGGCACAAATCCACCAGGGCGGGCACACGTTCCCCAGGGCTGGCACACATTCCCCAGGGCTGGCACACATTCCCCAGGGCTGGTACACGTCCCCCAGAGCCATTACATGTCCCCAAGGGCTGGCACACGCCCCCCACGGCTGGCACAAGTCCCCCAGGGTTGACACATGCCCCCAGGGCTGGCACACATGCCCCAGGGCTGGCACAAGTCCCCCAGGGCTGGCACATGCCCCCCCATGTTAAATATGGCCCCCCATGCTGCTGCCTATAATAAAATAACAATCACATTACTCACCTTTTCCAGCAATGTCCTGGCTCCCTCCTTGCAGCTGCAGTCCTCCACTTCTTTGTAATGCCAGTAATATGATCGGGTGCACAGAGATGATGAGACTGCTGAGCCGATCACATGACCGGCTTCACAGAGAGAAGAACCAGGAAGTGGAGGAGCGCAGCTGCATGGAGGGAGCCAGGACATCGCTGGAAAAGGTTAGTAATGTGGTTGTTATTTTATTATTGGCAGCAGCATGGGGGGCCATATTTAACATGGGGGGGGAGCATGTGCCATCACAGGGGGGGCGCAGACAGTTTAATATGTGCTGCTCCCCCAGTCCATCACCGTGGTGCAGTTTCAGCACCACAGTGATGGACAGCGGCAGTGCATATTAAATGAGCGGGAGCAGGAGATCTCCCGCTCTCTCTACAGCCCGCTCCAGCCCCCGGCACCGCTCCAGAGCTGCCCCCACCTCCCCTGCCCCCACACTCCATACATTCGGGCTATAAGACGCACCCCCCACTTTCCCCCACAGTTTGGGGGAACAAAAGTGCGTCTTATAGTCCGAAAAATACGGTATATTTGTACTTATTATCATTAAATACAAACTATCCATTGTCCCCTTCTCTGCGTAATGCATTACAATGGTACTTGCCAACTATTTGTAATGGAACTGCCTTGTCTCGGTCAGCTTTCATCTTGTCTCTGGCAATAACATTGTTAATGGCTTTTGTTGTAATGCTTAGGTTAAAATATTATTTTGCTAGCTTCTACGCTTGAAGAAAAATGCCTGTGAGCTCTGATTTATGCCGCTCCATAGTTACAATCTGTCTAAGGCCGCTTCCAAACATCAATTTTTTTTCTCTCATATGAAAAACATTTTGTGTTTTTAAGTGTGTTGGATTCATTATTGGACTGCATGTCAGTTGTTTCAATTTTTTGGCTGTTTTTCAGAAATGATAAAAAAATTCTTAGCTTCCTACTCATTAAATAAAGGAAACCTGTCCCCATAAAAATACAGTAAAATAATTAGGCAACGTGTTTCAGAGCAGGAGAAGCTGAGCAGCTCGATATATAGTTTTGAGAGAAAATATTTGGTATATCCAATGTTTTAATCATTTACATCTCTGTTCTTTTTGAAAATTTTAATATGCAAATGGAGTCCGTGGAGCCTCGATTAAGAGTCTCAAACATGGGACTAGCCAGATATCTCTCCAGGGAAGGACCTAGCCCTGGGGTGGAATCCTTGCGGAGAACACCATAACCACCATATTAAGTGGCCCTTTTAGTCAATATCCCACTCAGTTACGAGTTAAGGATACGACTTTTTGTAAATTTTGCTCAGGTGGGTGGTCCTATTACCTCTGTTGGAACATGTTGTTGTATGAATATACATAGAAAGCTGTCAATCACTGATAGGACCGCTCACATGACCAAAATTCCCAAAAAGAACAGAGGTTTAAATGATTAAAATATAAGATATACGGAATGATTTCTCACAAACTATGTATCAATGTATTCAGCAGCCCCTGACCTATAACATGATACCTGCAGATTGGCTTGTATGGTCACAGGTTCCCCTCAAATACCAACAGCACAAGGTAGATTATTCAAGCCTTAGGCCACGTGCACACGTTGCGTATTTGATGAGTTTTTTACCTCAGGATTTGTAGACAAAACCAGGAGTGGGTGATAAATACAGAAGTGGTGCAGGTGTTTCTATTAGACTTCTCCTCTAATTGCTCCACTGCTGGTTTTGTCTACAAATCCTGAGGTAAAAAACTCATCAAATACTGAACGTGTGCACATGGCCTTACAGTGGTGTTCTAAAGTCCTGCATAGGTTCAAAGAAAACCATCGTATATCTTTTATAGTTCTGCATTTCAACAATGAAACTGGTGGATTTTGTTTGTTTTTGTAATTTCTCATTGTACATTTTCTTTATGACACCATTGACTCACATTGGTTAATTTGCTCTATAGTATCAATCAAAGTACAAGTCTCTTACTTTTAGTTTTTGAGGATTAATTAAAAAAAAAAAACACAGATGAAAATGCACTTTCACTGTAAGGGGTCCGTTATACATCTTAAAAATAACAGCTAATACATGTGCTAAGAAAATCTGATTTGTACAGCCTTGTCACAATGTCTTGGACGCAGTGAGTGACAGCTTTGCTGCACTATAGAATCGGGGTCATACTGAGCTGTCAGTTTGCTGAGTGACAACTCAGTCATCCAATCTAGTGCTGGAGTGTGCAAAATTGTCAGTATGTTGATTGACAGTTTAGTCGTCTAATCTGACACTGGGAGGTGTTGGACTTCTTTTGGTGTTCCCGGTTCTAAGTGATTGCCTAGCTACTTAGCTGAGCAGTCAGTTCCAGATCACTGCCAAGCGTAGCATTAGCTCATCAGTGCATGTTGGACTTGTCTATCTGTACTCTGTATTTGATCTATCGCTGCCAGATCTTGGACCTCCTCCTGGTATTCTGACCTCAGACTGTGATTTGACTACACTTTGTCTTTCCCCTTAAGCGGCCGTCACACGCACAGATATCGCGCAAGATATCGCTTGAACGCGGCAGATTAAACATCGCGTAAGCGATGTCTGTGCGTGTGACGGCAAGATACGACGAGCGAGATCTGATCAAATCGCAAATTTGAGATCTGAGGTCCGGACCTCAGATCTAGCGATTTACGATTTAGCGATCTGCTTCATCGTGGTGTATGACACCACGATGAACGATCTCCCAGCGGCAGAGCCTATGCTGGGAGATGGTAACTATGGTACACGTCGGGTAACTAAGCGACGCGCGGCGCCTAGTTACCCGATGTGTACCATAGTTACCAGCGAGATCGCGGATCCACATCGCTGGTGAGTCTGTCTGTGTGACATCTCACCAGCGATGTGAGCGATATTGTAAGCGATCGCGCGTGCACGTGATCGCTTACAATATCGCAAGAGATATCTTAGCGTGTGACGGCCGCTTTAGTCCACAACATGCTCTGTTGATATCTGACCGTGGAACATTTGACTACCCTGCCTCACGGCTTGTCCATAAGGAGTGTTTATCTTCAGACATTGGTTTTAGATTTTGCAAGCTTAGAATAAACAGTCTAAAAAAATACATCAAATTTCTCACAAATTCACAGCTCATTTATCAACCAACTCATGTTGGTTGATAAATGTAATGCATCTTTAGATTACATTGTGTATCACACCACCTATTTGTTGACTTTATTTGTACCAAATTTTGTGACAACATTTAGAAGACAACACCCCATTCCACGATTCTATGCTTCTTTTAAACTACTGATGAAAGAGTCTAAAACAAATCATGAATTTGGAGAAGGGCTTGAAAGACAGGATTTTGGCACATTTTGCATAGTAATACTTCTTCACTATGTATTGCTTTTTTGTGCTGATCCTTTTTTACTCATTGCCTCCATTTCTGCTGGCTTCCTGATGCTATAGAGCAGTGTGCTGTGATAGCTAACACAGATTGAGC
Organism: Allobates femoralis; assembly: GCA_033576535.1. NCBI lineage: Eukaryota > Metazoa > Chordata > Amphibia > Anura > Aromobatidae > Allobates > Allobates femoralis. The sequence goes on from JARQOC010000002.1 coordinate 398,842,039, forward strand.
TAAGATGTTGGTTAGGCAACATGTTTAACATTGGACCGTATATACACCACTTTCCATTTCCAAGATGAAACAACAGGATTAAGAAGTTGGGGATTTGAATATGGAAACATATTGTAATTGAGATATGATATAGGAATAAAACTGTACTGTAATAGATATGTTCTTACTCATGAGTCTCTCATTTTTGAGGAATGCCTTTTAAAAAGTTACTTAATATCAATGATAATGGTATTTATGTTTCATTTATTATATTTGCAAGTACTATTGGCATAAGTGTCTATAAAATAAATGCAGTAGTAAGGCTCTGATTACATGCATAATTGAGGCTCTCGGCATACAGCACAATACTTCCAACAAAGCAACTGATAACACTCAGACTTGTTTATTTGCTCATATGAGTACAAGCATCAGCAGTAAATGAAATTTGTGATAAAATATAAAAATAACCCCCTGCCTTAATGTTCTACACAAGACAGAAATATCACAAGACATACAGTCTAATCACTCGTCTTCCTCCTGATCTATCACCATTATATCTCATAACAGTGCTTTAGATCTTACATCAAAATCTCGAACTCGAATATTTAGATAAAAAGACAACTTACTTTCAAAATCCAAGAAAAAATGTGGACAATTTTCTAAGTCTTTGCCCAGAACCTTAATGAGATTTCCCATGACCCGTCGACCTACAAAAGATCAGAAATAAAGTTTACAGCAAGTCACGTGTATAAAAGTATTCCACAGTATCAATCCTACGGGGTATGGTCGTCCTGTGATTATTAATGCAACCATGGAGATTCATAAGGCTTACATGATGAGTTAGGTGTAGGTTTCTCTCATACTTTCTTCACGGAAATGCAACTTTTTGTGTTACCACTTCTGTTTTTGTCTATTTCTGAGCAGTAGGAGGAAGCTGGGAGTCAGTTAGTATTTTTCACACTTCCTGTGTGAGATATACTATAATCACCACGGTCAATGCTGTATGCTGGTAAATATATTGCTTTGCTCTCTATATTACAATGACTGCAAAGTTAAATCATTCATTCATTTAACTAAATTAACAAGCCCTAATTAAAGGGTAAATCCAGTTTTACATGCAGTTGTGCTCAAACATTCACATACCCCGTCAGATTTTTTGCCTTATTGGCTTTTTTTCAGAGAATATAAATGATAACACACAAACATTTTTTCCACTCATGGTTAGTGGTTGGGTTATTTATTGTCAAACTACTGTTTTCTGTTTTTAAATCATAATGACAACCAAAAACATCCAAGTGACGCTAATCAAAAGTTCACATACCCTGGTGATTTTGGCCTGATAACATGCACAGACGTTGACACAAATGGGTTTGAATGGCTAATAAAGGCAACATCCTCATCTGTGACCTGTTTGTTTGTAATCAGTGTGTGCATAAAAGCTGAGTGAGTTCCTGGAATCCAGACAAACTCTTGCATCTTTTATCCAGGCACTGATGTTTCTGGATTGTGAGTCATGGGTAAGCAATAGAATTGTCAAAGGATCTATGGGAAAAGATAGTTGAACTGTACAAAACAAAAAAGGGATACAAAAAGATATCCAAGGAATTGATAATGCCAGTCAGCAGTGTTCAAACTGTGGTTAACAAATGGAAAATCAGGGTCTCTGTAAAAAAACCACGATCAGGTAGACCAACAAAAATTTCAGATTCAACTGCCAGGAACATTTTTCGGGATGCAAAGAAAAACCCAAAAATAACATCAGCTGAAATACAGGAGTCACTGAAAACTAGCTGTGTGGCTGTTTCAAGAACGAGACACTTGAAGAAAAATTGGGCTGCATGGTCGAGTCACCAGAAGAAAGCCATTACTGCACAAATGCCACAAAGTATCTCGCCTACAATACGTCAAAGAGCACAGAGACAAGCCCCCAAACTTCTGGAACAAGGTAATTTGGAGTGATGAGACCAAAATCAAACATTTTGGCACAACCATAAATGTTACATTTTGGAGAGGTGTCAACAAGGCCTATGATAAAAGGAACACCACTCCTACTGTAAAGCACGAAGGTGGATCGCTGATGATGTGGGGATGTGTGAGCTACAAAGGCACAGGGATCTTGGTCAAAGTTGAAGGAAAGATAAATGCAGCACGTTATCAGCAAATACTGGAGGCAAATTTGCCCTCATCAGCCTGGAAGCTGTGCAGGTCAAGTCGACCTGTCATTGACTAAAGCAGAACAAAGTGAAGGTTCTGGAGAAACCATACCAGTCTCCTGACCTCAATATCATTGAGCCACTCTAGGGAGAACTCAGTTCATGCAAGAAAGCCCAGGAATTTACAGGAACTGGAGGCTTTTTGCCAAGAAGAATGAGCAGCTTTACCATCTGAGAAAATAAAGAGCCTCATCCACAACTACCACAAAAGACTTCAAGCTGTAATTGATGTCAGAGGGGCAATTCACTGTATTAAAAACTGGGGTATGTGAACTTTTGATCAGGGTCATTTGAGAGAAAACACAGTAGTTTGACAATAAATGGCTTCACCCAACCACTGACCATGAGAGAAAAAGGTTTTTGTGTTATCATTCATATTCTCTGAAAACAGGCCAAGAAAACAAAAAATCTGCCAGGGTATGTAAATGTTTGAGCACAACTGTAAATGCCTTGATAATTAATAAGACTTTACCATGGACATGACATTTCCATTTACTAGTTACAGCGGTCAAATCTCTACAAATATGTGATATGTATACTCCTAGACAGAATCTGACTAGACTTCCATAACTCACTTGTATTGAGCACACCGGAAACAGTCTAGTTGGATTCTGTCCATGAGTACGCATATCACATACTTGCAGTCACGTGACCACTGCTCCTGGCTGACATTGGAGAATTCTCACATTGCACAATGTGCACAATGTCAGGACTTCCAAGTCTGCAATCAAATCACATAGAGTGCCTCTAAGGCTGGCTTCACACTGCAGTTTTTTCACTGATCAGTGTCTATCCAGTTTGTGTGCCAAAACCCAGGAGAGGAACCAGGAGAGGAACTTGCAGAGAAAAACTATAATTGAAAGATTGACACCTGTTCTGGGTTTTGGAGACACTCCTGGTTTTGGCACACAAACTGGATGGACACTGATCAGTGAAAAAACTGCAGTGTGAAGCCAGCCTTAAAGGGGCTTTACCATTTTTGGAACTTATGCCCTATCTATATAAGAGATAACTTGCCAATCACTGGAGGTTTGATTGCTGGGATGCCCACCAAAACTCAAGACCTGGGGCTCTAAAGTGCCTTGTGTGAATGGAGCAATGGTCGATTATGCGCCCATCTGCTCCATTTATCCTCAATGACATTGTCGAAGATGGCCAACCACAGCATTAGCTTGTGGATGGAAAGGTGATTACCACCATACTTCAAAACTTGGATAACTCCTTTAATGGTTGAGATGGGTTTGGGGGTATGCTAGTGTTCATTGAGTGGCATGTGTCAATGCTTCTTATTTTCTAATACAATGTATTCATTTTTAGATTATTTTCTCACCAATAACAGCTCTAAGGCCAGCAGCTGGAGAGCAGATATCTGGTCACTTCATTAGCACAAAGATCTGAAAATTAAAAATGTATAAGGAAAGGTCAGGTAACTTGTACATAGCATAAAAAATGTTATGTCTGTTTTTCTATATATGCCACAAGAAATAAAATACTGCAACATATCAATCAGATAATCATTGCTATGAATTCATATGAGTTCTCATTCAGAAGTCTGTAATTTTCCACTTTGCAAAAAACAGTCCGTGTCTTCAGTGTTTTTCACCTGAATTTAATTATTTTTTTGTCAGTTTTTTATATCAGTGTTTCATCAGCGATATTCACATTTGAAAAAATAAATTACAAAGCTTCTCCTATCAATTACTATGTTAATTGCGTACAGCACACTGCATGCGCACTGATGACATCTGTATGCTGATAGTTACTGTGTGTCCGCAAAAAAATCATGAAAACCTGTCCGTTTTAAAACTACCAATAAAAGTCAATGAGCCAGTAATAATCACAGGCAGCACACACGTCATTAGTATGTTATCTGTATGCGGTACAGGATTAACATTCTAATGGATAGGAGAAGATTTGTACTTTATTTATTTTTTCATGTGAAAATCACTAATGCTAAAAATGTGACACATTAACCAAACACTAATGAAACTTGGATCTAAAATACCGATGAAACATGGATCGTTTTCTGTGTACGTGAAAAATCATGACCAGCTGAATAAAGCCAAAAGTGATGTACAGTTGAAACCAGAAGTTGTTTTTCTCACTATCTGACATCAAATCAGAATAAATCTTTCCCATTTTGAGTCAATTAGGATTATCATAATTCCTAATAGCTGCCACATGTCAGAATAACAAGAGAGAAAATGTTTTAAGGCATCTTTATTGCTTTCTGCAATGTCTCAAGTTTACATACATTTCACTAGTATTTGGTACCATTGCCCTTCAACTGCATGACTTGGGTCAAACGTTTTGATTATCCTTCCTCAAGCTTCTCACAATAGTTGGTAGGAATTTGGGCCCATTCCTCCTGACAGAACTGGTGTAACTAAGCCATGTTTGTATGCCGCCTTGCTTGCACTGGCCTTTTCAGCTTTGCCCATACATTTTCGTTAGGATTAAGATAAGGGCTTTGTGATGGCCACTCCAAAACATTGACTTTGTCATCCTTAAGCCACTTTGTAACCAGTTTGGCAGTATACTTCAGGTCATTATCCATTTGGAAGACCCATTTCAGCCCAAGCTTTAACGTCCTGGCTGATGTCTTGAGATGTTGCTTCATTATTGCCACATAATCTTCTTTCCTCATGATGCCATCTATTTTGTGAAGTGCACCAGTCCCTAATGCATCAATACAGCCCCACAACATGATGCTGCCACCCCAGTGTTTCACAGTTGGTATGGTCTTCTTAGGTTTCCAAGCGTCTTCCTTTTTCCTACAAACATAACGATTATGGCCAAACAGTTCAATTTTAGTTACGACAGACAACAGGACATGTCTTCAAAAATGTAGGTCTTTGTTCCTGTGTGCATTTGTAAAAATTAATTTGGCTTTTTTATGTTTCTTTTGAAGGAATGGCTTCATCCTGGCAGAGTGTCCTGTCAGCCCATGTTGATACAGTACTCATTTCACTCTGGATAATGACACTGTCTTAATAGCTTCCGCCATAATCACAAGATCTTTTGCTTTTGTTCTTGGGTTGATATGCATGTTGGACCAAAGCATGTTCATCTTTGGGACTCAGAACCCGTCTCCTTCCTGAGCGGTATGATGGCTGGACATTTCCATATTGTTTTTATTTATGTATAATTATTTATACACATGAACGAGGCACCTTCAGGTATCTGGAAATTGCACCTAAGGATGAACCAGATTTGTACATGTCCACCATTCTTTTTCTGATATCCTGGCTATTTTCTTTAGATTTTGCCATGATGCTTCCAAACACATGGCAACTAGGGATGGGCGAATCTACTCGCTAGGACTCGTTACTCGGCGAGTAGTAAGGGACTCGCAGGACTCGGTACTCTGCGAGTTTCTCAGTGATTACTCGCACGAGTCCAATGCAAATCAATATCAATCCTAGTTTTGTCAGAAACGCTGACAAAACTAGGATTGCCATTGTTTGCATTAGACTCGGCTACTGTGCCAGTGATAGCAGGGAAACTCGCAAATAACTGCTGTTTCTTTGCGAGCCGAGTCCAGCTGTCTTCTCTGTGCAGCTCCAGGGTCCTAGAGCCCTCCTGCTCACAGAGATGATGTAGCAGTGCTGAGATTGTTCTCAGTCTGCTCATTCCCTGTGCATAGAGATCTATATCTATGCACAGGGTATGTAGCAGAGAGGACATCGCGTTTTGGACTACGTCGGACGGAAGAGGATTTTTTTAATTAAAGATGGAGTCCCTAATGGCTTTTTTTTTATTTCAAATAAAAATTTTTCTCTGTGTTTTTTTAACCCTTTATTGGAGATTCTTAGTGGCTGGGTCAAACGTGGCCTGACATTAAGAATCTCGGGCTTAATACCAGCTTGTATAACAAAGCTGGTATTAACCCCTTTATTACCCAGCGTGCTACCGCCACCAGGGACGCTGGAAGAGCGGGGTTCAGCGCCAGAGGATGGCGCTTCAATGAACGCGCCATCTTCTGGGGCGGCTGCGGGCTGCAATTTGCAGCGGGGGGTGCCCAGAAAGCTTGGGCATCCCTGCGCTGCGGATTCCAGCCCCCAGCTGCTTATCTGTACCTGGCTAGACATAGAAATTGCGCGGAGCCCCACGCATTTTTTTTTAATTATTTCATGAATTTCAGAGTCAGAGTCTCAGAGTCAGAGTCAGAATCTCAGAATTTCATGAAATAATTAAAAAAAAATGCGTGGGGCTCCGCGCAATTTCTATGTCTAGCCAGGTACAGCTAAGCAGCTGGGGGCTGGAATCCGCAGCGCAGGGATGCCCAAGCTTTCTGGGCACCCCCCGCTGCAAATTGCAGCCCGCAGCCGCCCCAGAAGATGGCGCGTTCATTGAAGCGCCATCCTCTGGCGCTGAACCCTGCTCTTCCAGCGGCTCTGGTAGCGGTGGCACGCTGGGTAATAAAGAGGTTAGGGCCAGCTTTGTATTATCCATAGTCAAAGAGTAACCTGGCTCACTGGAATATGGTGCTCTTGAGCTTTGTATTATCAGCTGGCCCTAAGCCCGAAATTTATGGCGGTCACGCCAATATTAGACATGACCGCCATGAATTTCTATTAAATTGTTTTAAAAAAAACACAACACAAAGAAAATTTTTTATTAGAAATAAAAAAAAAAGCCATTAGGGACTCCATCTTTAATTAAAAAAATCCTCTTCCGTCCGACGCAGTCCAAAACGCGATGTCCTCTCTGCTACATCCCCTGTGCTTAGATATAGATCTCTATGCACAGGGAATGAGCAGACTGAGAACAATCTCAGCTCTGCTACATCATCTCTGTGCACAGACATTCATGTCTGTACACAGGGAATGAGCAGACTGAGAACAATCTCAGCACTGCTACATCAGGTAGCAGGCAGGCTCTAGGACCCTGGAGCTGGCAGCCAGCACAGAGGAGAAAGCAGGACTCTTATCTGTGCGAGTTTCCCAGCGATTACTTACAAAGTAAACGAGCAATGCAAATAAATGACAAAACTAGGATTGCTTCAGGCTGAAGCTTCCGAGACACATCTGCGATTTGTAAATCTCACACTACTCGCTATTACTCGCTTCCCCATTCATTAACATTGGACTCGCTAGACTCGCAACGAGTAGCGAGTCCTGGGCTCGGACTCGCTAGAGTCAAGCGATTCCGAGTAATTTAGGACTCGCCCATCACTAATGGCAACATCATATGAGCTGTCCCAAATTGTTTAAAGGCATAGTAATTTTACTGTATGTAAAATTGTGACTTTGCAGAAAGTAATAAAAATGTCTTAAAACATTCTCTATCTCTCTCTTTATTCTGGAATTTGGCAAAAATTACTAATTATGGTAATCATAGCTAATCTCAAATAAGAAAGGTTTATTCTGATTTCATGTCAGATAGTGAGAAAAACATGCATATGTGCATTTTTATATAGTGTCTGTAAACCTCTGGTTTCAACAGTATGTACAACAATTACTGTTAGTTTATAGTACCCCTGGCTATAAAGAACAGAATTATTTCAGTTTATATAACAAAATCATTCATCTAAGGCTGCTTTCACATAACGATTTTTGGTTTTCCGATGCTGTCCGAAAAAAATCGGACAGCATCGGACCGATTTTCGGACCCCATGTATCCCTATGGGGATCGGACCGAATCGGATGTGCACTAAATGCCATCCGATTTGGTCCGATCCGATTCTGTCCGATTTTATTATCGGTGCTAAAATCGGAGCCTGCTCCGATTTTAGCACCGAAAATAAAATCGGACAGATTCGGATCGGACCAAATCGGATGGCATTTAGTGCACATCCGATCTGACCCGATCCCTATAACATGGGGTCATTCCATGTCAAGTGAACCAATGATTATTACCTCTATATTTTTAATTCTTTTGAGATTTTGTTATTTGATAATAGCATGTCAGACAATGCAAAATGTGAAGAGTAAAATTTTTTAAAAAATTTATTTTTTTTTAAATGATTTTCAAAGTTCGGAAAAAGTGTGAATTTCGCTGTTGCCTGCCTTTACGTTTTTCCTCATAACTCAGGCTAGGAATAAGATAGAGAGACAAAATAAACACCAATCTACTCAGAACTATACAGGCTTTCATCAGATATGTCACAAGAGGATCTTTGTTAATATTTTACCCATGTGATCGCAAGCGCAAAACTTTAAAACGTATTTACGAAAAATCGGCGCGCTTTAAATCTTTCAAAAACTGCCCATGTGTCTGCTTTGCTCTTAGCCACATCTGTACCAAATTTCAAGTTGGGATCGCAATGGGATCATATTTTAACATATTTTACTATTAATAGCGTCAATGGGTCATTTCATATCAAGTGATCTAAATATAAATATTTTTTTTTACCTGACGTCTTTAGATTTTTTTTTTTTTTATTCCTTTATGAAGTACTACTTTAGTTAATTACAAATTAAAAGTTTGGAATTTTTTTCTTTATCAGTTAATTTTTTACAGATTTTTAAAGTTTAAAAAAAGGGTGAATTTTGGCCTGGTATGACTTTACATTTTTTTATCTCGGGCTAGAAATAAGATAGAGAAACAAAATAAACGCCATTCTACTCAGAACTGTCCAGGCTTTTACCAGATATGTCACAAGAGTATATTTGTTAATTTTAATTTTTTACCCATGCGAATGCAAACGCAACATTTTGAAACGTATTTCCGAAAAAACGTTTTAATAAAAATTTTCCAAAACTGCCCATGTGTCTTTTATGCCCTTAGCCACATCTGTACCAAATTTCAAGTTGGGATCGTGATGGGATCATATTTTAAAATATTTAACTATGGTTAATCTCAGTTTTATTAAATTTTGAAAAAACATATGAAAGACATACCGTATATACTCGTGTATAAGCCGAGTTTTTCAGCACATAAAATGTGCTGAAAAGTCCCCCCTCGGCTTATACACGGGTATATACGGTAATAGCTTTACAGCTTTACAGCGCCCCCCCGTATATACAGCCCCCCCCGTGGTATCCCGCCCCCCCCCGTATATACAGCCCCCCCGTGGTATCCCGCCCCCCCCCCGTATATACAGCCCCCCCCGTGGTATCCCGCCCCCCCCCCGTATATACAGCCCCCCCGTGGTATCCAGGGCCCCCCTTGCTGCACCTGTAAAGGAAGATGTCAGTATACTTATCGCTGCCGCCGCCGCTCCGCTTCTCGGTCACCGCGATGCTCCGGGTCTTCATGTTTCCTGTTCCTTCTCCGGCGCTCAGGAAATGACGTCATTGTTCGAGCGTCGGAGAAGGAACAGGAAACATGAAGACCCGGAGCATCGCGGTGACCGAGAAGCGGAGCGGCGGCGGCGGCGGCAGCGATAAGTATACTGACATCTTCCCTTACAGGTGCAGCAAGGGGGCCCCTGTATACTAATGGGGGGGGTCTGTATACCCCTGGGGCTGCTGCTGTATATACCCCCTGGGGCTGCTGCTGTATATAACCCCCTGGGGCTGCTGGTGTATATACCCCCTGGGGCTGCTGCTGTATATACCCCCTGGGGCTGCTGCTGTATACTACCACTGGGGCTGCTGCTGTATATACCCCCTGGGGCTGCTGCTGTATATACCCCCTGGGGCTGCTGCTGTATACTACCACTGGGGCTGCTGCTGTATATACCCCCTGGGGCTGCTGCTGTATACTACCCCCTGGGGCTGCTGCTGTATACTACCACTGGGGCTGCTGCTGTATACTACCACTGGGGCTGCTGCTGTATACTACTACTGGGGCTGCTGTATACTACTACTGGGGCTTCTGTATACTACCACTGGGGCTGCTGCTGTATATACACCCTGGGGCTGCTGCTGTATATACCCCCTGGGGCTGCTGCTGTATACTACCACTGGGGCTGCTGCTGTATACTACTACTGGGGCTGCTGTATACTACTACTGGGGCTTCTGTATACTACTACTGGGGCTGCTGCTGTATATACCACTGAGGCTGCTGTATACTACTACTGGGGCTTCTGTATACTACCTCTGGGGCTTCTGTATACTACCACTGGGGCTGCTGTATATACCTCTGGGGCTGCTGTATACTACCACTGGGGCTGCTGTATATATCTCTGGGGCTGCTGTATACTACCACTGGGGCTGCTGCTGTATATACCACTGGGGAGGCTGCTGTATATACCTCTGGGGCTGCTGTATACTACCACTGGGGCTGCTGTATATATCTCTGGGGCTGCTGTATACTACCACTGGGGCTGCTGCTGTATATACCACTGGGGAGGCTGCTGTAACACTGCTGGGGCCTGTATGTACCACTGGGGAGGCTGCTGTATACCACACTTCTGGGGGCTGTATACTACCACTGGGGAGGCCTGTATACCACTGCGGGGGCCTGTATACCACACTGCTGGGGGCTGTATACCTGTGCTGGGGTCCACCCTCGGCTTATACATGAGTCAATAGGTTTTCCCAGATTTTGGGGGCAAAAGTAGGGGGGTCGGCTTATACACGGGTCGGCTTATACACGAGTATATACGGTACATTCAATCTTTTAACAAAATCTTGAGACATATAAAATATACAAAAGAGAATTCACAAAGTTATTAGTAACTTTAAGATAAGCTGCAAATTTACTTTTGCGCTTATCTCTGGTGCAATATATACTACAATCTAAATATAATTCCAAACACTCAAGTATACAACCTTTCACAGGGTTTTGAGATGTTCTGATGTCAAGGGGACAAGCAGCCCCAGCAGAATGATTTTTATCACTTGGCCCCTTCTAACAGGTTGACCACGTAAGTGGGTCATTACCCGTTGAGGCCTAGTTGGAATAGTCTATCAACTGGTGTACCGGAAAGGAAGGCCGAAATATTAATGATCTACTCACAGCTCAGAGTTTCCGATACCTGTCTAATGTTCACTAGAATTCTGAAGGTATAGGTGTAGAAAGGAAATACCTAGACTGAATGTATCAGATGGGAAGAAAAGAGAGATAGAAAAGAAGAGAGAGAGAAGAGAAACAAAAACCATTAGAAAAAGTTATACTGGGAAAGAAAAGCCACGTAAGAAAAAAAGAAAAAAAGGAGGGGGGGGGGGACGGGTGAGGTATGGGAAGGAGAAAGGGTACTCATCCCACTGGCTCTCCCATCAGCCAGAGGTCGAGCCATATTATCTGTGCTGGAAAAGATACTCCTACATTCTGCAGAGTCGTGAAAAAGAATCCATTCAACCCAAATCCCTAAGAATTTGTTCCGAGATCCCGACGCATCAGCTGCGAGCTCCTCCATTCGATATATGTCCATCAATTCTTTGAACCAATCAAGTAGAGATGGAGCCCGGCTTGATTTCCAGAACCTCGGGATCACAGCACGAGCAGCTGAGATGCAAAAGCGGAGAATATCCCTCTTCTGTAGCCCAATAGGACCTGGAAAAATGGATAACATTGCCGATTCTGGGCAGCATTCGGCTTGTTTACCTGTTATCCGGGCGTATGCATTGAAAACCTCAGACCAGAACCGCCGGATTTCCCCACAACTCCACCAAATGTGTATCATTGTACCCTTCTCTTCTCCACAGCGCCAGCAGGTATCAGGGGTTCCAGGGAACATGTTCCGGAGTGTCGTCGGGCACAAGTACCATCTAGTGAGCAGCTTATAGCTTCTTTCTTGTGCAGAACAAGCGCTAGCTAGTGAGTGAGTAAATATAAAGCATTTCTGCCAATTAGTTTCTGAAATGCTACACCCCAATTCCCTCTCCCAAGCACGTTGGAAGTAAAGGGTGCCCTGCACTCTCATGGACCCTAAGGCCTGGTATAGAACTGATATTTTGCGCCTCGGTGGAGCCTCCAGTTGGAATAACTTCTCCAATACGTTGGGCGTCAATTTTACCCTGCAAGAGTGGTCAGCTGAATATAAGTATGCTCTGTATTGGAGAAATTCGAATCACTTAAGAGGTCTCGTAGGTTCTTTGAGTTGTAGCTCTGCCATCTGGGGCAAACCACCACTGGACAGAGTCTGTCCTACTCGGGTGTCATCCACAATCCGCCAACATAAAAATCTCTGCCTGTCAAATCTGGGTGGGAAAGATGGGTTGGAAAAAAGGGGAGTCAAAGGGCTAAGTCTGTCGTTTAAGCGGAGGGTTTTCGTCACTAGGTGCCATACCTTCAAGGTGTTTCTGGTCATGTCTGTCAAAGGTACAAGGTCTGTGGAGTCTTTAGGGGAAATCCAAAGCAGGTGTTTCAGCGGAATCCCCAAACCCTCTTGCTCCACCCCTACCCATTTCTTGGAGGACGCATGATAATGCCAATCTAGAGCTCTAACAAGAGAGGAAGCCACAAAGTACGCTCGTATGTTGGGTAGTCCAACCCCTCCTCTGGTCTTGGGCAAGGATAGGATATTCATTCGCAATCTGGACCTCTTGCCCCCCCAGACAAATCTAAGGATCATAGATTGCATTTTGGAGAGGAAGCCTCTATCCAATAGAACAGGAACTGTCTGAAAAGTATATAAGAGTCGGGGCAAGACATCCATCTTGACTACGTTTATTCTCCCGAACCAGGATAGCTTTAATTGTCTATAGGAGGTAAATGCCGATTCCGCGTTAGTCAAAAGGGGTTGATAATTTAAATTGAATATTTGTTTAAGATCTTTTGGTATAAGGACTCCCAAGTACTTAATGGCTTCTACTTTCCATTTAAATGGGAACTGTTTAGATAGATGAGAAACCAATTCTCCAGGCAAAGAAATATTGAGTGCCTCGGTTTTGGAGCAATTCACTTTAAAGTTGCTCAATTGTCCGAACCGTTCAAACTCCATTAAGACCGAAGGGATGGAGACCAGGGGCTGGGAGATGTAAAGTAGCAGGTCATCTGCAAATAAGGCTAAATTTGTGATGACTCTGTCCCAGCTTGACCCCATGGACGCATTCATTGGACCTAAGTGCAAAATATTTAACTATTATAGTGTCAATTCAAAAATCACCAAGAACACAATCAGTCATTTTTTCACAATTGCCCGTCAATAGTTTGAATTTGATATAAAGAAACATAGTCTTGTAACATCTCAAATGAAAGCTGTTACCGTTTTGAGTAAAATGATGCCTCTCCCACTTCATTATCTTATTTCTAGCCTGAGATAAAAAAATGTAAAGTCATACCAGGCCAAAATTCACCCTTTTTTTAAACTTTAAAAATCTGTAAAAAATTAACTGATGAAGAAAAAAATTCTAAACTTTTAATTTGTAATTAACTAAAGTAGTACTTCATAAAGGAAAAAAAAAAAAAAAAATCTAAAGACGTCAGGTAAAAAAAAATATTCATATTTAGATCACTTGATATGGAATGACCCATTGACGCTATTACCAGTAAAATATGTTAAAATATGATCCCATTGCGATCCCAACTTGAAATTTGGTACAGATGTGGCTAAGAGCATGGCAGATACATGGGCAGTTTTTGAAAGATTTAAAGCGCGCCGATTTTTCGGAAATGCGTTTTAAAGTTTTGCGCTTGCGATCACATGGGTAAAATATTAACAAAGATCCTCTTGTGACATATCTGATGAAAGCCTGGACAGTTCTGAGTATATTGGTGTTTATTTTGTTTCTCTATCTTATTTCTAGCCCGAGATATGATAGAAAATGTAAAGCCATACCAGGCCAAAATTTGCACTTTTTTAAAACTTTAAAAATCTGTAAAAAATTAACTGATAAAGAAAAAAATTCAAAACTTTTTTTTTGTAATTAGATAAAGTTGTTCTTAATATAGAAAAAAAATTAAAAAAATCTGAGGACGTCAGGGAAAAAAAATATTCATTTTTGGATCACTTGACATGGAATGACCCCATGGGGCCCTATGGAGGAGGGTCCGAGGAAACATCTATGTCTCCTCGGACCCCGTTTTACTGTACTGAGCATGCTCAGTACAGTAAAACTGCTCCTAACTAGGAGCACAAGTGTTAAAAAAAAAAAAATAAAGATTATTCTCACCTCCCCCCGAGCCCCCGCCGTCTTCCGCCATCTTCTGCCATCTTCTTCTAGGCTCCCGGTGGCTCCCGCAGGCTGCCGGTGTCAGCAGAGCGCTCCCTCTGCTGTTCAGGACCTGCGGTGATGTCACAGTCATGTGACCGCGAGTTCACCATGGTAAACCCGCGGTCACGTGACTGTGACATCACCGCAGGTCCTGTGTACAGCAGAGGTACACCTCTGCTGACACCGGCAGCCTGCGGGAGCCACCGGGAGCCTAGAAGAAGATGGCAGAAGATGGCGGAAGACGGCGGGGCTCGGGGGGAGGTGAGAATAACCTTTATTTTTTTTTTTTTTGCAGCCCGGCGCCGATTTTATGCCGGAATCGGGTGCCTATTTGGCACCCGATTCCAGGCATCAGAAGGGAGCCGATGCTGTCCGATTTATATCGGACAGCATCGGCTCCCTTCAAATCGTAATGTGAAGGTAGCCTAAGGCAAAATGTTAAGCCAAGTCCAGAAGGTGTTGCAAAGATTGTGCTGTATCAGTAAGGCTGGGGCTACTTGTTGTGACAGCAGCTCTCTGACAGCATCTGTGCAATTTATCTGTAACTTGTTGTCACACAACTATTTTAGAGTTCCAACTTTGCTGCAAATAAACATTTAAAGGGGTATTCTTCAAGATCCTATCCCAATATGTAGAAGGTGTAATAATAATAATAATAATAATATTAGCAAATACCTCCAAAAAATGTAAATTAGAGACCAAAAAATCAACATATATCTTTTCATTGACATAACTCTGTCAAGAACTGCACCCTAAACAAAAAAATGTAGTATAGTGCTCCTTTTATAGCTATATCACTTACCTCATGTGCAAGGTATTACAGTAGCTTAAGGATCCATGGATATGACCATGAGCAGCTTACTAACTAACTTTCCCTATATACATGGCCATAACCATGGATACCTAAGCTGTAATGCTCTGCACATGATGTAACAGACATGGCTATATCAAGAGAATTATACTACATTTCTATTTGGAGGGATTTACTAATATTGTTATCAGTGGCGTAACTAGAGTCCGAAGGGCCCCGGTGAGAAATTTGGACCTGGGCCCCCCCCTTACCCCGGGCGCCCACATTGGTCAGATGTACGGGTCCCATGTAATGTTCTAAATCCTATAAAGACTCACAAATTGACCGCTCTGCCCTTCATTCTGTATTAATGTCCCTCATCCAGGTATATATGATCCTCCATTAGGGTATGTGCACATCTGACGTTTGTGCATCTCTGCAGAACGTCCAAAAACCGGTGTAGATTAGCAGAAACTGAGTTTTCTGTGCTCAGCATTGTTCCTCGTTTTTCAAGCGTTTTTTCCACGTTTTCCGCCCGGTTTTACAGCGTTTTTCTCGGCGGTTTTCTTGCCGTTTTTTCAGACTGGTCTCTGGTGCACTTGTTATGCTGGAACCGCTGGAAAAACGACCAAAAGAAGTCACTTGCTCTATTTTTGAAAACCGGTGGAAAACCGGTGGAAAAACTGAAAACGACCAGAAAAAAACCGTTCTAATGAAGACAGCGTTTTCTAAACTCCATTGAGTATCATGTTAATCCAGCCGGTGGCTAGGATTAACATAAATTAGCATAAAACTCAGCGGAAAACGCCGACGGAAACCGGTAAAAAGCAGCCCACAAAACGACTGATGTGCACATACCCTTATAGTATAACACAGCCTCACAGTCACTCCAGATAATATAACGCCACCTCACAGCTGCTCCAGATAATACAACGCCTCACAGCCGCTCTAGATATTATAATGCCATCTCACAGCTGCTCCAGATAATATAATGCCGCCTCACAGCCGCTCCAGATAGTACAATGCCGCCTCACAACCGCTCCAGATAATATAATGCCGCCTCACAGCCGCTCCAGATAATACAATGCCGCCTCACAGCCGCTCCAAATAATACAACGCCGCCTCACAGCCGCTCCAGATAATACAATGCCGCCTCACAGCCGCTCCAGATAATACAACACCGCCTCACAGCCGCTCCAGATAATACAATGCCACCTCACAGCCGCTCCAGATAATACAATGCCGCCTCATAGCCACTCAAGATAATATAATGCCGCCTCACATCCGCTCGAGATAGTACAATGCTGCCTCACAGCCGCTCCAGATAATATAATGCCGCCTCACAGCCGCTCCAGATAATACAATGCCGCCTCATAGCCGCTCCAGATAATATAATGCCGACTCACAGCTGCTCCAGAAAATACAATGCCGCCCCACAGCCGCTCCAGATAATATAATGCCACCTCACAGATGCTCCAGATAATATAATGCTGCCTCACAGCTGCTCCAGATAATATAATGCCGCCTCACAGCCGCTCCAGATAATATAATGCCGCCTCACTATAATGCCGCCTCATAGCCGCTCCAAATAATATAATTCTGCACACACAGCCTGCTCACCGCACACACAGTCACATACATTGCACACACAGTCACATACATTGCACTCACAGTCACATACATTGCACTCACAGTCACATACGTTGCACTCACAGTCACATACGTTGCACTCACAGTCACATACGTTGCACACAGTCACATACATTGCACACACAGTCACATACATTGCACACAAAACCTGCGCAGCACACTGCACACATAGTCAACACACACACTGCACCTTCTCTCCTGTGTGCTCCATGCTCCCTGAAGGTCTTCATGCCAGGCAGCAGTGACTAAAGTGGTGCTGTGTGAGGAGGAGGAGTTGAGCAGGCCAGGCCGGAAGACTCTAACCAGCTACTCTTCAGGAGAGAGGTAGGCGTGCTGCCACATGTCTCCACTCCTACAGTCCCCAGCCTGCTCCCACAGTCTGACTGCGAGAGGAAGAAGGGGGGCGGGGTGGCAGCAGCGTCAGCGGTGAGTGCCAGTAGTCCTCCAGTGGCCGTGATCATCCGCCTGGGGACCGGCCGGTTAGAGCGCCACACTGCTGGTGCAGCGGCAGCAGGGGTCGGCAGGCTCCGGGCCCCTGTACCTCCGGGCCCAGTCTCACTTGCGACCACTGCGACCCGCGGATGGTATGCCACTGATTGTTATTATTATACCTACTACATATTGGGATAGGATCTTGAATATGGGAATACCCCTTTAAATTGCAGAGAAGTCGCATGTCACGTGTGACTTGCATTGAAGTCTATGGCAAGTGGGTCACGTGGGACTTGCGATCAGCAAGAGTAAATCCAACACATTTATAATGATGTCACTCCATGTCACAGTCGCATTATGTCACAGATCGCGATGCGACACCGTATGAAATCAACAATTTTGCAACTTGTTTGCGATTGTGCTGTTAAAAAATAACTACGGCTAAGTTCACATCAGGTTTTTGATCCGTTTTGACGCAATGTGTTTTTGCAGCTGGGTTAAAGCATAGAAACGCAGTTAAATGCATGCTTTAATGCACCCATACAGTTGTATGGGTAAACGAATGCAAACGCAATGAAAAACACGCTTGCATTTGAACGCATGTGTTTTATACCCAGTAACGTTTCCTGTGTGCTGAATAAAAAACGCATGCATTCAAATGTTTGCAATGTGTTTGCATGTGTTTACCCATACAAGTCGATGAGTGCGTTAACGCATGCATTTGACCGTGTTTCAATGCCTTCCTTTTCCCTCTTCCTAATTCAGTTTTTATTTATGTGTCAATAAACACATTAAGTAAGCAGAATGTACGCTGGATCCACCTAATTTGTTTTGGATTACTAAGGATGGTTGCCATGCCATTGATCCAGTGTCTGGAATCCTGGGAGTAATTTGTCTGGGGAGCCGCCTTCCTTTTCCCTCTTCCTAATTCAGCATCTATGCGTTCATGCAGCTGCAAAAACGCATTGCATTAAAACACATAAAAAACCTGATCTGAAAAGGCCTTTACTGAAATGTATTTAATACTTCGTACAAAAGTCTTTGTTGATGATGGCAGCTTCAAGATGACTTCTATATAGAGAAACTAGATAGAGAAACATTCTTGAATTCCTGAAGTCTCTGTGGACTCAGTCCATGAACTCTGAGCTCTAGTTCCTTGCATAAATTTTCTATTAAATTCAGGTCATGTGATTGGCTTGGCCAGTCTAATAGCAGTGTTTTTCTTTGAAACAAATTATTAGGGGGAATGTAGGAAAAAGGGAAACTGAGGCACCTGATCTGCTCCTCAAGTTAGGGAGCCCTGAACTATCCCTAACAGGGGTACTCCTGATGGTGGAGAGGCCTGAGTCTCTGCCCTGGCCCTGCTCCTATGCAGCCCTGAGCTGATTCCCCCTCAACACGGAGCTGGGAAGGAACCCACAGATAAAGACAGCCAGGGGCGAACCAAAGCACAAGCTCACAGCAAACACAGGAAGAATACAATAAGTAGTAAGGGATACAACAAGTTCAAGCAGTAGTAAAAATAAAATAAAAAAGTTTTCACCAAACATTAAACAAGTCGCAACTGATGCCAGATAACTGGAACACCAAGTAAAGGACCGGTAATGCTGGAGCAACGCAGAAGCTATAGTCAGCATGAGAAAACAGATTCCTCCATCTTAAAAAGACAGAGGTAACTGTAATAGGTCTTCCAAAACATGTGATCCAAGAGGTAATCGGTCCCTACTGAGGTGTCTTCCTCTGAAGGTGAAACCTCAGAGGTGAAGGTAATTAAATCATAGTGAGTGAAAGACTAGCGAGACTTGAAAGAGCAAACTACGACAGAGGATCAAGAAAACCAAAAAATAAAGGGAGGTGGAGAGGAAGACCAATATGAGAAAATCCAAGACCGGATCCAAGACCAGGCCCATCTGTACCACAACAACCATCATCATCATTGGATACCTTTCCATATATATAGCAGCATCCCACACAATTATCGGTTAGAGGCAATAAAATACTACTTCAGTGCTAGAGGCATCCAATACAATGAACATAACTAGTTCATTCTATCATTGCATGAATATGTCCTGTCTCATAACTATTTCCGGTTTGATGGTAAGTTCTATCACCAGTTCAGGGCACGGCCATGGGTAGTTCCATGGCACCGACATACGCCAACCTGTTACTGGGCTGGTGGGAGGACACTATCATGTTTGGTGGAAATAGTAGCTCATGGTGGTTCCCCCAGATCATTTTCTGGGGGCACTACATAGATGATATTTTCATCTTGTGGTCAGGAAATCAAGCTAGTTTTAACAGCTTTGTAGATGACCTCAACAAAAATCAAATAGGTCTGTGGTTTACATCCGAGTTCCAAAGGAAGGAATTGAACTTCCTAGGCGTGACCATTGAGAAGAAGGAGGATAGCCGCCTCATGACCAGGACCTATCGAAAAGTGACAGCAAGCAATGATCTACTACATTGGAGTAATCACCATCCCAGAAGCTTAAAACAGGGTATCCGAAAGGGGCAGTATCTCCGAATTAAGAGAATTTGCTCCACGGATCATATGTTCTATAAACAGGTGGATGATCTCAACATAGATTCAATGAAAGAGGATATCCTCAACACGTTTTGAGCAAAGCATTTAAGGATGCAGAACGAACTCCTAGAGAGTGCCTCTTGAAACCTATAAATAAGGTGGATTCCAACATATTGAGAATTGTTGGAAAGTTTGATAACTGATCTAGGGAGGTGAGGGAAATCACAATGAAGCATTGGAGGATACTCAGAGCGGACCCAGAATTACGGGA